>JAQFJA010000005.1:6270721-6294935 GCA_029874485.1 Naso brachycentron
ATCTAACATTTTTCAGAATATGTTCTACAAAGTAAGTTTGGTAAAACTACACTGTACACTGCCTGCCACTCCCCTTGAGCGCGCAGACTGCACATCATTGATTGGCTGAAAATGAACACGTGATATTGACGCTGGCCGGGAAGTGCTGGAGCTCGAGCGTGTATATTTGTTTACAGCCGCAAGTTGGGCTGTCTTAGTCACTGCATTTCTTTACAGTTTTTTCATAGTATTTCACATACTTAGCGCGTGACACCGATGTATATCCAATGTTGTGTCTGTCATGTTTCTGCCGCTGAAAGGGAAGAACCGCTGCTAACGCGACATGCTAAAGTTACGCTTTACTAGCCTGCTAACTTCCAAGGTAACGCTACCCTTCACGTTAACGTTACATCGTCATGAGTCAGTGACAGCGTAATTATTTCCCCTCTCTCTTACAAAGTGCAAAGAAATTGACCACAGTTGTGTGCATGTAGGATTGGTGGCTCCTTCGACGAGTTCATGTTTACGTTTGCTAGTTAGCAAGCTTGCAGAGAAGCTAACAGGGGAGTTAACGTCACACAAGACGGTGACCTCTCACAACATGTCTCTCAGAAGATAAGGTACGAATCCACCCAGTGAATGAGTAGCGTGCTTTCTGATCTAACCTCTGTGTCTGCAGCCTGTGATTTGGATAGAGTTTGTCGTAGCTGACACTTGCACTCATCCTCTTCTCCCACAAGGGCTAGATGGTGCTACAGAATGGCTGAAGACTCGGTCCATCATGGCTTTATCTGAAGTTTATTGGGATCAGCAAATACCTCTGCCAAAGCTTGCGCCAATCCAGGCAAAGGGCGCTGTCGCCCTGGTGGCACTCCTGTGCTTTATTAACAGTTATGATGGGGAGTTTGTGTTCGATGATTCAGAAGCAATTGTCAACAACAAGGTATTTCTCTTCATTCTCTAGTATGCTACTCACATATACATGAAAAACTCATTACTGAACCCCGTGTATTCCATAAATCATAAATACACAGAAAAAAACAACTGGCTCTGCTATGTTACTTTATGTTTCAGGATTTGAGACCAACAACTCCTCTGAACAACATCTGGAGGAATGACTTCTGGGGAAGCAACCTGAGTAGCAACTCTAGTCACAAATCCTATCGACCTCTCACTGTTCTTACATTTAGGTAAGGGCACACGTCTACTGTGTTAATTCATGCCCTAGTGTTATATTGTGGACTGGCCGGCGCATTGTGTAACAGGACATCACAACATATTTCCTGTCAACACTTAAATTATCATGTAGTGCTGTCACTATAAAATTCTGTGATTCATTGTGATTAAAAAACTAGTGTTTGGTTGTACATTTTGTGGGAGATAAAATAAATACATGTGTTTCTACCTCTTTTTCAGCTTCCATTCTTAGACTTTACTGTTAAAGTGCATGCTCAAGTTTTGGACCTGCTGTGTAAGACCAGTCTTTCACTGTTTGCCACCACAAAGCTGAAGAAAACTTTTTACCTGTGTCCCTCGAGACCAAAAGTCTGTTTCTCTAACCATTTTGCTTTGAACTTAATTAAAAAGTGTTTCCGCAGCATTTTACAGCCTAAACAACACACGCCCCGACTTAAAATGTTGATGTTGACAGCCCTACTAACATGTTATATACCATGTACCCTGCATGGTATACAATGCAAAAGGAAACTCCAGGTTACTGCCAGGCATATTTCCCATAAATAGGGCTATTGTGACTCACTGAATTTTACTACCTTCGCACATGTCACCTCCATTTTAGGGATTCAAGGTCGCCAGGACCTGCGCTTAACAAACTATTCTGTCCAGCAGTTCTGAGTCAGTCAACATCAACACAGACCCAATTGATAGATTTTCTTGGTTTGCAGGCCTTATATTACGTTTGAAGACTGGATATATAATGCTGTACAAAGCTCGGCTAGATTTGAACACTTTGGTGATGAGTGATCAGTGATTCTTGGGTAAATGGCTGACATTACCCAGCGGTCAGACACGTTCACAGACCCGGCTTGTCACAGTTTTTGCAGACGACTTAAGCGAAAAAAGCAGAGGACAGCCGCCCCACAGTTGATATTTTAAGTTTTTGTACTAGGCTACAGTTATCTGTCATTGCTTTACAGTTTTGACATATTTGATTGATTTTATGCAGCTATTTCTGATTGGAGAGAAGTGTTCACAATATGGCCAAACCAGCTTTAACATAACCTAAAAAGTTTTATGAAAAAAACCCTTTCGACTCTTCTTCTAAGAGTGGAGTCTAGGCTGATGAAGTTATCGATGTTATGTTTCAAATTTACATTTAAATCACACGATGCAAGTCAGAAACTCTGTCTTGAGGTTGCTGTAATTGGTTGTTTCTCTTTGAGACAACTGATGATGCAACAAATAATCACAGCAAAGTAGAGTGTTCCTCCCTGACCCATCTAATGCAAGACCAGCCATCTTATAGCCACAGGCTTTTTCTCATATTTGCATTTTTGCAAACACCCACTTTAACTAAAGTTGTGAAATGGTGAGACGCTGCTTAAGGGCTTTTTGTGAGCTTGCCAAAGTAAAGGGTCCTCCGCATCTTCTGTGCACAGGTATAAGACTGGAGGGAAAATGTGGATCTGTGGCACACTAGGCTGGTCTAAGTCTAATGCTGCACAGCATTGTGATAGGGTGACATTTGGCCAGGTCACGAGTTCTTCCTCCCATTTTACTCAAAGTCTAAGCTTCACTTGAGCACAGTTCTAAGTACTGTCCAGACAAGCAAATAAGTCAAATAAGTCGTTCACTGGCAATGCTTTCCTAACAGTTGGCATTCTTGGAAACAATGCCTTCATCAATGCCTCATACTCTTCTTGTCACTCTGCCTTTGTGCTGTACTATGACAACAGGCTTTACAGTAACTACTAATACCACCCCTACACACACACACAAACACACACGTACTTTTCTACAACTGCTGTATGTTAAGCATTAGGTATCTCCCCCTCCTCCTATTTCAGACTGAACTACCTCTTGGCAGGAGGCCTGCACCCTGTTGGCTTCCACGTGCTGAACATCATCCTCCACGCTGTCATATCTGCCCTTATGATCGACGTGTTTGCTATACTGATTGGGGGACTCGCCTATGATGAGAAGGGTCGGATGCTGAACCACGCTCCCAAGACCTCTCTGCTTGCTGCCCTGTTCTTTGCTGCACACCCAGTTCACACAGAAAGTGTAAGTAGAGTTAAAGTTCAAAAGAGATTTTTTTTTTTTCATTTCTGTTAAGTACATTGAAATCTCCACATGATTCACTTTCTAAATAGCATCAAATAAAACAAGCTGTGCACTGAGTTTATTATATTGTTTATTATTACAGTTTTTTTAATTGATAGTGTGCAGAACAGAGGATGCAATTCTGATGAGAATTTATCAGTAAAGCACATATACTATATACAGCCTATGATGTAAACTCAAAAGTACCTCACAGTTTATTTTGCATATAAGAGCTGGAGACTTTAAGAATTATTTGTACAAATAGGTGCAAACTGATTCACATTTATGTCAGATTTTTGGGTTGGGTGTGAGAGTGGAAGCTTTTAGACAACCTACGAAATTTACGTAATGCTGCTGTCTAATGACACTTGCCAGCGATATAGCATTAAAAATGAGTAGTACTTTAAAACAAAGGTTCAAGCTAGTTGTAGATTTGTTAAAAACAACCAAAAAAAAGAGTTTAAAAAAAACCAAACAACTGAATGTCATGCGTGTGATTGCTGAAAAACAAACCAAAAAAACCCATCTCCTTGAAATTATCTGTGTTGCAGAACTTGGATCATTTTGGTTAGACTTGGAAGCTCTATTCAACTTTTCCTCTGCACGTAGTGCTGAATGACAAAATGGAACATTGTCTAATTTGAAACTTTAACAAAAATGTGCAACTGTTGCCCCTCGCTAGATTTTCCATGAATATACTCACACATTTCTTTTTTGCTGGTATCAGTCTACTTTTGGAGGTTCATCTCCTAATATTACATTATACATATAGATTTCTGACAGGTAAAGATGAGAAGCAGAAATTATTTAGTCAATGCTTAATAAGAGCATTTTTGATCTTAGGTCTTAGTCAAAATAATTTTTCCTAGTTTAATTAACGTTCACAGTGTTTAACCTCATGACACATGATAGCCAAAAACAAACAAAAAAAACAACAGAAAAAACAGTCATTTACACATTTAGAACAGCTTTTTTTTTTTTTCTTATAAAGGCTGATGCATCAATTATGCTAACTCCCATTCTTGCTTGCTTGAACTTGGCCTGGATGAAACTTGGCCTGAATTAGGAACAGCTCCTTTCATGGGCCTACAGAGTGCCTAAGTCCTACCCTTCTACCTCCGGCCCATGGGACCTTATTTCAGAAAAATATAAACAGTAGTCAATGGAAAGAGACAAATTATGTTTTGGTCCCATTTAAATTATACTGCCAATCTCAAACACGATGTTTGTCAGTTTAAAAGATAACTGGCAAATCAAGAAAGTCAGAGTTTATCACACAACTGCTCAAGTATGAGGCTTCAAAATACATATTAAGAAAGACTGCACACCCCATCGTCATGTAAGTGACGTCTCACCGATCTCTTCCAGAACCACTAAGTGGTGCTCAATTATCCTCACGACACTTCATTGATTTGTAAAATCATCTTAAATGACAAACATCATATTTGAGAATGAGGACACAGTTTAAACAGTATCGAAAAATAATTTGTCTCAGTCCTTTTACTACTGTACAAATTTTTTTCTGAAACAGGGTCCCATGGGGTCCGCGGAAGGGGCATGACTTAGCCACTCAGTTCAGCCCCTCGAGACTTTGCACTAGGTGCGATTTTGGGCTGAAAACAAACTTTTTCAAACAACATGGATTCCCTATAGCAGCACATCAAGGCATCTTGACATTCTAGTCCAGAGGTTTTAATACTAAAAATGCAGTGGTTCCATGCCAAGAACAAAAGCCTGGTTTCAGCAGGGAGTGCGGGGCCAAGGTGCGTGTGGTGGCGCGGCCTTACTATTAGCTGTGTTGGGATGCTTATTGACCTGCCAGCATATGTGTGTTTGCTGTAAAGCCTGGCTGGAAAGCAGCAATTCCCCCTCTCGATTCTCTTTAATCATGCAGGTCAAGGACTGGGTGAGACCTGGGGGGTGGGAGGCAGGCACACTGTTGGCTTAGGCCGGCTGTATGTATCAAAGCAGGCAACCCCAGGATGCCAACCATACTGTACCCACACACTGTATAAAATACAAACACCAACAAGCCCTGCTTGTAATGAGAGATTTTTTTCTCTTTCTTTTAATAAGCCTCCATTCGTAACTGGATGCACCATGCAAAACAGAATGTTAAACGGAAGATGTATTACAAGATTCAAAGATTCATGAAAGAATGTGTATGTGTATACTTGGTTGTTTAACTTGTGTTTTGTGGCCATGCATATCTAATCTTTCATTCCCTTGCTCTTTCTCTCCCTCTCCATCTCAATAAGGTGGCTGGTATTGTGGGTCGAGCAGATCTTTTGTGCGCTCTGTTCTTCCAGCTCTCATTTTTTGCCTACTGCAAAGCTTTCGACAGAGGTAGGCAACTAACGCAAGTATTAGTGTCTGTCCGCTGTGATACTGTACTGTCGGACTTTCATCATGTGCTGATAAATAAGGTGCCAGCATCAAACACTGTGACGCTGCTTGTTTTTAAATGCCTCTGTTTGAACACCTACATTCTGAGCCTTAACTGTCCATAACTGGCTTGATCTTGACTTTATGTTCCCAGGGAGTGACAGAGATGACAGGTTTTCTGTCCGGTGGGTTGCGGTCAGCCTCTTGCTGTGTGCTGCAGCGATGCTCTGTAAAGAACAGGGCATCACAGTCTTGGTACAAAGTCTTTTTTTTTTTTTTTAGTAAAGCCTCTTTGTTGTGCATTGATGCTTCCATCACACTCAGTAAGAACAGTGTGTTAAGGGATCTGTGATACACGATAAATACTTATTTGCTAACACTTCATGAAGACATACCAATTAATGTGACCTTATCTTGTTCTTCTTGCTTAGGGAAAAAGCCTAAAACTCTCATGTTTTTCATTTGTGTGATCGGAGCTAAAGATCCAATTTGTTGCTGACCTATATGCATTTTAAATGCCATTTCTTCTTCCCTCTCTATGTATTTTCCTTCAGGGTGTGAATGCAGCCTTTGATGTCCTCCTGATCTGTAATGTTAATGTGTATGAACTCAGCCAGAGGCTACTCCTTAGGAAGAATCCGCTTGATGTGAGTTACAGTTCATATACCCTCCCCCTCTTTACTGTCATAAATTATGCACTCTCTTGTATGATTAATGTCACATTACATACGTGGTCTGTGTAAAGCAATATGAATTTAGTCCTTTGTGTTTATCAAACAGAGCTTGAAAATAACTAACGTGGATTTTTGTTTGTCAGTGACAAGTTGTGATGTGTCTCTGTCAGGTCAGTAAGATATTACGATCAGGATTGCTTCTACGATTGGCCCTCATGGTTCTTGGAGGATTGTTGATGCTCTATTCACGCTGGAGGATTATGGGAACAGGACCCCCGGCATTCACTGAAGTAGACAACCCCGCCTCTTTTGCAGAAAATATGTTTCTTCGAGTGAGTAAGAATTGCACCTAACATTTAATCACAATAAAAGAGATTAACTTGTATCTCCTAAAACATTAAAAAAAACCATGTTAGGATCTATGGAGTGCTGCAAACATCTAATATTAGGGTTGCCCGTGTAATCTTCATTATTTATTAAACACAGTCATTGACTTTGATTCTGAATTTGAAAATGCTTTTCTTCTCTCGTCTTTCCTGACTCTCTCCCATTCTGCGCTCCTCCTGCTCCTCTTTGATTGGCAGATAGTGAACTATAATTACTACTACTCTCTGAATGCCTGGCTGCTGCTGTGTCCCTGGTGGCTGTGTTTTGATTGGTCCATGGGCTGTGTGCCTCTCATTAAGTCAGCCACTGATTGGAGGATGGCGTGGCTGTTGCTGCTCTGGTGCATCCTGATAGGCTTGATAAGTCAAGCCTTATGCTCGCAGGACAGCCAGAGAAGGAGGTAAGCGAGCACAGCCATCTCACACTCGTTGTAGATGAGAAGAAGTACATGTTGGCCTCTCCAGACTTGCACTTGATTATGAAAATTGTATCATATCCACCACAGTGTGACCAGAGCACCATGTCTGGATTGAGTTTTAAAAATTCTCTGTTGGTTTAGAGACAGAATGTGTGTGTGTGTGTGTGTGTGTGTGTGTGTGTGTCTGCATCATAGGAAAAGTTTCCCGTTTGCGATGGTTTTTGTAGTAGTTTATTGAGCCAGCTCTTATCCAAACTTTCTTCACCAGAAATATATTTTTGAGTATCATGCACATTTATGGTATCCTTTAGCATCCTGTGACCTCTTTCTCTCATGCAGGACACTGACCTTGGGTCTGGTGCTGCTGGTGGTCCCTTTCTTGCCGGCCTGCAACATTTTTTTTAGAGTGGGCTTCGTCATTGCTGAGAGGGTGCTCTACCTGTCCTCAGCTGGCTACTGCCTGCTGCTTGCTTACACCTTAGGACACTGCTGCTGCCGCGGGTCCAAGTACAGGGTAGGGCTGAATTATGCCTAAATGATCAGGTTTAAAGAAAGGATCCCACACACTGCTGTACCTTCAGGATTCAACAAAGATTCCACCAGTGACCTTTCGACTTTATAAGCCACCAGGTCCTGCTTTTAACTCTTTTATTTAACCACCTGTTTATGCAGCTTTGATGATTTCATGAGTCAGTGATGCAGAGCAGGGTCACACAGGAGAAATGACTAATGACTCACCCGTAAAGGGATGATAACAGCAGGTGGCGTCCAGGTGTTGCGTAGATACATTTGCAGGGTATTAACTCTGAGTCACAGATAATTTATTTTTAAGCTCAACGGTTATATTGACTTACAGTACCTGGTTGTTAAATGTCTTCCTCTTCCCTTTTCTCTCTTCCCCCCCCCACCCCCTTCCCATTCCAGAAGCTTCTGTGTGTGTCTATGTTCGCTCTGCTGTGTGTGTATGTAGCTCGCTGCGCTCTCCGCAGTCATCAGTGGCGGTCAGAGCGAAGCCTCTTCACCAGTGCTCTGTCTGTCTGTCCGCTCAATGCCAAGGTAAATGTCCGCGCTTTGTGTGCTGTAGATGAGTAAAATGTTAAAGGTGCTGTCAGTGGTATTTTTTGTCACATGAGATTTTTTAGTAGGTGTTAAATAGCTCTGCACTCAGACGGACATCACATATATAGAGTGTTTTGTGAGTAACATGGGTCTTCCACTCTGCCGTACACAAAAAAGACATGTTCTGGTATCCCGCTCCCACTCTTGTCCAGTCAGGAGAGAGGATTCCAGAAATATATGATCAGTTTCCTGCAGAAGGGAGAGACTTTGAGACCCACATTACTCACCAAACTCTATTATCAGTGTTGGCCGTCAGATTGTGGAGCTATTTGACACTTGTTTCATAGTGTAAATCTCTTATAGTACCTTTATATATGCATTTGGAAAAAAATGGCAGCTAAGCAATTTAAGTCGTTTTCTGACATCTAATGCGCTTATGATGGATTTCTTAGGTCCATTATAATGTAGGGAAGAACCTGGCTGACAGAGGGAACACCACCGCTGCTATTGGATATTACAGAGAGGCAGTCAGGTACATCCCTTTACGAGCATTAGCAATCCATTCAGTTGCATTATATGTGTGAGAAGACTGAGTTATGTAAACTGCAGTTTTCCGGGGCTACAGGCTACATCCCACCTACGTCCACGCCATGAACAACCTGGGGAATATCCTGAAGGAGAGGAACGAACTGATCGAGGCCGAGCAGCTGTTGTCCAAAGCTGTTTCTATTCAGTATGACACCCAACACAAAAAAACAATCGTTTCATTTCATTGATTCCAGCATCGAATATCTCCCTACTGATTGTATTGTTTGTTTGTTTGTTTAAAATCTGTGCAGGCCTGACTTTGCTGCAGCTTGGATGAATCTGGGTATAGTTCAGAACAGCCTGCAGAAGTTTGAGGAAGCAGAGCAGAGTTATTGGAATGCTATCCGCTTTCGGAAGAAATACCCTGACTGCTACTACAACCTCGGGCGCTTGGTGAGATATCAGGGTGGTAACACTGTTCAGCAGGGGCTGCTTTTAAAGAAAAGAGAGGGTTTTTATTTTATTATTACAATTATTTTTATATTAACCGATATCAGGGTTGTAGTCGGTTTTGGGATTGTGTTCCTCTACAATTAAGATCCTAAAATTTGAAACTTGTGTTATATTGTTTTTTCTTATTTATTTTTTTTTTCTTTCGTACAAAGAGGAGAGTTTTCTAACACAGTTTCTCTCTTTTCATGATAGTATGCTGACCAAAACAGACATGTGGACGCCCTGAATGCATGGAGAAATGCAACTATGCTGAAACCTGATCACAGCCTGGCGTGGAACAACATGGTCATTCTGCTGGACAACACGGGTATCGACAAAGTGCTCACACACACACACGCAGATACTGAACCTAAAATACATAAAACCAAGTGCCAGAAATGTAAATAAATAAATCATACCTCATGACTGAAGCCTGACATCTCTCCAAAGTAAATTGTCATCTGTCTGTGAGAACAGTAACCAAAACAAAATATTTTTTCAATCACAAGTATTATAA
This sequence comes from Naso brachycentron, assembly GCA_029874485.1. Lineage (NCBI taxonomy): Eukaryota > Metazoa > Chordata > Actinopteri > Acanthuriformes > Acanthuridae > Naso > Naso brachycentron. The sequence goes on from JAQFJA010000005.1 coordinate 6,280,443, forward strand.
TTTGTGTGTTGTCATGTAATTAAAAAAAAAAAAAAAGATAATAAGCTTTATCCATTTGTGAATTTGTAAATTTTTAAGTCACTTTACTTTCAAAAGACTGTCTGTTCTGGGTGCAGCTTGTTCCTGCATTAACAGCCAAGAAACACAGCGTTGTTGTTTTGGAAAGGCAGGAAATCTAAATGGCCAACAAGATTAGACCGGAAGAGCAGGAATCAGTAATGCTTGAAATTTATGTATTAAAGCTTTGTGTTGTGAGTTTTGAAGGCACTCTTCCCTGCCGTGTGGAGAATGCTCTGATTTCCAAAAGCTCGAGCCGTTTTGTCAGAAGCTGCTCCCGTGGGGGCGGAGTCTCCCAGGAGGGCACTGGAACCATCCAATCAGAGCCCAGTATGCTCCTGATCAAACATGGGCAAGCACAGCCAGAACAGCGCCCCCTCAGAGTTCCCCCACCGCATTTGTTCCCCAAATCTGACAGAAATAATTCTCCCCCTCTCCCAGCTACCCCACCAAACAAAAAAAGAGAGAGAGAGAGAGAGAAAAGAAGAACAATAGGTGTCATTTTCAAATAGCAAGGAATTGGGAATATTCTTTTCTCTTTGATGTTCAGCCCCTCCTCTTTGGTTTTGATCATTACACAAACAAATGGCGGAATCAGTGTAGATTCAGGCAGATGCTCTCAGACGTGTGGTCACATGTTAGCAAGCTGTGTCTGAAGGGCACAGGCCATGACTCAGGACATGACTGTTGTTGTCTCTCTGTCTGTCTCTCTGATTGACTGTCTCTCTTTCTCCATCTCTGGCCAGACATCAGATGGGTCTGTGACAGAGATCAATAACCCAGTGGGCCTTGTGTTCAGCCTTAATTAGGAGACTAAACCGCTCCTCCATGTGTGGAGAGGGAAAAACTCTGCTCTAGACACTACTGACAAATAAAGCAAGCAGTCAGATTGTCTCCATACCAAGTGCGAGTACAGTTGTGTGTGTGTGTGTGTGTGTTTGTGTTTGTGTTTGTGTTTGTGTTGTTAGGTCTGATGAATGTTAAAGCACAATTTTATGAGGATTACACTAAAAATACATATGAACATGTGTGAGGAAGGTGTGCACCCTGGAAATGATTGTTTGACGTTTTTCATGCTTGTTTTTTTCCGTCTTCAAGGTAACTTGGGTCAAGCAGAGCTGATCGGCCGAGAGGCTCTGAGGCTTCTCCCCAACGACCACACGATCATGTTTTCATTGGCTAACGTCTTGGGGAAATTACAGAAATACAAGGTCAGCACGTGAAGTATAAGCATTTCAACTCACAATATTATTTTTCTTGCATATTGATGATTTTATCCTCACAAGGTCCACCTTGGAAGCTTTAAATCATGGGTGGTGCTTTTCTAATTTAGTGGTTTTATTCTTTGTTCTCAGGAGTCAGAGGGCTTCTTCCTCCAAGCTCTTCGGATCAACCCAAAAGCTGCCAGTTGCCATGGCAATTTAGGTAAGGTACTGCAACTTTTACCGAGTTGATTGAGATTCTAGGGGCTCGAAAGCTAAAAGAATAATTATGCATGCTAGCAGAAACCATATTACAGCATGATACAGAGGACTACTTGACCTGTATTGAATGCACTAAATGAATAGAATTAGAGTGGCCGCTGCTTCTCAGCTTGAACAGGGTTTCTGTTTTTTCTGCAGCTGTGCTGTATCATCGCTGGGGAAAGCTGGAGCTGGCAAAGAAACACTATGAGCTGTCTCTGAAGTTGGACCCCGAGGCTCCAGGGACCAGAGACAACTATAACATGCTGCGACGCAAACTAGACCAGCTTAAACGCCACACACCTTGAGGGAGCCCACTGGGCCCCCAACCTGCTGTAAAACAAATTGTTCCACTGTTCCACTTGGTATTATTTTTTTCTCACAAATTCCGGTTTTGGCCCATTTGGAAATAAAGACCATGATCTGTGTATCTGGCTCTGGTTTTGTTCTTTACAGGGTGGGGGACTCTTAAAGGGAAAAGCGATGTGTTGCACAGTTGCAAGTTGTATTTTTTTTAGCTTTCACTATTATTAGAGACTTTTTTTATGTATGAGGTTGAGTATCTAATTTAATTTCATGGTTGTGAGCTGTGACTGGGGCAGGTGTGCTGGATGCCTCTGTGTTGGTTATATGATTGCCGGCTCTGTGCTGTTTTGTTGCTCCACTCGAAGGCCATGTGGAACTGATCCACAGTGAACCCCATCCTCTTTTCATCTCTGACCCTGTGTTGTGTCAGCTGGACGCAGCGCCATGCATGTGTGGATTCAGAGAATCTGTTGTAAAAATGTATTTGATTTGGCTCTTTTTCAGGAGATCTAAATGTTTCCGTTCTCAAATGCTGCTATAGCTTGGACAAAGAGCGTTAGCATGCATACAGCCACAATGTAGCGTCGATTCCAGCAGGCAAGACGTAGCACACTAACCATCCCGGAGAGGCATCAGCTGGTTAGAGCTGACCACTGCTGGGTTAATGTGGTTATTATGTTTGTTTTTTTAGTGCCCGTCTCTTTTGTTCCTGAGTGGGATGGCAAACCCCCCTCTGCCTCCCAGCTCCTCCTGAAGTCTCTGTAGTTAATGGGAGAAAGGTGCTTATGCTGGAAAGTTTTTCTGAAGTGTCCACGAGGAGACGAGGGGTCAGCTCAGACAGGAAACCCACGGCCGGCGCTGTATGAAAACAGCTCTATAGCACAGAGCCTTCAAAGGGAGACGGAGATGATCTCCTCGGGGACTTTGCATGCACGCACACACACACAGGCCTGCACCTCTTGAAGAGCGCTGCTGAGGGAAAAGGCGACCCCAGTGTGAAACATCAGTCAACAAGTGTGCACCGGAGGTCAAAGTTCAACGCACTTCTATTTTTTCACCTGCTTCCTACAGCTTGCAGGGAACTTTTGAAGCCCTGGCGGGATGGTATGGCTTTGCTTTTCGGGGCCGCTAAGTTTGTTTACACATACAGTACAATACACCAGTCAGTGCTTTGATGCTCGGAAGATGTTACTGATATGCACATCAGGGGGAGCCGCGGCACACACAACCATCCATGTCCTCTGCACATGACCTCCTAAATATGCAGCTAATATCACATGATGAAATTTCCTCGTCGCTCAACTCTGTTTTTTATTTTTGCTGCTTTGATGTAAAGAGTCAGTGGTATACAGATCTAAAACCATAACAAATAGCCTATATACACAGCACACTCCAAGTATTGTTTAGTTAGAGATAAAACCTGTTTCAACAAGACTCGTGTAAAGGTCAGTATGGTGAAAGGGCTTCATGCTAAGGAGCGAATGCAGACAGAACAAGATCAAAAAGGCTTGAATAGTGACATTCAAGACTGAAAGCTTTTCCCCTCATATTATTTTTCGTCATGCAGTGTAACATGCAGGGCTGCCGATGTACGGCTGGCTACAAAACCATCAGCTATTCGCTTTATGTACTCGTGGATCCTTTCTTTACTTACTGTGTGATCCTTTCATTGGGTGCCTGCAGCTGACAGTCTAGCTGCACAGCTGTGCTGGCACATCAGTAGGGGAGCCCACTTTTTATCATAATCATTCTTTGAATACCTTTCATTATCATAAAATATGTGAGTATTAAAGGGATGGATTCACCGGCCCCGCCAACATCTTCATTATCCATTCTGACTGACAAAAACCTGCTGTCCTAGGGAGTGACATTAATAAAAGATGGGATACTACAGCCTTATGAAGTCCTTTCCTTGTTCTCCGGGTTTTTGCTGCACACCTTTTACCTGCTCGAATGCTCCATCACAATATTATAATGAAGTCAGCTCCCAGGAGAGGTTCTTTATTGTCTTCTATTAATCCCACTGATAAGTTTTGATCATAGAAATCACTAGATTCTGGTGAATCTTGTCTGATTGTTCACAGCCGCAACAACCTAAGAACGTGTAATACAAAATTCTATTTAAAAAAAACTCATTATGAAACAACACTGGCGTCCTTTTGTTGCAGCAGCGTATTCGGCAGAAGAAGAAGCAGGGGAGCACTAATTTGAACCAACTGAGGGCGTTTTGGAACAGCAGGTGTGCTATTTTGCATCTGTATTTCGTTTATCAAAAACTGCAACAGTAAAATGTACTGAGAAATTAAATGTAGCAGCAGTGGGAACACATGATGGTCAGCCTGGAAGTGAGTGAGTAGAATTGCAAGAACTGGACCTTTGGATTTAATAATGGTGGATGTGTGGTGAAGGAAATTTTGGGAGGTAAATTTCTAAAATGATAACATGCTGTTTTCTGTATTTTGTGGTATTTAGAGAGGGACCGGACACAGCCTCGGCGGCTTGAAGCTCACATGCACACAGTCAAAAGCATTCCGTACATTTGTAAGAGTCTCTCTGACAGAGCTCTCATCAATGTGACAGGATGCGATCAAGGACAGTCCTATGATGTGTCCGCTAGGCCTCCGTAGGGCCCTTACTGTCCCTCCCTCCCACTCCCCCAACCACAACAATCCTAATGGGCTCTGATGGGCACCTCCATCTTGCCTGTCTAATTGATGTAAATACTGTGCATTTGAACTCGCAGTTCTTCCCACCATCCCAGCCGGCCCCTCACTCTGTTTCTTATAACAGTGGGGGTCAGAGGTGAGGCTGACTGAATGATCATTAGAATGGCAGCCCTTATTAGAGGAGCAGCTTGTCTGACACCCCATCCACATCCCGGAGAGGGACCTACCCTGTCCGCTTCATCTAGATCATATTACATGACACGACCTCAGAACAGATACTACCAGTGCACTACAACACTGTAGGCCACTAGGGCACGGTGGCATTTTCAGAGGGGTCCCCTCGCCTGTCACAGCGCTTCCCTGACACCACTCTGTCCGTCTGGCTCGGATGCACTCTGTCATTTTAAGGAGGGCTACTGTCAGTGGGTATTGGGACCGTCGCGTCTACATGCCCTGGCATTTTCAGCAGCATTCCCTTTATCAGAGCATCTAGACGCCCTCTTGAGAGTCCGTGATGTCGCGGCCAATGATTAATAGTTAGAGATGGGCTATAAAACGTCCAGCATGGCCAGATGCTAGCCAGGGCTTTGCTGAACTGATATAATGGACATAGTCTGCCAATTTGGCTCCCTTACAAAGCCTGGAAGTTCCCCAAGATTGATTCTGTTTCTATGTAGCCGTGCCCTGGGGGCTGAATGTTGAAGATGCACTGTTGCGAAAAATGTTGTGGTGTATTATCTTCAGCAGAGAAAAGCAATAAATGATCATGGATGTAACAAAATGGCCAATATACTCGCTGACATTTGCATGCAACAGTGAAAATTTGAGCCGATTTATGATTTTATCATTTCTTAAGTCAAGCAAAGGCTCTCTGGCTGTGGATGGAAAGGGTGGGGGGGGTTGGGATAATTTGCAGCAGGAGCCTTCTGAGGCTGTTTTGCAAAACAAAACGAAGCAGCCAGACCCTTATTGAAAAATATAGTGCAGTGAGACGGAAATTTATTAACTGGCACCAGTTAATGTGTGCATTATTCATTTCTGGTGAGCATGAAAAATGATCTAAAGAGGTTTGAAATTGCAGACGCGCAGGCTGACTGCACAGTGGCTGGGCTCGCTGGTTCGTTTCATCCTCTTGCAGGGGTGTTTGGGCGGAGAGGTGGAGGGCTGGAGGGACAGAGGGATGGAGGACGGAGGGGAGGAGTGTGAGCCCCTCTCTGGACAGTAGGGCTTTCCAGTAACAGCTGTGCTTCTCTCACGAGGGGGCGGCAGCAGCACTGGGAGAGAGGCTGCTTGGGACAGATGGACCAGCCCGGCACCGCCACCCCTCTCACCTCCCACCACCGCTTCTCTTATTAAAAATACATCTCTACCACTATGAATGTGCGTTGCTGAGTGTATGTATACGTGCACTTCTGTTGTATGTAAGTTGTAAAGTAGCTGAGGAGGCTTCTCCTCTCTTTTACTCACTGTAATTAAAGTTTTGGCCACATAAGTACAGCACCAAGAATTTGAAGCTTTCAGGTGAGTTTATGTGTTCAACTTTTTGTCATTAGCTGAACTTATTATCCTTTCTCTTGTGCTCTTCCTTTTGATCCCACTCACTCTCTTCCTGCCATTCTCTCTGACTTTCTTCTTCTCCTTCTTCTCTCCACCACTGCTCCAGTAGGAGGTGGTGGGCAGGAGTCGATGCCAGTGGCATATGGCTTTCCACTGTGCTAAACATTCATACAAAAGACAGGCCCATCAGTCATGGCTGTGGCCGGATGAGGGGAGAGAGCAGGCCTCTGATGAATGGTGTTTAGGACTTACCTGCTGTTAAAACATTACCTCCCAAACACCAGCTCCCTGAAGCACACGCAACATTAAGAACCGTATAATATCATGAAATACGGCCCTAGTGTGCACACATCATGTATGCCAGGTTATAGCAAATAATAAATATGCTTCTTAAACCCCTAGCACAGAACCCCAGGTCAGGCCTTTATAGACCAATTAATGCAGAGCATCTGCTGTATAGAGGGAGCATGCTAAAGAACTTCCGAGCCATTTTAGGCAATTTAATAAGGAGGAGAGCTGCTTCCTGCTTGCTCCAATAGCTCTCATTGCTAGAGTAAGCGTGGAATGGGTCTCCTCGATTAGACCAAATTAATGCATTCTTCAGGGATTCTTTTTCTGGTTGTATGGTGAAACTGGCGCGCCTTTGTTCTTCCTTGAGCCCCGGTGTTTTTTCTGCCAAATTTAACAGAAGGCTCGGAGGGTAACAGGGGTCCAACCCAGTATCACCTTCTGGAGCAGAGCAACTAGCAGAGAAAGACAATCAGCCTGAACCCTGCTGTCTCCAGCACAAAGTGAAAAGACTCTAATTGGGCTTTTTTACGCTGCATTTTCCTGGAGGATTGCTGGATCATGAAAAAGCAATTAAACATCAGAGCTGCAATTCACTCATACTCATTTTTATCCTTTCATTGGAAAGAGGCAAATTTCAAATCACTTATGTGAGTCAAGACTTATGCTTTGTGTAATTTGTTTTTGTTTTGAATGTGAGAGAGCAGCTGTTGGCTTGAAGGGCCCTGACACATATTTAGATAATGGAAATACAATCCAACTGCAAGAAAAAGAAAGTTCTTCAGTAAATAACCTCCAAGATGACAGGGTTATTACAAAGAGGATCTTTAAATCTTCCACTATAACCCACTAATACTTTTTTTAACCTTAAGAAATGGCAATAAAATCCTGATAGGCCTGCAGTTCTCAATGCTACATCTAGAGGCAGTGTTGCCCACAAAACCGCAGCCTTAGGACTGCAGTGAAACAAAGTCAGAAAACATTCAAGATGCATGTTTGTGAGTTTTGTTTTTTATTTTGCCTGTAATGAGGAAATATGTAGCAATCAAATGGCAGGTGAGTAGTCATAAAATTAAAATTAGCATGACATATAGATGGAAGTACCATGGATGCTAATGCTGCAGTTATGAGAGATGACATAAATGTGTAAAAAAAAAAAAAAAAAAAAGATCAAGATCAGAGTTTTAGCTTGAAAGAAAAGTTGAATTATAACAACTTAGATAATAGATTACTTTGCTTATATGGAGAAATAAAATTTTGTAAGCAATGATTTGACTTGTGGCAGCAAGAAATTTTACTTTTTTTTTCTTTAAAACAATGTTTATGGAATCATCCTGTGACATGATTTTCTAACACATTATTAGAGTAAATATTTGTAGAAACTTGAATCCAGGAGGATCTTAATTTAAATTTCACTTGTGTTTTCATTAGTAAAACTAAAAATTTTACAAGTACTATGTGCTTTTGCATTAAGCAGAAGAATCAAACTCTCATTTATCAGGGGCAATTTTTCCCTGTTGGCACGAACAAACAACCAAATGGAAACAGACGGCATCTAAACGAAAAGTCGTTTAAAACACTAATCACTCATTTAAAAGAACATGGACTGTCAATATTAATTTAAAACTTTTCAAGTGAAAAAAAAAAACACAAATACACACACTAAATCTGATGAGTTAAAATAGAAAATGTCACAAATAAATAATCATTATGAAAAAGAGAGGTTTAACGTGTAAAAAAATCTAATTATTGTGACATTATGCCCAAATTAAAGCTTTTAAAATTACACCTTTTTCCTAATATTTACACCTCATTAAATTACCTTTAAATAATTGAACAAATTCATTTTTAGGCCATGCGGGCATTTTTCTGACTGCTGACTCTTAAAATCTCCACAGCAATAATTCATAATTAGAGACACTCAAGATGACCAGCAGCCACCGGCCCCATTTTCAATCCAAGCATTGTTAACCAAGCGCTTAACTATCTCAAAACTGCAAATGTTCCAGTCTGCAGAGTCCATACATTGTAAATGAAGTCTGTTAATGTACTCTGGTCTGCTCCAAGACACAGAATGGTACAGTGGGTGTTACCACACACACACACACACACACACACACACACACACACACATACAGAGACTATGCAGTGGGTTGGCTTTACAAGCACTTTTGTTTTTTCCCACCATGCACAAAGTGATCAACTATTGCACCCCAGACGGTGAGATGTCAACATGAAATACCTTCATTTGCATCAGCTTTTAAAACTGCCTGACTTCTTGTTATGCCAGCAACCCACCAGTGTCTCCATAAAATTCACTTTAGCCACGGGGGTCCTGAGACCTTGCTAAATACTGCCCCAATACTGCTGTCAACAGTCCGTCAATCACATGACAAATCCTTGTGATTAAACAGTGCATCACTGCCGGCTTCACAATAGACTGGAAGCAACTGAAAAAAGTCTGGACGCGTCTTGGTGGCAAAATTATGTCATTATGTTGTTTCTAAAGACTTTCTACTGGATGGGCTCATTTCACATCCTGCACAGTAATTGTCAAACTTTGAAAGCTTTAATTTCAAGGCATTTAAAAATGTCTCAAATCTATTTGCAAAGTTGTTAACAGATGAAAAGTATTTAATATTTGTACACTTGAATTGTTTGAGCTGTTCTTGCAAATCACAGATCAAGAATTGCTTTGTTAGTAAAAATGTGAAAAATTAAATAATTAATAAAATGCAGTAAAATTAATTTGTTGATACATTTGTACCAAAGAAAAATCTTCTGTAGCAGATATCACTCTTATTATATTCATAGATTGAAATTTTTTTTTCGCAACTTTTTGGGTTCGTTTTTAGAGTGAATTTATTAAACAAAAACGAAAAAACAAAGCAAAACAAACAAACAAAAAAATGAGCAGCAATTCATACTGTAAGGAAGCAAATGAGTGGATGCGTCATACAAATCAAGTTGCCTTGCTAAGAGCATCTAAGCAGCCTGCAAAAGCCTCAGACAGACAGCTGAATAAAAGGCGGCTCAGAAGACAGGCTGTGGTAAGATAAGAGGCAACATCTAATCTGACTCGGATAGCTGATACAGCCCCGCCACATCTAAATCCTAGAGGTTTGGTCTGAAGAGGAAGGATTTAACTTAAACCCCTTTCAACGTGCTAAATGTGTTTTTGTAATTAAACCCATACAATTAACACTGACAAGCACAGGTCAAAGAGAGCACAGCTCCTCTGTTCAAACGGACCTTGGCAAGTGAAAAGGGACAAGAGAAAGAGAGATGAAGAGGGGAAGATAGAGGGAGAGAGGGCGCACGCTGCCCGCACTGCACAAAGTTACAAAAGCTGCTCAAGTGAGAGAAAGACAGACAGAGAGCAGTGGATGAATGAAGGGTGAGGTGGGGAGCAGAGCGAGAGAGGCACCTTCATTGAAGCCGTATAGATTTCAGCATTCAGGCTATATAGTGCTCTGCAAGTTAACCTCCAGACCACAGTGTTTATTCTGGGACTGTGTTCCAGATCTGGGGGGATATCCAGTTCCCTGACTTCAAAGACACAGAGCTGTTGGAGCAAAGCTTTTAGCTGCTTCTTAAAGCCCAACATTAAGTGAATTGGAGCAGCTGTGGCAATGTGTGACAATATTTTTACTATAAATACAGCTCCACACGGCTGTGGGTAATGGATTACCAACAGCGGAATTACTGTAATTTTAACTGCAAGGGGAAAACAACGAAAACAAAATCCAAAAGTGTTACCTGAGAAGGAAAAAAAAAGGATAATGCACGACAGTATGTAAGACAAAGTGTTTATTTTAATTGTAAAATCATGGAGACAAAAACTCTTTTAAAATTAGAAATAAAGATTGCAAACAAATGAGGTTCTACTATATGAACTACCACACTATTATTGACATGTGTAATGATTCAGGAGGCCAAAACTATCTGAAATATTGTTTCTGATTTGAGCGAGTAAGGTTTAAGCATGTGAGCAGCAATCTGTGACAGCCTTCACTGTAAAAGTGTGATTTTAAGCCCTGCAGTGAATCCAACACCACAGTTTAGGAGGACGTTGGGTGCTGTTATAGAGTTACACTGTTCATGTAAAATGATTTTTTTACGCATATCAGGTAACTTTTTTTACTTCTATAATGAAAGCTGACTTTGCATGCTGGTTACACTATTTTCTAAATAAAAAATTTTGCTTATGTGCACTCAAAATAGAATTTAAAACAAATTAATGACATTCTACACTCTGTTTTTTTAGAAATACATTTATAAAAAATTGTCACACTCTATTCTTTGTCTTTGTATTTTATTTTTTTTGTATTTATGTTTATTAGTAACATGCCTGCTAGAGTTAATCTTGCAGCTTTAAAATACAGTGGTCCAATGAATGCCAATTTGAGGTAAATGATTAAAATGTAAAAAATATTCTTTCTTGGTCCATCTTGAAAAAACAGTTGGTGGTGACATTAAGTGAATGATATATCTGTTCTTGCAGCATCCAGCATAACATAAAACAAAGATTCAGGTAATTCAAAGTGAAGCTGACATCACCTTTTCAAAGAGCACGCAGTTGAAACTCTGCTCAACCAGCCATGAAATCATAATGGATCTCATTCAGAGGCCACAATGATGGTCCGGTCATTATTGTGGAACCATTCAAAACATTGGTACTTTTATTGCTGCCGGCGCCACAAGAAAGGATTTAATAGAGTGAAGTGAGGCCTGCAAACTGAAAATGAATGAAGGAAAATCTTTCTGTGTGTTGACCGAATTATCTGTCTAATTATAATTACAGTTCACTACTGCTCTACATTTTATTCCCTGCATGTTTTATAATCAAGCCCTCTCTTTCAAATGAAAACATTTTGCACAGTGTCAGTCACAATAAGAGGCTCCTGGCTTCTGAAAGCAAGTCAGGCATCTGTTTCTACTTTTGCACATTCACAAATACTGAACAAATATTTTAGATGAAAATTACAAATTATGCACTGACATATAATCAAAACAACTAAATGTTGTGAATACTTGAGCTAAAAGATGTGTGTTTTTAAATCAGTGAGATAAACGGATTGTTCACTGCTTGTATGAGGGTCATGAGGGAGACTCTGCACATCTCATCCCTGCACAAACAGCCAGCAGAGCTGCTCCACTGCCATGATCTTCGTGGGTTCTTAGTGTGTGACCAATGTCACGGGCCTCACGGCCTGATGGACACAGCTGTCTTGCCGCAGGCGAAAGGGAGGAAGGAGGGATAGTGGGAAAAGATTCAGACAGGAAAAAGTAGGAAGAGAGAAAGAGGGAGGGCATGAGTGTGTGTGTGTGTGTGTGTGTGTGTTTGTGTGTGCGTGTGCAGTGTTGATTGTCCTCTGGCACTTTCTGGGGCATGTGCCCACTCAGCGTGGCGTCCCGCTTATTCAGCACCCCACGCCGACCCCACCAAAAACTCCACACAACGGACAGGACAGCAACACACAAAGTACAGTCACACAATTGTTTTTAAAGCAGAAGGAAACAGCACCTCTCATGTTGCTAACCCTTGCAACACATAGAGCACAGACACACTTGTATTAACACTTGGAAGGTAACACCAAGGCATGCAAACAACAAACACAGGTCCTGGACCTGGACACTGTGCGGCAACATGATCAAATGAAGCCGGCGAAGTTGTCGGACGCCATAAAGGAAGGCACACAAATATCCCACGAGACCTGCTTGTGCTAAACAATAGCAAGAATACAAATGCCACAAGACTTGGCTGACAAGGTCTGGAAAATAAGGTAATATTCCCATGGTAAAGTGAAATTTTTACTGATAAAATTTTAACTGAGATCAGAAAAATGTAAAGATCAGTTTGTGTGGATGGAGGGATGACACTTAAAGCTGCATTTAGGGTTAAAGAATAAATTTAGAATCACAGTTGTGATGTTAATATGATTATTTATTTAACCACAATGTGACAAATTTAAGAAAAATTAAAAAAAACAATCAAATTGATATTCAGTTAAAAATTAACTTTGTAAATCGTTAATTTGGACAACAGAATTAGGCAAAACATTTATGCAAAACCATCATTTTCTTACAATACAATGCTTCTAAAAGTCAATGAACCATGTTACTGAACAGTGCCCAGCCCTGGCTGTAGGTCCACAGACTTTAAAACACTCTCTTCAGCTCCAGCAAATGTCTGGCTCCTCGGTGTGGCCCGGTCTGTGGCCGACAGGGTCCAGCAGAGCCAAGCAGGGCCGGACAGAGATGGGGAGGCACAGAGCGCATGTTAGGAACAGAGGAAAGAGCCACTCAAACTGGTGTAGAGCCACATGTGCTGGGCCACGGAGAGAGGCTCCGACACTGCTCACGCTGTCAACATGCTGACATATACATACGCAAACATTTGTGTGGAGGTACAGACACACACGCAGACACACACCAGTGCACATACACACTGCAGGGCCAAGCCAATTAACACCCTGCCACAGCACAGATCATTTTCTGAGCAGTAGTGGAGCAGGAGGGCATATGTGGATAATCATACATGCAAATTAGATGAACAAGAAAGGCATCGAAATTCTGGCAACAACTCATCACGACACCTCGAAGAAGAGCCCACCCATCAAAAATGTATACACTTATATAACAACATTAGCATAATTTCATCCTCTTACTCATAACATTTATTTGTGACTCTTTAATATTCAGTACATTTATACAAAACTCAAGTAACAGTAATGACTTGGTTAACCCAGCCTGGACCAAACAAGTGTTAGCAGCACCTAGTTTGTAAATGAATTTTCAAGTAAAATCAAGAATTCTAACATTGCAGCTAATCTGTTAGCTTAATTTGGGTTCTACAGTTTCTGCCAATAAAGACACATTTTAGTTGTGTTAAAGTCATAAATACAAAAGCTGGAGCACACAAGGCTTCTGGGCAAAATTGTCCCTTTCCCTGAAGTTTGACTCCAAAACCAGAAGATGGCAACATACCTCTGGCTGAGACGCCGGCCTTCCCGCCTGCTCCTTTACTTATTTATGCTTTCACATGTTCACCTAGTGCTTCATTTATTTATTTATTCATTTACTTGTGCTGCAATACAAACATTATAAGTCTTGAAGAGAGGAGCAGGTAAATATAGTGAATTATTCACTAAGTTCCTGACTTGACTACTGGTGGTTAGGCAAGATAAAAGCCAGACACACAAATCCCTGAGGTTGGGTTTGAGTGTGTGGCCTACATGCACGTGTGTTCACATGTGTGTTTTACTTACTGGTTCCCTGTAGGTAAAGGCAGAGACATGGCTGATGCTAACAGCGGAATTTAGCACACATCATTTAACATGCTCTGAAGGACAGTTTACTACTTTGATTTTCCTCACTGATTTTATCTCGCTCCTCCTTCTCCTCCTCCTCCTCACTGTATGACGTTTGTTACATAAGCAGACGGACAGAAACCAGTCAGGGGTTTCGATGTTAACACTCAAAAGCCAAGATATCAGCGTCACTCCTGACTAATGCAGAGTGGGTGCCTTTCCAAAAAAGAGTGTGGAAAGAAGTGACACAACAGAGTGAATGCTAAATGAGTCTCTTAGTTACAGTAGTAAGTCCTCACTACCACGAGGCTGATCCACTTTACACAAGCACTCACAGCAATGGCTGTCACTTCAAACAGACTGGGCGAAGATGAGCGTATTTGCCATCGTAAACAATTTAATATTTGATGTACAGTACTGTGAGCAACCCTCCCCTCATCTTTTTCTCCCCTCTCCGCTGTTTGGTTTCTTGTGTGTGCGCACGTGTGCGTGTGTGTGTGTGTGTAGTCAGCGAGGCTACATGAGGCAAGCAGAGCATTTGAGTGCATGCAAAAGATAAATGACAGTGAAGAAAACATGGTGGCTGGTAAGTAAACACTAAGATACTTACGCATTATGGTTGGACACCATGTTGAATTTTCGGGGGGGTCTTTGTTTTTTTCTTTTACAAAAATATCTCTACAGTGATTGTAAGTAAGGAATGAGTTCAGTGAAAACATGCCTTTTTTTATCCCCCAAATTTCCCTCTCAATGTATTTTTTGTTTTAATTGCCCAGATTTTATCTCATATGTAGATTTTTGCCATTAACAGCTTTTACTTTTTTTTTTTTTTTTTTTTTTTAA
>JAQFJA010000005.1:6347246-6358658 GCA_029874485.1 Naso brachycentron
GCTAGTTACTTAAACACACACGGCCTTGCCCCCGAGTTCAAGAGACAGCTGACTGAAAAGCTAAAAAAGGTCACCTTGTCTATGAATGTGGACGAAGCGACAAATCTCAAAACGGACAAAGTTCTCAACGTGCTTGATACATGATTGATGCTCACACAAAGTGCACCAGATTAATTCTTTTAGGTTGCAAATGTTCAAAATTTTCTTCCCCCGGACCCCCCCCACCCAAAAAAAAAAAAATTCAGGCGCAGGATTTTTTCCTGCTTCAAGCCCTGATGAAGTCTTGACACTCAAACAGCGACTGAATATAACTCCCTGATGTGGTTATAGTATAAGACAGTATTTGGCCCTATTTCAAATAAAGTGTACATATCTTTATAATGTAGAAACACTCAAATCCTCAAATTGGTTTTTTTTTTATTCTAACCTGCATTGTAGAATTTTTACATTTTACTTTCACAAATAAAGACCATTACCAAAGGAGTTAACATAATCCTGATCACGAATATTATTCCTTGGTATTTCTGTCTGTATTCTCGGATCCAAATTTTAGTCTGTGGTGACTTTCTCATGCTGACGTACCGGTGGCCATATGTTTTACACTAGCCAGCAATGCCTGATTTTGAAGACCCGAAGGGGGAGCAACCATAGGGACAGAGTAGGCTACATCAGCGAGGAGTCTGGCAGAGTTTATGGCATCATAAGCACATTGACAATGTTTTTGTTATTACTCTCACTTTCAAAAGTGGGAGACAAAATTTCCACACTGCTGATTTTATTAATTGTTCTTTGACAGCAACATCGGTAAAGGTAGGACAAATATACATCAGTTTCATGAGTCATCATAATTTTAGACTGGATTGGTTATGAGCAGTAGGCGAATTGGAGGGGGTGAGCTGTGATGTCCTCCACCTTGTTAGAAAAACGCGTCCCTCTATTTTACCTGTATCCTCCCTTTCAATCCCCTATAGCAGAGAGAGTTCAGGTGTAGATGGGTTGTTTACTTGATGCTGTCAGTCTGGTCTGCCTGACTCATTGATTCTTTACTTGACTGATGTTTGAGTTTGAATCTATGGCCCGATAATGACTCTGACTATAAGTAACCTAAATGTATAGCTGAGTATTAATAAATCTTTTGTGGGGCTAAAGTAACAAAAGGATTTGTAATAGTGCCTTAGCTCCTGCCTCCTGATATTACATTGTAGCCTATATTGTGTCTATGAAGTGTCACCTCCTTGATGAAAGTGAAAAGTTGGATCATATGTATGTAATAATAGGTAATATTCCTATATATTTCTATTATCATTTGGTTGCACCTGTGCTCCAGGAAAAACACCCCAAAACTATGCCTCTTCTGTTATATTTATGTATAATAAATATAATTCTGGTAAGGGGCCATTAGGCTATCCGTCCAGTTAAAAACAACAGATCGTGGCTGATCACAAGGTATGTTTTGCTCATCTTGAAGGTGCAATAAGGTAAAACGGCTTAAAATTGCATAAAACTCCTAAATGAGACAGGTGCCTATGCAGCAGCAACGGCAGCTCTCTATGCCCACAGGTATCGCCTATCTCTTTCTTTGTGTGAGTCAGCCAGAGAGATCAGTGGTGTCAGAACTATCAGGCCCAGCCTCAACAGAAGGGGGGGTCAGGTCAGGGGAACTCTTTCTTCCTTTGACCTATTGTTCTTCCTCGGTTTGAAAACACACTGCAGCTCTTTCATCCGCAGCTCTGCACCCAGAGAAACAGGAAGTGTCTGCATCACAGACTCCATCCATCATCTCGAGCCAAAAGACCTGTCACATTTATAGACTTTTGACTCTCATTGTTATCCATTTCTTACATGACTGACTCACACCATTACTCATGGCAGCGTAAACACTGTCATGATAGCAGCTTCTCCTGTGCTGATGTTTTTGAGCTTTTATTGTTGATATTTCTGCATTTCTTGTTTTCACAAGGTTCTTGTTAATTAAGGTTTGAGAGCGATGTGACAAGCGTTATATGGCTTAAGTTCTCCTTCTGGTGCAGTCCACTCAGACAGGCTTAGCTCTCCTCGTCTCTCCTTCATCCAGCTCCAGGCCAACTCTAATAGCAATCAATGAAGTCCCAGACACAATAGCTAATTCAATTTCCCTGGACCAGTTTTCTCATCAGGGCTCAACGTCCTGTCCCCAGCTGATAGGGCCCCAGAACATGGCTGGAAGAGTGAGGATTTATCCAGACCGTCAGCCACCCCTCTGTAATAGACACAGATAACCGGATTGTTGAAAGAGGAGGGAGAGCAGAGTGAGGTGAGGACCGGCTCACCTGCCTGCGTGCCCAAAGTGAGACCCTCACACCCAGCCGCGAGATACATCCCTCTCCCCTATCTGCCAACGCTCCCCTCTCCTCCTCCATTAAAAAAAGAAACTTAATCAAGAGACTTCGACTCCTACTTTGCCATCTTCAATAAGATTTCAGAGACTTAGGGCAAGAAGGGCAAAAAAAGGGAATGGAGAGACCTAGGAGGAGGTGGAGGAGTGCGGTGTGTGTCTGAGGGGGGCCGATGGGAGATTAACATCTGTGTGGCTTCGGTTCACTTACCTGGGGTTCCCAAATGATTCCCCGGGTGCAAAACGGTGCGTATCCCAAACGGCAAAAAGTGAGAGAAGAGAGGATAAGAAGAGAGGCGGCACCCTCCTCTGGCTGTCTGACAGCTGGTGACCCATGGGGGCAGAGGTTTGAGGAGAAGGGATCAAAGACAAACTGAAAAGGAGAGAGAAGCAGTATGTGAACAAATATAGGGGGAAAGGTATAGTCAATGATCTCTTTCTGTCTCCTTCGATCTTCGCCTCCTTTCTTCCCCCTCTTTTTGCTCGGCCTTTCAGCTCTCCTGGACAGTAACCTGCTGTCCGCACCAGTCACAGTAAATAATACAAGGCTAGAGTGAGGCCTAAGTGTGCAACAATCTCCTACATGCACTGGGACAACAGAGTAAACAATACAAACATCAGAGACACAACAGCCCTCAGGCTCTGCATTCTGGCTCTCACACAGCCTCTGTGAAGTGTGTGAGCGTGCTTGTGTGTGTGCGTGCACACGCCTGTTCCTCTCTTTTTTCCTTTTTGTGCGTGCATGCACGTTCAAATGTCATGTTCGGCAGTGTGAAAGCAGATACACTCGCGTCTCTGGCACCACTCGGGATCCCCGGTGAGAAGACACCTGATGATGGCAGATGCTGCAGTTTGATGGCAACCAAATCATCCAAACGCACCAAACCATTGCCTGCATCTAACGCAATGCACGCTCGAACGTTGCAACGTAGCAGCTATTAAACGAAATCTGTGGAAATTTCAGCATGCTTCGAAACAAGCACAGGCAAATCCATCCTGTTACAACAAAGGAGATGGGCAGTACGACCATCAGAAACTCTGATTTCCATTCCTAATCCATCAGACATGGTGCGGAAATGTTGTTTCTGAGGTCTTGAATGGCGTGCCGGCAGTTGTCATCTGCCTGCTGTACAGCGAGTTAAAGCTGCCGACGGCAGCCCGTCCAGACTGTTGTACAATGAGCTGGATGCCAGCCAAAATGTCTCCTCTCCAAACATCACACATCTCAGACGGCCCTTTCAACTCGCACAGGGTGGAGGGAAGGCCGAATCCACAGAAAGGCAAAAAGAAAAGAAGATAATTCAGTTTCTTATCGGCAAGGAAGAAGAGGTAAAAGGCTGGTTATTAACAGAAACATCTCTAAAATTTCTAAACATATCCAAGCTGGAAATAGTGAAATAGCATCATCAGTTTGATTAATGAAAATGTCAGATAATTGTTTTCCTCTCAGCGTTTCATTATTCCGCGAGCCCTCTCAAAAAGCCTGAACTAAAGCAAGAATTCATAAAATATGTAATTTAGCGCTGACCTTTGGCAGAGTTCAGCAGGTCCCCATCTGTGTGTGAGGAGCGGAGAGGAGCAGGGAGAGAGAAGAATGATGACCCCTTTAACAGCTTGCCTGCGACTACCTGCTGATCCAAAAACACTGGCCAGACATGAAGCCCCTGCATAGTCAAAGGATCAAACAGGGCCAGAGAATACTGCTTATTTCAGAGAAACAGAAAGAGGGGGTTTGGGAGGGTGGGGTGGGGTTGGGGAGGAGGTTGCAGGGTAGGGACGGAGGGGGGCTCCAGTGGTACGTTTTGTGCTACTTTGGCCACCAGGGAAAGGAGGGGAGGATGAAAAACAGGGGGATGTGAGAGAGGTTTTTAGACAGCGAGGAGGGCAGGAAGAGCCACAACTGTGCTCAGAAAAAAAACACAAGAGAATGATAATGGGGGAAATGCCGCCATTAGAGGTAACCTGCACCTCGACTGCTGGGGGAAGAAGAAAAACTACAAAAACTGTGCCGTTTGAAGCCTAATCCCCTTTTACATTCTTAATTAGGAAACAACAAGCCATAAGCCCCTTTGTTGTGCTGACCCACACATACTAAACGCCTATTGTGTGTGGGTGTGTTAAGATCTGAGGACGAAAAATTTCTCTGTGGTCTGCTCTGGCATTGGATGAACACAGCCATTGTGAAATATATATCGCCATATGAAGTTATTTTCCTATGCAGCCAGTTTGCTCTTTTGAGTTGCTCAGATGCATTTGTATGTTGTGATTATGTTTATTTTAGTTATATAGCCGGGTGATTGACTGGAAGGAAAATGTTGGCACACAATGGTTTGGACAAATATTGTTATACATTCCTACTGACAGCATAGATTTGCAGTAATTGTGTTTAGACATGCTGCTTAACTGTCAATCAATACATGGAAACTGGAGCTAAGTACAGATATAGGCTTGTTGTCAGTAAATCAATTCCAGTAAGGAGAAAATATAGATATAATGTAGGAATGTGAAGAATAAATATGTATATATTGTCGTGTAGATTACAAGAAGTTATGTCATCTTTACATCATGTATTCATCTTATGCTGTGTTGAAACATATACAGATTTGTCTTATTGTAGAAAATGTCAATGTATCTCTGCTCAGCCATTCATCACAAAAACACAGCCTCTACTCATCTCTTCTCAGTATGGGCCTTGTATCACGTGCAGGCCACTGCATAGACACACATCCCTGAATTTATGTGCTCTCTCTCTACCTCACACACACACACACATGCACACAGAAGCAGCTGGGGAGCACGGTGGCGGGTGACGTGAAATGCTCACAATGGCTCCAGAGGGATTAATTTCTCCCACTTTATTTGTTTATTACAGCATGAAGAGCAACTGGGGTGGCAGCGGCACAACAAACAGGATATAGTAGTGAGTGGCCTCCTCCTGTGGTTTCAGATGCCTCCTGCTGATCCCTATATTAAGATGACTGACTCTGCTGCGATATACAGTGCACATTGTACATTGTTCTCCTCCAGTATACAGTGCAGTGAGGGTAAGGTGGTGCACAAGAGACTGTTTGGATATAACACTTCTTTGAATTTAAAAAAAAGGTGTTTCATTTATCTAAACAGAAAAACACACTTAGTTTTATTATTTTTATTAATAAAATAATACCAATAAAATATATACACTAAGTGTAAAGTAGGTGGGAAAAAAAGTAAAAACAAGAGTCGCCAAAAACTTTTAGTATTTTAAAATTGTTCTCATTTTTTTGTACATACTCTTTACTTAGAGGTTCAAGTCATTGTTCAGTTTAGGGATTTAGTACGATAAGATTTAGTTGTACAAAGTTCCCACATGTAGAGTGAAGCGCTTTGTACCTTAGTGTTTATTTTAAAGTAAAGATATAAAGTCAAGCTTGACTTGGGTTTTTGCTGTAGCCATCTATGATTATGTGTCACACTGCCTGTGTTTTGTGTCACTTTTGAACGCTTGTGTTTTGTTGACTTGTTGACTTTGCCTTTGCTCCCTTTAAAAAAAAAAAAAAAAATTATCTGAACTAATATATGGAAAATTATTGATTGTTTTGATGGCAGTCCATCCCTCTGCATTGAGCTGGTGACTAACTGTGAACAATCACATAAATCAGCAATATTAAATCAATTAAGGAAATATTTAGTGTAAAGTGTGTTATATCAGATTCATTTTCTTGTCTTACCAAAGAGCCATTCACAGAAAATGAAATCTACAATTACATGTGTTAAATTTAACCCCAGGGAGGCATAACTCCCTGTTATTAACAAACTATAAAGCTCCAGTAAAAGGCTTTTCAAATATATCTGAAACATATGGAACATGTTTTTTTAACTTCAGCAGCTCTTATACCATTTGAAAAAGACAATGAATGTTATTTTGAGCTGTTAAGAAGTGGTTCGAGATGTCCAGGACCCCAAACTGGATATTCTGATTAATGTCTTTAGTAGTAAAAACAGATCAAACACTACAATAAACTACGTAAACACAACAGAAAAGTATAAAGTATATCATTATAACAAAGAAAAATACTCTAAAATGAGAGCAGTAAGTGTGGAACAGAATGTTGAGTTTTAGATAGATACTCTCAAAGCAGTGGAACTTAATCTAGTTTCCAGCGTCACCCAGGATGAGCTTGACCTCCTTTTTTTCACACCCAGAGATATTTTTGTACCTTCTAAGGCCATATTCCTTCCTCCTCACAGCGAGACCCTCATTCTGGTTATCTCACATGGGACTAATGAAAGTCATACATACTGTAAGTGCTGTACAGTACACACACGCATATATATTCAATCATACTACGCATCACTTGTGAGGCTGTGAGAAGTCAAAAAACTTTAAAAAATGTAAGTGAAAGCAGATAAAAACATGAAAAAAAGACACCTCATCAAATCTGCAGCATTGCATTGTTGAAAAATAAGCATCTAGTAATGAAGATTATCAAATTAACTATTAAATTATTATTAAATGCACAATGGAATAAAATCAACCCTCATCATCACTCCATTAGCTTTTGCAAGAAAAGGGCAATCTTTCAAATTAATTTAAAAGGTCCATTCAGTGCGTCCATGTTTTAATATCCAGCTAATTTCCACCTAACTGGCAAAATGATATTCAATTAGTTAATTAAGTATGATCCAGCTGTGTGCCATCTCTCCACACCAGGGGCTGTCTCCCTGTGGGCCGCTGGTTTAAGCCTCTCTGCACTAATTATCACACTGACATTATCAGGCTGTACCTGACGTTCTCTGTTACCCTAAGCACTGCGCCATTATGAGCTGCTACCACTGCCTCACTGCATTAAAGCACAGTGAGTCAGATGCAGTCTGAGCACATGGAAGCCTGACAGACCCTGGCAGTCTGCAAAACACTTTTTGTAACTTTTGTGGCTTTCCAGAGGTTTTGAGGAGGGTTAACATGGTTTACAAACACGGTGACGTAAAATTCTTCTGATCAAATAAACTTGAAACTATGGAAGTAAACCAAACAGTACATCAATTTTAGAAAACATAAATGTAATGTAATGACAATTAAATTATCAGCAGCTGCTGGTCGATAGGGGGCGCAAGGGTGCCGCCCCACCACTTACCCACATGAAGAAGAGTCATAGAGAACATCACTGAATTGAAAAAAAAAATCCTCAAAATACATATAATGTTTGCATGAGCAGGGTAAATATCATACAGTGAATAAAAAGGATGCTATGCAATAATAATAGAGATTAAAAATGTTGTTATTTAAAAATATTAATAAGTAATGTATTGGCTATGGCACAAAAATCTTTACCCACTGACTGTCATTATGAAGTACATGCAGTTTGCTGTTTGCATGGATTCAAACAGGTACTGATTTTAAACATTTTTTCAGGCAGAAAAGCATGAAAGTGATAGAATCCATATATAAAAAATGCTATGCTACTGCCAAGCTAAACATCTGAAATAAAAAAAAAAAGTTTGCATGTTTGTAAGGTAGTTTTTAATTTTTGATAAGGTAGATGGAGATGTGTAAAAGGTTGTTCATTTGTTAATTATGCTTTGTGGTAAAAACATATAAGACACACATTATTTACAGAAGCAAATTGTGCCCCCACCACTCAAAAACAAACAAACAAACAAACAAAAAAAAGTCACCAGCCTCCACTCAGCAATATGTTTTTCTTTCATGCATCTGGATTTGTAAAACCCGCTGGGCCTTTAGGTTCATATACCTTTGAATACACATTAAATGTATCGTCGCAAAGTAAAAATAAGATAAAAACAAACAAGGGATCATGGAGACAATGATTATGTTTGCTATTATATGGAGAGTCAAAGAGATGCTATAGATAACCACAAAGAGACATCCTGCGAGCTGTAATAATATGTCCTAAAAATGACCATGCATACAAAAACACAGAGTCCACCTACGCTCCTCTTCTGTAAACACAGACAAGGAGACGAGCATTTCAGTGGCTCCTCTGCTTTTTATGCTTTTTCTATTTGGTTGGAAATACCTAATTAAAATCACTTAGGGACCCAGGACAGTACACATACCGAGTGTCCGGCCCACCCATGTCTACCTGACAACTGACAGCCCAATCTGATTAAAGGCTGAGCGGAGGAGGGGCCTCTGCTGGCCATCCACGGCAGGCCAAAAGTAATCACCATGGCGATGGGTAATTACAGCTGTCAACGCATCCTCCATCCTGCTGGCACCAGTTTGATTGCGCTCGGCAACAATGATAGACAAGCTTAGCATGCACTCTGCCAGCCACCAATCACATTGTCCCCTCTCTGCTTCATTTAGCTGACATGCAACATTCACATGGCCACAAAGCGCAGGCCCGTCATGGCATCCCATCCCAGTTTTAATTGTTTCTCTCTCCCTCTTCTTTTTTTGCTCTCCGCCTCAGCCTCCTGCCTCTGTTCCCTCCTCTGTTTTCCTGTCTCCCTCTTCTCTCCCCTCTCTCACACACGGACAGCTCAGAAGTGCAAGTGTTATTACATGAAACTCCCGCTGTAGCATTAATTGAAGGGAGATATGGTGGGACAAAAGCGACGGGGGGTAGAGCATGCCCATTATCACTCCTGCTTTCAACAGGTCTCACATTTGGAGACTGCAAATTGCAAAAACTTGCAAGGGCAAAATGTTTGACATTATTTGATCTGCAACCATATGGTGTAAGCAGGGAGGGGGTGGTAAACACAAAAATAGATAGATAAGTAAACAAGAGCAGAGAGAGATGCAGGCAGCACAATAGGAAATGCGGCCAGAGAGAGCAAAACAAAGCAAGAAAATAATTATCTTTAGGCTTTAATTAATGAGGGGTTTCACTTGCAAGAGGCATGTCAAGTGCTCTCACCCTGGTCCCTCGCCTAACTTCTCTTCCTGGTAGCCTCTCCTCTGCTATGCCCTTGCCTCCTATCCAATGGCTGACAGTGACAATAGCCATACTGTGGATGCTAAGCAGCCTATTGTGAAGTCTGGGAGGCAGGACTACAAGTTCACATTGAGAAAAACACAGCCTTCCTGCTAGCATTGTGACGGATGATTTAAGTTAGCCGTATTAATGAAGTCAAGTGTAACTGGACAGGGCTGACTCCAGCTTCCATATCCTCTCTTAATTACCTGGCTTTGTCTCGGCATGCTTGTCCTTAATCTGACCTAATGTGGCTAATAACTGAACTTGAAAACAATCAAAACAGCAATTAGCAACAACAGCCCAGAAATGTGGAATTTTCAGTTTAATGAAGCAAAATTGTTTGCTGCCATTCATGCCGAGGGGACGTGTTGAAATGGCATTCAAGGTTTGATAGCTCAAAATAACAGAAATAAAAAGAAATGAAAAGGAAAATAAAACAGAATTTCAATGAAATCATGTAAAGGCTTTTGCAGTAAAGGAAAAGGATATTTTATCATTTGCAACAAAATGAGAATTCTACAAAAGAATAAAATGAAAATATCACATCAAAGGCCATGTTTGAATATAGATTCTTATCTTCTAACGTTCTCTGAATAACATGGCAGCCCTTTGATACACTGACCAAGCCATTTTAAAGAGAACAGAAACAGAAACTATATTTCCCCCCTTTATTAGCCTTTATTTTTTTCTCTTTTCTAACACAAATACATCTTCAAGGAGGTCTCGTTTGAGCCTGTAAATTCCTTGAAAGTGGATGAATGATACAGTCCCGGCATGGTACTGACAAAAACAGATGAGTGTTTTTCCTGAGGGAGAGGACTGTGGGTATGGAACGAGTTAGCGCTGCCTGTTATTGCAGCTGATCATAAAAGGCTACATGCATGGGAATTCCACTGTAAAAGCCGGAAAATGTTTGTTCCTATAAAAACATGTTAATGCAAAACAGTTAGGTGGGAGACAAAACTTTAGCACAGTCAATACAATCATAAAGTAGAAGAATTTAAATGTCGCAGTGTATTAATGAATGGAATGAGTGTCTGAACATATGCAGCTGAGAAAAATAAGAGAATTTATTCAGATAGAGTACATAACAGAGCAGCTTTTTAATTTCATTTTCAGAATTAAAACAACACTTTAATCAAAAATATGTTTAACAACAAGGTGAAATATACAGACATAGACATTTCACATATATAAAATACAACTTTTTAAAAAAAATTTGCTTTAACCAAACTCAACGCTGGCTGTGGGCACACTGGACAGCAGAGCAAATCCTTCCTGATGTTTGATTGAATTCAGGCACCTCCTCTCCAGGGCCCCAAACGCTGCTTCGGTCCACCAATGGGGCGCAGGCAAGCGGATTAGCAGAAATCCTGAGAGGAAGTTTAAACAAGAGGAAACATTAAGTTTGAAATAAAACACAGGAAACAGGGTTAACTGCAACTCCTCCCATTTGGTGCCAGTGGCAGGGCTACTTTTTGCCCAATTATCCTTGGTTAACGGGATTAATTACTCTAACTTCTCTTTCTTTTCTTCCCCAGCAAGCAAACGGGCAATAAATCCTTCTCTGTGCTGCATGGTCTGAGAGGGCCACTCTAATTAGCATAACAAGTTACAAAATCATTACGGCCCTAAAGTGCTTACAAGGAAGACAACATCTGAAGTGCACAGGATGCAGGACAGGGTTTAGGAGGGCTATTTAATTGTATAAAAATGTTTGAGGAGGTGGGAAGAGGGGTAAACACGGCAGAGGTGATGCAAGGGGAGGACAGAGACACAAACTGAGGGTCCGACTTGCACAGAACTCACTCTGGTATGTCCAAATACACATGTGCACGAAACACAGAGAGTTAATGAGTACCACTTAACAGATGAGAAGCAGGACTCACCTGCATTGATCACAAACAGATCAGTGAAACTCGCATGATTAAAGTGATAGTTCACCACCAAATTATGTTTTGTATGTCAATTACTCATCCTTAGATGTCTTGAAAATAAGTTTTTTTTTTGTCCTTCCAGCATTTCTCCAATGTAAACAGGTTTCAAAAATGCTAGCCACTTACTTTTGCTGGCAGCCCATGGAGTAACACTCTTAAAAATGTCAACACT
>JAQFJA010000005.1:6390503-6406555 GCA_029874485.1 Naso brachycentron
ACTGTAAAGGTTAATGCATAGAACCAGGAACTGAAGCCACCATTAAGTGGAGGACATTTAAACATGGCCAAGAATATGCCTCACACTGAGTGTTTGCGTGTGTGTGTGTGCGTACATGTGTACAAGTATGAGCGTGAGAGCAGAGGTAAAGAAAGAGGTGAAAATTTCAGCAAATTCAATCTATTTTCCTTTGGAGGTGCAAGGAGGAGGTGCAGCTTTAATTTCAATTTACAAAAATTTGACAACCTTTGCACAGAAATAACACAACTCAATCTATCAAGGGCAAGTAGTTAAAGAAAAACACCCAGTGTGGTAAAACTAAAAAGGTTTCACATTCTTCATTTGTTGATTTCATCCTCTGTTACGTGTGAACTCTAGCATCTGCAGGATTTTCACAAACATATCAAAAGCTATATTAGGAGGTATTGTCACTCCATGAATAACCTTAAACACCTAGTATATGTGTGTGTGTGTGTGTGTGTGTGTGTGGGTGGGTGCATGTGTGTGACCCTTGATAATTAGTACCATCTGCCATCTTAGAACACCACTGCAGAGACAGGTTATCTTCACAGAAGCAAGACGGACAGTTTGACATGAATTTCCTGATGACAAAGACAATAATGGCACTGATTAAACATGGATGAACTGGGATAAAGTCTTTAATCTATTTTTCACTTTTCTTTTCTTTTTCTTGATTCTTTTTTTCAATTTATTGTGTGCACTTATATGTAGGGATACACAGACGCGAAAAAACAAAATGCTGCAAGAGGTTCACAGCTGTATGCAGAGCGCTCCGATGTTCAAATTACTTACCAAAAAAAAAAAGAAAAAGATCTCTGACCTCTATTACAATTTTGGCTCGAAATCAGCTCCAGATTTAAGAACATTTGCCCACACACAAACGTGGCCACACACAACTTGCTCCTCTGAGTGGTCACCAGGAAACTGCGGACTGGAAAAAAGAGCTTAGGGACATTTCAGCACTACAGAGATATTCACAAAGCCAAAGAATACACACAGCCCAAATCCACCAATTCAAATATGTCCTCCTTAGAGAGAGAGAGCACTCTTCTTTCTCACATCTCAATTTAGACAAAACACACGTCTTATTGTCTCGGCACAATAACAGTAGGGTTGTATTTCTTTGTAAAAAAAAAAAAAAAAAAATCCATGTGAAGCGCTCACGTGGTGTAGAATCTCTGCGATGCACGAGCCAGATGAACGGCAACGAGGCCGTGGAGGGTGACCAGGCAGCGGTTTTGGTTACTCCAAACCTCCCCAAACATGCTATTAGGCCCTCACTCAAAGCACTAATTGGGTATTCATGTGGTGTTTTGTTTGTTTATCACTGTGTTACCACGGCAAGTCTTGCCTCAACACATCTCATTTTCATCCTCGACATGAAAGCCAGAGATAGTGGAATTTCCGCACTGTATTTTAGCCACAGAGCATAATCTCAGTTAACACAAGCCAGTCCCAATTCTCTTTCGCTTTGTATTACCACCCGCAGTGGTTTTGTTGTCTCCCCACCAACCCCCTATGTTTTGTTAAATAATTTATTCTGCCTTTAAAATTCCCTCATATACCTTTGTGTCTGCAGATGAGTGAGGAGGAAGACGGCAAATGCGCTCATGAGTCTTTTGTAATGAGTAGGTGGCAGTAGTAGGCCTGATGCATGACTATGCAATGAGGACTTCCATCAGACTTTTTTTTTTTCACTGCTTCTGCTTGCCTCTATACTCCTCCTCCAACTCCTCCTTTTGCCTCCTACTTCTCCTCAGCTTCCATGTTGCAGCAGCTGCAATAGGCTTTTGGAGAGCGCTGATCCCAGCAGTTATTGCGCTGCCGTCTTCCCAGCTGCAGAACACGATGTCCGTCATACAATATGTTCATGTTGAACAGTGACTGACGTTTCTCTGTAAAGACTATTCTAGTGTTCAGATTAAGTGAAACCTGCAAGTGCTGCAAGTACCAAAATGCGGAGTGTAACATGTTTTTTGCACATTTGATTTCAGTAATTCTACTTTCACTTGAATAAATTTTTGATTTACAATCAGGTAACACGGGAAGAGCCACAGCATCCTGACATACTGTGCTGAAAAAAAAACAAGGCGATATTCTGTTCAGTTCACTGATTTGCTGTAAAAACTTAATGATAAGATTATAGGATTTGAACAAATGCTATGTGTTTTTTCTTTATGGCACTGATTATTCCAATGGCAGCGTAATATCTACATTCCTGAGAATGCACACACATCAGACATGCATCGCTTCACGTTTATCTCATAGCAATTAAACCTGCCGGTCTCACCTCTAAATACAAGACGTCATGCTGGCAATTTTGCATACCAGACCTTTCAGCACTGCACAAGCCTAAATTGAATATCGTCAGATTAATGTAATGTTCCCTCACGCAATGCTTCAGCAGATTTTGTGCCCAAATAACATTTAAATGATGAAGTTGATGATGAAGTACAGGGGAATTCATAGTTATTAATGAAAGGTGCGATAAGCAATTCTAATCCAACGTAATTTTTTGTCAAAATAAGCAAATATCTTCTCATGGCCTGCTAGCTGTCTGCTCTGTGCGTACATCGAAAAAAAACACACAATTGTGTACACCACCGCAGCTCTGTCATTTGTAAAAAAAAATTTAAGCTCCTTTTAGACAGCCTAACGTTTTGCCGTTCATTAACTCGACTGCCTGTATAAAGGCTTATTCATACTTTGCATGTCTCCAGGTGTCCACTTTGGTATGTGTGACGCAAAAATCATCCCATGTCAGTCTGCTCGGACCAATCCACGGACGTCTGCGCGCAGCCCAAAATTTGTAACCGCGTGGAATTGCGCATGCTCTAGTGTATAATTGGTTGCTCCACACTACAGTCCAGTTGTTACAATGGCGACATTAACTTTTTCAAGTCTTTTTTGTAAGTACTTTCCTACCCAGATTTACTTAGTGTGAGGCCTGTCCGTCTTTGTTGTCAGCAATCCTTTATAAGTGAATAAAGCCAAGTCAAAACGACTTGGCTTGTTTTAGTGTGGAAAACACCGATGCATTTCAAGCTGAAAGATTTCTCATTTTATTCAACAAAAAAAATATCATTCTTCCCATTCAGGTAAGAATGTGCGCTTCATGTCTGCAGAACGTTTTTTTTTCCGTATCTTCTCTGGCATGTTGACATGGATGTAGTCATAGCTGCAACAAGATAAAAGAAAAGAAGTGTAGCTGCTAAATTGTTTCTGTTATCTTTTGTTTATTCTGCTGCAATCTGTGTATATTACATATGGCCAGACTGGCGCAGACCTTTGTTTTAAGTATGAATGAGACTGCTTTTCCGGTCCACACAAGCGGATGAGTCTGCAGACGCCCCAGATGTGCAATGCCAAAAGTATGTTTAACTTTTAAAACACAGAATAGGGAGACACTGTTGTTCTACCTTTGAGCTAGCGGCAGAGGCCGTAACAGAGCTGAATTGAGGTCAGTGTAAAAAATGTTAGCCTGCAGAACAGGACACAACACTGTTAAATTACGTTCTTATTACACACGCAATTCATCAGTTGTGTATGAACATAGAGCAAATGAGATGAGCAGACACACGCAAAGGCAAAAAGAAAAGTGGCTTCCCGCAGATCATCACACTGGATCAAACTTTTAACTGCATAGTTGCAGCAGAATCAATTAAAACTTCAGGAATTTTATAAATGTGTAATTGTAATTAAAATGTAGAATGAAAATTACGAAGGAGCCAAGTAATTTATTGACCAGCATTAAGAAACGCAAGTAAGATTCAAACAGGTTACTGCTCACGCGAGAACTGACATATCCCGGCACTCTGATCCCAGCCTCCACCATCTTGCTTTCTAAAATCACACACTGTGGGAACAGTTTGCTGACAGTGTTAAGTTCAGTGTAAAAAGCAAAGCCGGCATAATGGCAAGTCTTCCTCACAGCAGTATTGTGGTATCTCTGTGCTAAGAGGGCTTAAGTGGCTCCGACGGAGCCCCACAACACTATTGCAATCGATCGACAACAGGGGGCGTTTATGCTGGACGCAGGAGAGGGGGGAAGGGAATGGGGGGAGAATATGGGGAGAAAGTTTGGAGCGAGAGCATTAGTACATCTGGCACATGCTGACACACTAAACTCCACAACATTCAAATGAACAATCTCTCTCCAAAACTACCGACACCACCTTTTAAGGCTTCAACAGCAACAATGATCAAAAAATCTGTCCGTGGTGCAGCCTGTCAGAGCAGTGAAAAGTCTTCTCCTTCACTATCACAGCATTTTGAACTCCTTGTTCTTTCTCTCTTTCTAGCTCTTTCCATAATATACTGTTGAGTTTGTATGAAGCACTAAGAACCAAAACAAAAATTGTCTCTTAAACAGATGGATGAAGCCAGCAATGCTACATGTTTCCTGTCTGAAAAGGGCGATTTTTAAAGTGATGTGGAACTTGGCAAGAATTCACTGCAGTTTAAGAACTTCTGAGCATAAAAAGAACAGCTTTTAAATGAAATTGAAATTACCAATTCTCACATACTTAGCCACCCTGCTTCACATCAAGCATTCTGGTTGCCCCTTCGTGTTTGAAAATTACTGTTAAGACTTATTACCTATTTGATTTTCTTCCTGGAATTTAATTTGGTGCAGGCACGCACCCGTGTGAATTGAACTGAACAGCGGGACAGAGATGTGCAGATGTGCAACACAGTCTTGAAAGGAGGTGGAGGACTGTATGATCTCACATATGTCACAAAAGATGCTAACAAAAAAAAAAAAAAAAAATCTTGTCACCGAAAAGTGTGAAAGCAATGTGTTTTACTACATCTAAAAACATCTAGGGGAGTCTTTTAATGGTTACACGCTCATCTCCTCTCCCAACACTAATCCCAACTGCTGTTTCCTCCCAATTAACAGAGTTTGTGGTACCGAGAAGGCCTCTTGCCATTTGCTCCACACGTGGATCAACTTAGTTCACCGAGAAATTCAGCTGCTTTTCTTTGCACATGGAAGCACACAAGCACACATGCAAGTATACGCATGAAGCAAAGAGTGTCCACTGGTCATCCAGGCTCCTTCCGGCTGCTGACATTGTTTATACATGCAGATTGAAGAAGCAACATTCAGATGCTGCTCTGCGCTGGCACCCTGGGCAGAATGGCATAATTAAATTGAATTGACTAAAAGGGATGCAATGAATATCCCAACACAGTGTCAGATCAGTCTTGCTCACAAATTAAAGCCAGGGGCCAAAGAGGGTAAACATTAATTTATCTGGAGTGGAAAAGCAGAAAATGCATCAGGACTTGCCCTATGTTTCATTTTCTGCGTCCAGGATATTCATTTTTCTATAGTATGGAATAATCAGATTTGTTAATGTCAGTAAACAATTCAAGCTCAAAATCTGTTGTGGTTCACAATGTTTTTTTAAAGAAAATATCATTTTCAGAGTGGTTTACACACATTTATGTGTTCCGTTGCAAAGTGTATGGTTAAATGAGAAGAAACATGCGACCAGCGTTCGCTCCTCATTTCACACAAAAGCTTCACATAAACAAACATAAACACAGCATTTACACTTTACATAACAAACAACACCTGCATACTCTTCCGCAGCTGCGTATGCACACAAACACAAACAAATGTACCTGAGGAGCATGTGGTGCTAAAACAGAAGGCTAATTAAGTGACAGACAACATCACGCGGGGGAGGCATATTCTGGGAATCCCATCGCCAACTGCATTAGACGAGCAGCAGCAAGGAGTATAGATGCTTTATGAGCCACTTGTTGTCCACTAAAAAAATACGCCTCCTCTTTAATTCTATATTCGCTCCAGAGAAGGGCCTTGAACATGAAGTTATGGCACAGGCACCATTATGAAATAGGAAAAAGCATAAAAGTGTCAAAAAAAAGTTATTCCTCTCAGTTAAACGGCAATATTTTTTGTGTGTCCTATTTTCTTGTGTTCATCTGTTCCTCTATGTTGACCTGGTGTTAGAAATATGTGGGCAGTGGAGCCATTGTCTAAGAGTATAATCAGCAATATAATATTTTAGAATTATTACTCAACAAATACAGTTTTTTTTACAAATGTAAGCGTTGTGTTTTCAACAAAACTGAAGCCTGATTAATACCTCTGCATTGAACCCATCCCACACACATAGCATACCTACAAAACTGCAGCTTACGCTACGCTGTGCCCTGCCTCCGCAGAAAAATGTAATGGCATTTTGCAGCTATGCACACCGGTGAAAATACAGAATTAGTTTAGCGTGTTAGCATGCTCACATTTGCTACTTGGTCATACGATGAAAAAGATGAAAAGTCTGATGTTTCTCTGGGAACAGTGACTGTCATGACTGCAAAGTGTTGCGCCAGTCCCATTTTTGATTTGCTAGTGGCAACACCGCGATCAGCAAGGTCAAAGACATTTGTCCTCCTGGTACCAAGGTTATCTAGACCAAATTTGATTGACATTGTCGACCACATGGTGACACAAGTGGACACAAGTCGCTGGAATTTCATCAGATGTTTCATTCTCAGGGGACCATGGATATACAAAATTTCATGGCAAACTGGAGTTGTCCTGGATCAAAGCAATGGGCCGACAGACTGATATTTCCATGCAGAGCCATATCACTAACAGGGCAAAGGATTTACATCTTATATTTTTAATAAACCTTTCCACAAACACCAAACGTAAACACAATGATAAGCCATCCAATAGCTATTAATTGAGCATATGTAGAAAAGTGAGCTATATTTTAGTGAGACAGAAACAAGAAGCGAGCAGAATGTGACACACAGCAAAATGGTTGCTTGACTAATTTTCTTCCTATCTGAGGAGTTCCTTAATTCAATTCTATCTAATAAATTCACTTCATTAAAATAAATATGGTCAAGTCAATATGAAGGGCTTTGCATGAAAAATGTATTTAGCTTGCTGATGACACCAGCTAGCCACTCTCTTCGGCCTCACAGTAGCTGCAGCTGGATGAAACGACCCAACATTAAGCATGTTCTGGGGTCTGAATGATAATGACCAACTCTGTGAGGGTAAACTGGTGCTCGTCTTTGGCTAGAAACAAAAGCAGGGCAACCTATTATGTTCTAAAACATTCCCCATCTTCACGCTCTCCAAGAAAACACATTAGCATTGTGGGCTCAGTGATGCCTGTGTATTGTGATGTAAATATTCTTACGCATAGACGTGAATTTAAATCCAACAAGGGGCAAATTGTCCAATTCCAGTTCTCTTGCAGCTTGGTTTAGCTGTTGATGCGGAAAGCATCTCCATTAGAGATACCTTGGGAGGAAGCACATCTGGAATATTGTCTATTGTTCAAATCACGAGATTCCCTATATTTAAGCCTGGTCCTATAGTTCTGCAGAGAGGTATAGAAATGTGACTTGCGATTGCACATCTCCATCCCAGACTTCCGAGCCCCCATACTGTAAGTGTCCCATTAACAGTTCCTCTAGGAGATTGGTGAGATTGATTCTCAAAAGCTTTCCTTTGTGTTTCTAATGTATGGCGTTATTGTTGGCTTAACTGGTACGACAAGGCTGAGTGAGGCAATCAAAACAATCAAGCAGTCACACGAAATTAGGAAGTGGGAGGAAAAGAAAAGCCGACATGGTCCTTGTCACAATCAAAACTAGAGATTCAGGCAGGATATGAAAAAAGTAATGAAACACTTTTAAGCATGCCCAGCACTGACCAGAAGGTTGTTGTTTATAATGTAAAAATGAAGAGGCTGGCAACAACTCTATTGTGTGTCAGGCATGCCTCTTATTGGTGCACAGAGTCTCTGCATGTCAAGCAGAGGTGGGGCACTGTCCCGAGAGTCCACTATCACAGCAGGTTAACCTGGCACTGCTTTTCTAAGGACTGATTGCCAGACCCCCTACAGCTCGAGGTAAACCGACAATTTTCCATCAGCAGGGAACATGGCTTTATTAGTAAAAGTAGGGGGGATGGTGGGAGGTAAGAGAGAAAAGTGAAATCAAGTTCACAGAGTAGCTGTAGTTGTAATGCAGGGGGTAAAATAAAGTGTAATGGCCAACCTTATTCTTAAAACGAATTACTATATCAGTGTATGATGTAAAACGGTGGAGAGGTGGTTAAGTCATTTCATAATGAGATTTAATTTATACGACCTTTAAATATAAAGAAAAAACATAACTGACAGTGAGGCATCCATTGCGAAGCTCAAACACAGACTGCATTTTTGGAGAAATTGTGCAAATAAGCTCTAGGGTACCTTTCAAAGAAGTCAGGTAAGAGTGTAAAAGACAAGTGTGTATCTAAAGACTTGCTTTAATGTCAAGCAGGATCTCATCTTGAGCAGACTTTCTGACAGGTGGGAAAACATTCACCTGAATAAAAACTGCAACCCTTGTATCACAGATGAGACCGACTGCCAACAGCAAATCAATATCATCCCTGGGCTGCATGTGAATTCAGAGGGGCCGATACTGCCAAAGGTATTTCATTTCGAGGAAAAACACAAGAAAATTTACAAACAAACAGGCTAGAGAGCGATCTGGTTTAAAAAAGGGACAACTTAGAGGACAAACAAGCAGTGCCTTATGGTTTTCAAGGTCTCCATTTGTTTTTCCGTGTTCCACTGTCAGGTGCGGAGAGAGGGGAGAGCAGTGGAGAGAACGGTGAGCCGTAGAGGGTTAAAAGGCCATGGCTGGGATTATAGCACAAGTAAGGACCCCATACTGTGGCCTGACATGCCTACCAGCTTACAGTGCATTTTTCTCTGACAATACAGGGTCACACACGGTCAGAAAGCATGAAATGTTTTCACACACATGTTGAAAGACAAGTGAAATGCTCAGTGTTGAAGAGCCACCTTCTCAGAGGTTATCTGTTAGCATTATGCGTTTTAATAACAAAGTCATGTTACAAAGTCAAAATTAAATTGGGGGAAAGCGCTTTTATGCAATGCATGCTCCTAAGGCGTGACCTTACAGGACAGTAAAACATGCTCATTTTTTACTGGATCATTTTCAGTTCAGTTGTGCACGAAAGGGAGAGTTTTCAGAACAGAAAACCATCAAAAACGCAAAAAAGCCCAATCATCCATCATTCACCAAAGTCTCCTCAGCGCCTTTAGAATGATTCTGCAAGGAAGCCTTTATGTACATAGATCATTACTTTCCCCTCACTGTTAATGAGAGGCCACTGTGCATGAGGACATTGCAAGGGCTGGGTGGTAGTTACCGATCAGCATGGGAGCTAGCTTATCCTGTCACTGATGAACTCATCTGTCTGTCTGTCCACTCCACCCTCAGACATGTGCCAGCACGCCATAATCGTCATAATTCTACTCCTGGCCTGGGCTCTGCCACCTCAGCCACCTGATTAGGACCTGAGTCCCAAAGGTATCAGTGTTAAAGCTTAAGTAATTCCACCCTTAGCTTCACACCACCTCGTCTAAAGCCTTTCCATTGAACATGGCAGGTCGTGCATGTGCAGTGTTGGGGGGGGTGGGCTGTGTGTGTCTGTGTGACTGTGTGTCTGTGTCTGTGTCTGTTGTTCTCGGTGAAGCTCTTTGTGCATCTGACAAAAATATAGATGGTTCTTAACGTGTCACCCATACTGCTCCCTGATGCAACCCAGGATTGTCTTTTATCAGCAGCCAGCCATGACACTTTCCAAATATTAACACATGGGGGAATTTCTTCATTCAATCTCAGTGTGTTTAAATTGCAAACTGAAAAGAGCCCTTCCTCCAAATCTTTTTTTTTTTCCACCACCTGTGAAAATATCTGTCAAGACTACCACTCTTTTCATGCAATTCCCCATCCACCTGCTTCAATGTAAGTGCCTGTCAACAGTGTATCTGATTTATTTCTCAGTGTTGGTGGGACTTGGGCTCCCGCATGGCACTCCTAGACCAGGAGTGTGCAGTGGGGAGGGTCCGGAGGGGGCAGGCAGAGCCTCAGTTCCCCCAGCTCAGGAGGCTGTAGGTGGGAAGTAAACTTAGCCAACACTCTTGGAACGGGGCGCCACACACCCATCAACGCCTCCTTTGCAGGTGAGCGCAGACAAATCGGAGACAGGAGGGGATGTCAGTCACTGAAAAGAGCCACGTGTGAGGCGTTTTTGGAGTCATGTTTATATTCATGTACTACAAGACAAATATGGATCCTTCAGAAATATATGCACAAACCTGACAGTGAGAAGTGAAGAAGTACACTGACAAATATGTGGTACCCTGACACTTTTTCACTGCTCACCTGCACACACGTAGTCAGTCATAACACTCACTACTATCCACTGATGTGAGTCATTTTTTGGTCTCAGCTGTAGTAACTGGCCTTTCTCCAGCAAATAAAATGAAAAAACTAGCCTTTTCAACAGGAGCATTTGTAATTAATACTTGTCTTTTTCTCAATGTCTACTCAAATAAAACTTAAGCTTTTATCAACAGAATCTTTTGTTTTATTGGCAGAAATAGGTCAGCTGACTTTGTTTGGTTTTACATTTCAGGGCCAAATGGCAGAGATTAAACTGGACCATGTGGGAAAGGTGACAGCTTTGCATATGAATTAACAATCAGGGTGGTGAAATTCAACAAAATGCACACATTTCATTTTCATTTGTTATGAAACCTGCTAAAGTGTGTTCTAATTTGCCTATAATAAAGGGCAGGGAAGGAAAAACAACAACAAAATTCTAATTTACTGCTGTCGCAATATACAGGTATTGACAATAACCCTTATATTTAAAAATGAAATATTGACTTTGTATTAACAACACAACATGATAATATCTTGCAATAACACAGCACCTTTTCGATCATTTATGTTTCGGTCCATTAATAATGCACTTTAACCCTTGCTGCCACCTGCCATTAAAAAATTGTAGACTAATTGTTCTTTTTATGCACCTTTGCACAGTTATGGTTACAGACTCTCTTCCCACCACATTCGTATATGAGTCTATTTCATCGGCCAAAAAACGAGAAAATTTAATTTATCGATAACGCAATAATATAATTATCAGACAAATAATGTGGACAAATAATTTTTAAAAAATAATACATGAACAGTTTTTAGAAAGGTTTGGAATAAAAGCATTGCTTTCCCTCCCAAAAAATTTATGATTGTGAATTAATTAGCCTATTCTAAACCTTTTGTCGGATCCAAAATGATTATTTGTTTACCTCTGTCTACGATGCCAAAGTCCTGTGAGCAGATTGTATGACGACGTTGTTATCACGTGGTATCTCTGTGTCTTCAGTGACAAGATTCTCTGTGGTGATGGTTTGAAGTTGTCTACAGGACCTTTAAAATATAACAGCTTTAGTGGATTTATGCACTACTCTACCGAGGAGTATTACACAGTGAATAACACTGCCATTATCTGTTAGATTGTCAGCAAATAAATCAATCCCATCAATGAGAAATATACACAAACACCCAGAATCTAACAGGACCAGACCGGGCTTGACATTGACATGTCAAGTGCTAACTGACTGCCGGTCAATACGCTCACTGACCAGAAAGGCCTCTTACTGACAGGGGACTGCGAGATATGAGAGAGAGAGAGAAAACGGAGGTGAAAGTCAATCAAATCAGTTCCTTCCAGCCCACTAAACTCAAGAACTGGAGGCTGGCAACCAGAGCCTGTTTTCTGGGGAGCTGACTGTATGTCTGTGTGGTGCAGTCTGAGCAGTGCCCTGCAGAGGAGGGCAACTACTGACAAACCTGGAAAATCTATAAACAATCAATGGACTACATCATTTTAGTGACCAAACGCTGTTCTAGATGCTAAAAAAGAAAAAGTTTAGCACTGCTGATTTGCATGTGACAAAACCTACGCCAGTGTGTTATTTGTTTGTCTCCCCTGGCGAATGGAACCCTCTGGAGAGAAGCAGACAGGAGTGAAAGCGCTGTTAAGATCAGAGTGATAATGACTTACTGAGTAAGAGTCTGTATCACGGGGACTGCGACTGGTTTGATCCCTGTCCTCTTTCATTTCTGTCTCATTAGATAAACCTGTGGAAGTCAGGCAGCCTTTTACCACTGATGTGTTTTAAAGATATTAAACATTCAACACAGTCATGTCACAACACATCAGAAATTAAATCATCTCAAAGTGAAGGGAAATTTACTGAAAAGTCTTGTCGCTGTTTTCCTGTAGATTGAGCTCATGTCAAGGGTTGTCTTGTAAGATTTTTAGAAAAAAAAAATCAATAAACAATATCTGAAAAGAAAAGAAAGCAGAGCAGGTGACAGATGGCTGGGAGGCTAGTGTGTGTGTGTGTGTTGGGGGTGGGGGTAGTTGGGGGTCCATATTCAGCTCATTCCTGTGTCATGTCAGATAAATCTATTTGAATATGAGCAGTGACTTTTGTTTTCTGATCACTCTTCAATTGAATGTGAGTGACAGCGGAGGGGGCTTGAACACCATGCTCACACACCTTAGCTTCACTGGCATGAATTGTTTTCCAAAATAAAAAAAAAAAGAAAACTCTCACACACACTCACACTCACACACACACACACACACACACACACTCACACATGCACACACAGTCCCTCTGAAACTTTCTCTCATGTGTCACCACAAATGTTCAGACAGAGGGATCAACCAGCAGAGCTGATTTGCATTGACTTACAGATTACATTTTCACATCTTTGTAAATTTTTCACAGCGAACTTTGAGTTTGTTGTCACTGTCAGAGGAAGCAAATCAAATGCAGTTCACTGTGTGCAACCTGCATGATGAAAATCACGAATTTGCTTTTTCATAAATGGGTTATCAATGCTGTCTTTTTGAATAAAGATATTGACTAACATCTCACAGACACTGAAGGTTGGCTGTTTGCCATTTTTACTCAAGGGCAGAAGAGCCAGTTTGATGTCAAAACTTAATCTCACATGTGATTTGTTTTTTGTCTGAGGCCAATATGTATATCTCACTGTTATGCCTTATTTTTTCAGCTTTAATAAACGAGTATGCACAATTAAGAATAGTGTCAATCACATTTTTCTGACCATTTTTAGTCTTTTACTGTTTATTTCTTTGTAAACGTTCCTGTAAAAAGCTAAAATTTTGTATTTGGGACTGAGCAGCACTTGTAATTTAGTTCGTGGTTTGGTTCTTTTTTGTCCTCTTGCGTGACCCTGACCCTAAACCCTGACACTGGTCTTGTTTCAGCATCATCATAGGTGGTCTTAGTGATGACCTACGTGTGGCAAACTTTTCCAGCATGAGTTTAAATAATATGAAATGCAAAACGGCCAAGAGGTTTGTTCCGTTACTTGCCAGCATTCCCATAAAACAGAAAGCACACACCACCCAGTCACCTTTCTGCACAGTGGCCCCCAGGGCACAGCTCTGGTCTGTTTGAAGATCAAAGGAGCTGAGGTAAAACAGCATGCTTACAGGTGTTGGGAAATTGAAAATTTCCTTGGCTGAGTGTTGTTTTTTTTTTTTTTTTTTCAATGAAGGAGGAACTCCTGTGCGTGTGTGTTGCTCTTTTTCAAAACCTCATCATTTGGACACTCACATCGACTTGTAACATGCTGCAAATACAGTATGCATGGCCCGGACATAAGCTGTGAATACCTCAAAAAAGCAAAGTTAGCCACAGTGCTCTGCTTGCAGATAATTGGTCTTTGATGATACACCTGCTCCTGCCTTAAAGAGCCTTGGCTGCAGCAGAAAGCCTACCTGAAAACTGCTCATATTAACAGCACATGCATTGTGACAAATAAATAGGATTGGCAAGCTGTTGTAGAGGAGGCATATTGAGAAGCTCGCTGCAAAAAGCGACAGCA
Source organism: Naso brachycentron (assembly GCA_029874485.1). NCBI lineage: Eukaryota > Metazoa > Chordata > Actinopteri > Acanthuriformes > Acanthuridae > Naso > Naso brachycentron. The sequence continues at coordinate 6,404,319 of JAQFJA010000005.1, forward strand.
TGGAAGGACGCTGAGTTTGTGGGGGATTAGTTGAATTCTAACACCTTTTTTGGAGGGAGACCACAACAATGAGCACACCTCAGTCAAGCCCGAGTATGTCATTTACTNNNNACTCTGCACCTCTTCACTTTGTGTTTTCTCTGTGTGCATGAGAGGACCAGTCTTGCCAAGCTTTCTGTATGAAAGGCAGAGCGTTTAGCTTTTGAGGCTATTTGTGCTTCTGACTCTGTAGTGTTTGTGTCCGATGGGAGGTGCCTGCGCCAGCTTCCTTAAAGGAGCAGGGGGTTTTGTTTGTTTCTCCGCCGTGCCAGGAGAAGTGACAGCCATTCCGGCTCTTTTACAGAAACACATTCATCTGTGTGAGAAAGGCGGCCGCTGAACTCAGATGAAAGGCCGCGGGGGCTGCGTTGCACAGGAAGGCAGACTGTACATCGACTTCAGTACAAGCACAACACAAGCCATGTCACAGACAGACAGACAGACAGACAGACGGAGGGAGATTCACTCAAAGAGAGAGAAAAAAACAAAACAAAAAGGATTCCTTTCTTGAAGGAAAAAAAAACAAAGAAAACACTCTAATTGTCAGACTAAAGTTATTGTGTTGATATTTTAATTATTAGTAGGTTAGCCTAATAATATTGGTCTGGAAAATACCTCTCTCTATTAACTGTTAAGTTAGAGAGGAAGGGCCCTGACGAACACATTTAGCATTTGCATGGATCAATAGGAAAATAAACAAGAGACTATGGTCACATCAGAATATTTCTGAGTCACTTTTAATCAGGCAATCGGATTGAACACCGTCTTAAAAAAAAGGTTTGCGTGGAAACACGGGGGGGTGGGGGTGGGGGGGTGACATGCCTGTGACATTTTATTCAGTCAGTTATTATCATTTCACTTTGAGCTGTTATTAAAAATGTTGTATAATAACCATGTTAAAATACATAGTGGCGGGGTGGGGTGGGGAGTGGGGGGGCACTATGTGACACTTTAGTGTAACTATAAATAACACAGAGCGGTGAACGGACACATTCATTTCATTGGAGCAGTTCAAATTCAATCAGAGGATATGGCGTTTGTTTGAAAAGTTTGCTTTCAAAACATGGGTGCCGACAAACTCTTCACAGTGTCTGTTACTTCTGCCATGGAGGCCCGTTTGAGAGGCAGCATGTATCCATAGAGAAACGAAACTAGTGCAAGAGGCGCAGATTTAGGAGTGGAACTAAGGCAGGTTTTTTTTGGTTTGTTTGGTTTTTTTGGTTTGTTTCATAGGCTAATTAAAATGAGGTATAGACAGAGTTTGCAACGACCTAGATACCTGTTCTTTTTTTTTTTTTAAAGGCCTGAAAACAGCAAGACGATTTAAAACCCTTTATATATGTATCACTGGCTTTCCACCGATATTTCACGTGATTTCGTATTTTTAAATCTGAGACACGCCTGTTCAAAAGAAAAATGTAAAACTGTAAGCGCAGTTTTTATTTTAATTTTGCTTTGCTGTTTGGTTTTTTTTTTCTGACTTGCAAATAATTTAGCTGGCCTTTAAAAACTTGTGTTTTTGCTCATCACAGGAAGTAATTATAATACAGATTACAAGGCGTCTATTTATTTATTTTAAATGTAGTTATTTTTTTATTTATCTATCCTTTATATGTATCCATCTGCTTATTTATTTATTTGTAATGTAATAAATATTAACAGCTAGGTGTAGCCTGCCTTCACGTCATTTTACTTTATCCTGTGGTGAGTAATGTAAAATGACTGTTCTGTACAGTAAGAACAGAACAGCTTGGTAAATGTTGCGGACTATCGTTTAATAACCATTAGCCGCCTGTAAAATAGTAAAAATAGATGTAACTCTGCCTCCAGGCTTCACTAAATAAAAAAAGAAATTTCAAAAAATAAACTTAAACAAAATACCTTTAACGCCTTTAACAAACACATGGGGGGGGAACAATTAAGCTGACAAATATGATGAATTATGAATGAGTAGCAGCATTAATGTATGCTGCGGAGGTAATTTAGGCCTGCTGGTGCTCTGCTTTATTTTTCCAACCTCGACATGTTGAAATGAGGAATATTTATGCAAAAACACAATATATTACATGACACATCAATACAGCGGATATTTTTACGTTACAAGGAGACAAGCAGGCTAATAAACTGTCCGTGTGTACGTGAGCGAAGAGAGAGAGAGAGAGAGAGAGAGAGAGAGAGAGAGAGAGAGAGAGAGATCG
>JAQFJA010000005.1:6461904-6475063 GCA_029874485.1 Naso brachycentron
GTAATTTCTGCAAACAATCTTCTGAATATCTCCAATTAGATTTTATTCTTGTGATCTTACTAAAAAGAACCTTTAAAGTAAAAAACAAACATTGCATCATTTAAACTTCAGTTTATTTGATGGTCGTAATCACATCCATGTACTTATAAGACTGTAAAAAACCCAGGAGTGAAGTGGCTCTGGCTTCCACATGGGCCCAATAAAAACTACTGAGGGGGTTGATCGATATCAACAGAAGTTATATGAGATGATTTACAAACCTTCAGATGAACACACAGTGAATAAACTCATTTTAAGCACTAACAAGCAGTCCTGCTTCTGTAAAGCACCGATAGTGAATGCAGGACACTGGTCCTCTGTCATGCTCCACTGATGTACAGTGGGATGCAGACTGTAACAAGTTGTGTACGGGCCTGTGCGTGCATGTGTGCGCACTTGTGTGTGAATGCCTGACCGTCTGTATGTGTCTGTGGGTGCGCACACTCGCCTGTGTGTGCATGTTTGTGTTCTGCATGTCTTGCGTACTCGTGTGCGTTTACAGGCGCGTGCTGGCGTGCGAGAGGTGCTCCCCGTCGTGTCGGCCGCGCCACCATGCCATCTGGAGAGGAAATCGAGTGTGAAGTACAGTATAGTTTGGGACCAAGCTCCGTGGCAGCGGCTCAGCAGTTAGTTCATTAGTTCCAAACTTCCAGGGATTAGGAGAGAATCTCTACGGCAGGGAGGCAGGGGGAGTCGGGGGAGGATGGAGGGACTCATGTGGGGAGAAGAGAGAGAGGGTGAGAGAGAAACACCAGGAGGAATACTGGACCATAGGGCACTGAGAGACAGAGAGGGAACATGAGAGAGAGAGATAAACAATCTTAACCCTGAGGACCCTGGCGAGGGGAGATGAGCGAGAGAGAGGGACAATGAAAGAACAAGACAGAGAGGGAGAGAGGAGGAGAGGAGAGGAGGAGAGAGGACAGGTGTAGCCGTCAGTTCCGCTCCGGGGTTTCAACCTGCCCTCCCTCTTCCTCCACCCCACTGATCATACAGATATGATGATATGTGTAAGAGTGTTAGAGCAGTCAGCCTTGTCTTCCCTCCCCTCTCTCCTCCTCTTTCGCTCCCCTCTGGCTCTGTGGTGACAGTTAGCAAGCTCTGGGTGGCTCATACCCTTTACTCCCTTTTTCTCATCTCCATGTCTCTTAAGCAGCCAACATTACTGCCAAGACGGAGGGCAGACATTTTTTGGAGTCAAAGCGACAAGCAATTAAAGCGGGCACTCCCGGATTTCAATTTTCAAGGGGAGGGGGCGGAGTGACCTTCATGGCGTACCTTTTTGTCATGAATATCATTCCCTGTTTTAAGGTGAAGGTGAGAGATAATGAAAAGAATACATTAATGAACACATAATAGGAGGGTGGCTGTGGGCAGGGGCTCCATTTAAGGCCTGTCTATGCACACTCAGTATCTAACCTCGCATTGCACCTAATCTATTGTTGCCACCACCAACACAGCACTTCAGGTTGGCATTTAGCAAAGCTCACTCTGTGCCTCACTCCCATTCTCGCCCTAGAAAGAAACAGGCATGCATTATAAGAGCATTGTTGAGGCCTGGCATCCCTTCACATGAGGCCGACTGTGCGATCGTCACGGTGAATATAACGGAAGCTACATTATGCACTGTAGAGCAACCACACTCAAAATGTAAAAGTAAAATTTCTCATTTATTTATGATTTAATTGGTTCTAGCTGATCTTAATCGGTCATAACAGAAGGCAAGTTAAAAGTTATCCTGACAAAAGACATCATGAGAGATGCTGAGAGAGCCAGAAATTTTTGTCAGTGCAATTTTTCAATTCATTAGTGTATTTAATGACACATTTGATTTACGTGGATCAAACCTCTTAAGTAACGTGAGCCAGATGTCATCAGAAGTGTGAAGCCTAACAACCAAAATAAACAGCTTAAATGGTTCAAGGAAACCACGGTGCCGAAGAGTGATATTATGGTGAGCCAACACATGTTGGCAGTACTCGTCTATATCTCTATAGCAAAGAAAGAAGTGAAACCACTGCTGCAACAAAATCGATTAACAAATAAAAAGCGAATTTTTTGCTCATTTTCTAAACAGTTAATGATAACATACAAAACATTCTCTCACCTTTTTATGACCGAGTGCCAGTGTCTCTTCATCTTCAATAAACCTGCACATTTTATATTTTTTCTACACATGTGGCATCGGGTGCAGCACACCAGCATCACAGCAGCAACAGCCTCAGTTCTCCATTATAGAAGGTGTTCACGCACAGTGTTGTTGTGTGGGTTGCTCTTATTTTGGCAGCTGCAAAAAGTGACCTACACAACAACAGCATGTCTTTCTAACACACACACCTAACATCTTAAAAACTGCAGTACCTTGGTCACATCACTTTAATATTTATTCCAAACCAATTTTGCTACTTGTATGTGCTCACTGCATGTCTTGCCCCCTTATGTCAACCTTGTAATGTCACCAAATGCATTATGTTGTGACTTGTCTTAACTGTTGCGCATCCTCTCACTTAATAGAAAATTAAATAAACAGGGTGTAACAAAAAAAAAAAAAAAAAAAACCTTTGGATTGAAGTAAGATGCAAGTGTGAAATGTGAGCTGTTACGCAGCCTGTGTAGAGAGCTGTATATATTTAAGTAAAAGTAAGACTCACCTGACAAAGGAAGGATAACTTACAAACACGGTTCACAAACCTCTTGTGTAGACAAGCCTTTACACTTTCTGTACTCAGATGTTTAATTTCTGATGTTGAATTGACAGTTATTAAATCAGAAGTAGCAGCCATTTATAGAAATTTCCATTCTTTCACTCCATATTTTGCATCTCTTGACAAGAAAACCCTTAATAAATACTGCTCCAAACACACAATATTTCCTCAGTGCAGCCTTTAGTAAATAAGGCCAAATTCAGTTTGATTGTTTAGCAACTAAAGAGGAAATGCAAATATGCCCTGGTATACAAAGCAAAAACAAATAAAGACATTTGAAAAAAAATCAAATTTTGAACACCTTCACATTAGGGTTAGTCTTGCTAGCCTACACACGCACAAACAAACAAACACACACACACACACACACAAACCCCCATGGATTTCCAATAGCCACAGTGGAGAAAGAAGCTGAGAGTGTGGGAAGCAAAGAATGGGCGCCAGTAGGAAAGGTGCATTTTGTTATTGAGTAAATAACTAATTTTTATATTACACAGTATGAGCTAGCAAACACATAATACTGTAGGTTACAGGATTTTTGCCCACTGTGTCAGACTCTTTTATAGCTAACATGGATGGTAAAATCTGACATGATGCCATGCTTTCTACTGTGTAGTGCTGCTGTGACCAGATCAGAGAAGAAGAATGTAATGGGAATATATAGAAAATATTGAGCTTAGTGGTGGAGGAGGGTTTTTCCTCACAGGTATGCAGCGACAGCACTTCTACATTTTACTCTTTGGTGTTCTGTGACTTTTTCTTGCCCACAAACAACCAGTACCCTTTACTGTCTTCCCCATCTGGCGCATTGCTTTAAATCAAAAGGGGTTTCTTTTTCGGCTGGATCATTCACTAAAAAGCAGTCAATGAATATAGTTAAAAGTATGTGACTACGCGATAAAATTTGAAAAAGTAAATTATTGTTTTTTACGTCTTGTTTTCTATGGAATGCTGATGATGATGACGATAGGTCAGATAGCCGTGTATTTTGCAAACACCAGGTTTAGAGCAGCTCCTCCTTTTCCACTCGGTGTGCCACGAGCATTGCACACAGACAGAACTTTCTGCTGGCTAGCTGTTCGAAAAGAAGGTTAAGACAAAAATCATTGTGGAAAGAAAGCCATTTTCATAGTTTGTCGCAAGAGAAGTTGCAAGGATCAGTAGGAAGAAAAAAACTCAATTTTAAGACGGACATGTAAGGGTTCAAAAGAGGCCCTCTGCTGGCTTACGTCTGTCAAACACCTTTGTTGGTAAGTCTGCGAGCACACACACACTTTTCCCTCACTGTGGAAAATGCAGAATGTGAGGTGTTTGTAATGCGGCGGAAGAGAGAGGTCGCAGCAGACACAGGTCTTTTTCTTTCACTTGTTGATGTGCTCCACGCATGACCCAGTGACATATTTCCCTAAAAGAACCCTCTCCTGAAAGCTTTCGTCACACTACCCACAACAAGCTGTACTGTTAAAAGACTCTTTCAGTGTGATTAAAAAAAAACCATTTGCATCAGTGCTTCAATGATGACATACAGACTGAACTCTTTGTTTCTGCTCTCCTTTGAAAGAGAGCTGATTGAATCGTTGGACTATAATGAACTAATTTCAGAGTTCGACATCAAGCACCATCATCCCCCTGCTGTAATCATCAAAACTAATATCCTTTAAAACGCTGAACTGTAGTAGCCCTATTTCAATACTAGAGTTTATTTGGTACAGTTTTGTCGGGTGTTTTGTATTTTATGCTGATGTTGTCTGTCTTTCCATCTATCTGTCTGTTCTGCTAATTTCCAATAAATTCTCACAGAGGCCTTTAAAAACTGATGGAAAAAGCCATTCATATCATATTCAAAATTCATTATTGCTTCTTGCAAAAGTCAGAAACAAGGTCTAATGTTTGATGTGAAATGAAGGGGTTGGTGAAATAAATAGGTAGGCTGGAGCGGGACACTTTTGTTGAAACGAGATAGAGACGTGGACCTGTCACATGCTGACAGCTCGAGTGTCTGAGTTCTCCTCAAGCCTGAATGGCTGCTTCAGTACTGCATTCCTCTCCACATCTCCCCTCTTAACACATAATAAAGACAGGAGCTCTGACATCCAGCAACTCCATCGCAGGGTCACAGTTTTAGCCTGTCAGTCACGCGGGCCATCATCTTATTGTCTTTGTCTACTACAGGAACAGCCTCCAGCCATATCAATCATCTTTATTATCATGACTTAAAAACCTTTGTTAGTTAACTTTTTACCCGGGCCCCTTCTTTATCCCACTCTCCAATCACAATTTCATGGGCAGTTCAGCAGGGCCAATGGGGAGGTCGTGTGGGCGGGAGGAGAATGCTTTTAACCTGCTGCATCTGGTGCTTTCCCGCTGCTCGCCCAGTGGGACATGGTCACCTTGTTTTAAAGGACTCTGATAGGGGGGCACCACTGCCTTTATACCACCATAATAGGGTGAAATGTGCTTGTATTAAACATCTCCCTTAGGTAGTTTTCCTTTCAGTGATTAAGACCAAGCACCTGTCTGAAGGAGGGAGACGGAATTATAATCATTCAGCATCACACAGCTGTGTGTTCGTGATTGTGTGCTCCTCGCCTGGACTTTTCATAAGAAGCTGTGTTTCATTTACAACACGTGCATCTGTGTATTTATGTACCTTTTTGCTGAGGGCTACACCATCCTCACAGTCCAAGACGGCGCAGTCGACGTTAAGCGAGGCAAGTTTCCTCAATTTTCGCTCATCATTGCCAGGGCAATAGAGAACTGCCCTGCGGGGTATGTAGCGCAGCGAGGGGCCGGCAGAATAATGGTGATGACGCCATGCTTCGGTACACAACTGCCAGGCTGCAGGCAGGAGCCAACCGCTCTCCCTGTCAACACAAATACATACATAAGCACACATTTGCATGCAGACATATACCTGAGTGTACACTTCATAAACATACACAACACTCAAAGAGTTGTACCATGAATGCACAAATACATGTCTGGGGTGTATACATTACTAATGAGCACACACAGCATCAATACAGGGCTAAGGGCAATGCATAATTAAAGGTTGTTGCTGCATTCATCTTCATAATATCTTCAGCGTATATGTTACACGTGAAGATCGAGTAGGAGGCCTCTTCTTCCGGTCCAGGGCGAAAGTTTGGAAACATTTCATTTTGGGAGTTTTGTTTGCCCTTCAGTTGTCCATTGAAGTAGATGTGAGACATTGACCTGTGCTTTGGCTGCCTTTGTTGAGAACAAACTCAAGCAAACACTGAGCCACTCATATGCTAATGTTGCCACACTGCTGAATACCTAGTCAAGGCAGAAAGTGAATAAGCAGGGGGGTAAGTAGTGGATGGAGTCGAGTCATGGAAAAATGACAATTTGGGGAAAACAGAGTGATTGTGTTCATGTAGTTAATGTTACAGAAAGGCCACATTCCTTATCGTTCTTTAATATTCATTTGACTATTAAAAGCACAAAAGTTACTTTACAGATGATTCTGCTTTTTTAGTCAAACTTTGAATCCTTATTATAATATTAATATCGATTACTGTTTATTACTATTGAACTAGAGTAAAAATAGAGATTAATTAATTATTAAACATTACGTAAAATCTATTCATTCATTTTCTAAAGCAGTTGCACAGAATTTTAGTTTTAAAAAGTTAAGCTCACAGATGAAAAAAATGTAAATATAAAAAAAAGTTAGTATATCACTGTTGCGAAGGCACAGTTTTTAAAACAAATGTATGCGTAAGGTTTTTATTTGGAGGCTTAAACGCTCATGAAAAAAATGTTGGCTAAAAAACTTCTTTTTTTATTTTTAACTTTTTATTTTTTCATTCAACAGTGGACAACAAACCATACAGGACAAAAAAAAAAAAAAACTGACAAAAAAAGTGAACAAGAGGTCATGTCATTGGACAATCTCTGAATCATGGCAAGTTTGCCTATTTAAAGGAGAAAGAAATACTCAGTGCAATACTTATGAGAAAGGCTACAAAAACTTTATCTTTTGACAGCTAACACTAAACAGTATCATCTTCATTTTGGGTGCATCTCTTGATACTTCTTACAAGTTTATAGAAAAATGCAAAAAAACTGGGTTTGGAGGCTGTGTTATTTTTAGAGGCAATACATTTTTCAAGCTGTACTGAATGAGCCACTATCTTCTGCAGCAAAATAAAGCCCAAAACATGTCATGCATATAGGCATTCATTTTTTCCTCAGCCTGACAACATAAAATTAGAATTTTACTGGGATTAGCACACAAATGAAATGGCATTTAAACAGTTACTGACATGCTCATCATCACATCTCTAAACACTTCATGCAAACTGAAACTCTTGTGTCCCCTGCACTAACCCACACATTTCCATCTGTGCACACAAATACTTACAATCATCACATACATGTGGCCCTGGTGAACTGCTAAATGTTTAGAAACAAATACATATATTTATAGCAAAAAACCTCCACTTTCTATCAGAAGCCCTTTGAGGGATCATATTTGTAGACAGTGTTCTTCCTTGTCTAAAGCCTAGTTTACACCGCTGTGTCTTAAATCAAAGACGCAGCAATATCGCTACATTTGAGTCTTATATCCTCACTAAAACAGCATCTTAGGGGCTCAAAGATGGAGCAGTTCAAAGACGGCCCCCCCGTTTTATTTTAAATTTTCCATCTTGGTGTCTCATTGTGGACAGGCACAAACAGAGGAGTTTGAAGCCTCCGCAATGGACACCCTTTGTGGTTGGTTGCACCACAGTCATGTGACTATTTTACAGAAGAAAACAAACCTGTTTGTATCATGCATTATTTCATTATGTTATTTCAACATGGTTAACAAATTATAGTTGCTGACATTGTTGACTCTGTTAGCAGCTGTTGTGCAATTATATTCTGCATTTCATCACGCTACTACTGCTTACGTGGGCAGGAGGAAAGATTATTCAGCGAACTGTAACAGTTCCCTAATCAGCCGCGCTATCAGTCCTACATTGATTGGTAAAACTTTATCAACAGAGTTGTGGTTCCAGAGGAGTGGCGAGAAAACGTCGGTCCAGATCGGTCCAGATCGGCCCCGATCGACCCGAACGAAAAAGCAATCTGCATGTGGAAGGAATGACAACGATACGGGCGCTCATGGATGTTTTCACAAAGGTGACCTGCACGTTGTATTAACGTTACTTAATGTCACTCAGGTAAGGAGGGAAGACTCTGGAAAACCACCAATCCGTTACATCAAAACATTGCGTACAGATCTTGTAGTAACAGAGCTTATCATTCGTGAGTTTTGTCACAAAGTCTGGGAGTTACAGACTGCAAACACATTGAAGTAAAACATTTTCTAATTTCCACAGACAAGATAACAGAAAGAGGAAACATTCTTTGAATGAACAGGCGCTGTGTGACTTTGAATGGTCATGTGATATGCGTGTAGTTGGCTGGAAAGTAGAGCTGCTAGGAGCTTACACCGTGCATATGGACAAGGAGTGTCTTTGATTTAAAACTCCATCTTAAATCAAAGACGCAGCAATGTAAATGTAGCCTCAAAAAGACAAGAGAAAAAAGGGGGTGGGGGGTATTCCTTCTGTTGAAAGAAGGGACTGAATTATTCTTTTTTTTACGTGTGTCATTTGCTCTCTAAAGGAGCTAAAGCCACTTCAATAGCCATTTAATCCTGTCAACTACGCTTCCACATGCCCTCCAGTGCCAATCAGGCCTAATCTGCACTGTCTGAGACGTTGCAGTTGTAGCAGGCAGTTAAAACCTTCAGGTTGCTTCTAGTGTTTTAGGGCTTCCAGGTACCTTTTTTTTTTTTAACAATGGAAACAGTATTTATGACAGGCTTGGGAGAAAATATGGCATGGGCTGGAGGATGATGGCACAGCACTATGCATATTATGGAACGATGAAAATAGATGGAGCTCACGGTTATTTTAAAGACAAAAGACCCAAACTGATAGGAAGAGAGGAAAGAAAGCTAACAGCAAAATTAGATGGGAAAATAGTGAGCAAGAGGAAGGAGGTGGGAGTGCTGCTGAGCGGTAAGGGGCAAGAGGGAGCTGTTGAGACCTAAATGAAATTGGCCGATTCTGTGCATGCTGCTCAGGGGTAAATGATAAAAAGCCTTGTGCGTACGACATACCCACTAAAAAGAGAAGTAGGCCTATATTATAATGTAAGGGAAGTGCAAAGAGATGGTGGCTTGAGCACTTCCTTAATATGGAAGAAAACAGAGAACAGAGAAAGGGAGGAGAGGTGCCGCAATGTTGGCTAGAGAACAGACGAAGGGGTCAATAACAGAGACCCAAAAAAACATGTTTCCCCTTAAATCTATTGTGCTATCCAGCTCTGTTCGTTCATAGCTCACAGTAGGTTTCTTTTTGCAGTAAACTGGAATCAAAAGAGTAAAGACAGAATAAGGCAGGTAATCACATCCTGGCATTAATTTTTTTCAATTGTATTGTACTTTTAATTGTATTGTACCACCAACCTGCCTAGGGACAACAGATGTAGATTAGCTGCTGGCTACAATCTGGTATATTTACATGCAAATAGTCATTAATATGCACTGCCCCTATTCTAAATAAATGAATAAATAAATGAAAAATCAGTAACATTTTCTATGAAGCCTGACTCTGGGATGCATTTAAACACTTTATAAACATACATAATACATTGACACATCATGAACACACTTATGATGCATTATAGGTGGTTATGTTTAGGATTAGGGTTAGGGTTAAGGCTAACCCTATCCTTGCTAATAAATATGACTATAGGTGTATTATAACGCATATAAGTATGTTCATGATGCATTATAAATGGATGATTTAAGTGAAGAACATTGCCTTACACAACGACATGCAGGCCAACAGGGTTCAGGAGTCCCATGCATTACTAAGGCCCAAACATCATAATAGGGCTGCGACTCATGTCAGAAATGTATGAAAAATACTCGAAAATACAAAAATTTCCCATTCAAATACAGTTTCAGATTATTTTGTCAATCAATTAATCAATGGATTGACTAATTGTTCAGGCCCTATAAAGAGACAATATAATGATATTCTTTGTTTCTGATTTTAACCCCCAGAGGACCCAAAGAAAAAAAGGTAATGCAGTGGAGCTCTCTGTAAAAAAAAAAAAAAATACAGTGAAATGTTGCTTTCATATAATATCACCTATTAAGAGAAACTGGTTATCAACCTAGTCTTTCAGTACAAATCCCTCAATTCTTATCCATTTTTGCAAGGCATTTCTTTCCTTTTAGCAATCACAACTCAGTAAATGAAAAAAGTAAAATGCTTCACTGCTGGTTTGTCACATTGGGTCCGCAGCGATGTAAAAGCCACGTATGGCTTTGTTCCACTAAACACAGCAATATGTGGCTGAAAAAGCTACGAGGCATGGAAAGCCTGAGCCCACCTAACTGGTCCTCAAAACAGCACAGACAGGAACCAAAGTGAATGAGAATTCTCAACAAGACAGTGAGTAGTCTACTGCTTAATCAACACATATGGTGAGAAGTGTGAAGGAAAATCTGGTCATAGGTAGATAGATAGACAGAAAGACAGAGAGACAGGCCTTATAAAAACCTAAAGAGCTGCTGGTCATTTCAGGCAGCCATAAACATCACAGATAGATGTGGATCGAGGCCACCAAATGCACACATCACTTCCATATACTTAACACAGTCTGGATATTTTAATTTACACCTCCCCACATCTGGTGGCCATCTTCCCATTATTAGATCACTATATACTTTTGTTCTACACATTTAACAGTCCCCAAAGTACCATAGGCATCTACGTACCGATTACTTTTTCTCTCCTCTCTTTTGCTTTCTTTTTTACATGAAAGGTTATGATAACACGGAACTGTGTGGCTAAAATAGCAGCTGTAAAGTGGTGGGACTTGGCCACAGTGACTACATTTACTTGTCTGAGATCAGAGGTAAGTGTGTGTTAGCGGGTTTATATGGTGCTGGATGGGACTGGTCCTCATTAGCAGAGAGGCAGCAGTCGACCAAGGGCCAATGGCACTGAAGGGGGAGGATGAGTGAGGATAGGGGGGAGGAATGCAGTAAGAGGGCCTTGAGCTCCGTGTTAGACTAGACATGGGCCTTCCTGAGGCACATAAATTAGCTTAACAGACCTAACAGTACACAGTATGCAATATTTGGGTCTGCTGTCAGACAAGTAATTACCATCAACAGCTGAAAAAGAAGCATTGTCCTAGAAAACTTTTGGGTTTATTGTCCTCTGCAGTTTATGGCACTTCTCAAGGCTGGCTGAGCAGCATTTTTCATGCAGCTACGTGTCTGTTCCTCCAACACCAGAGAGTGGTGTGGACAAAGCAGTTCACTGGTATAGAACTATCAACTGATCTTCAATACAACAGAGTAGCCTCTGATGATCTGACACTCACCGTAAGTGTAACTACAATAACTCCACCTTGAGCAACGTATCCTTGAACTATACATCTTCACCACTCTCAGACAGCTAATTCACTGATGTACACTTATGCCATATTCAGTACCTGTATTCCCCAAGTCTCATCTCCTTATCTCTGAAATCCCCTCTCATGTAGTCCAGACAGGTGCACCACTGTTTCTCACGATAACAGGGAACGGCACGTCACCAACAATTGTCAAACTTGGTAAGGACACTAAAGTGGACCCTCTGTGTCTCTATGAGATGTCAAGGGATGTAACAAATAGGGGTGTTACGGTACACAAAGTCACGTTTCGGTTCACATCTCGATTTAGACATCACGGTTTGGTACAAGTCTGGTACAAAAATTTCACTGTAGCATCATCCTCCTTTCCCATCTTTATTTTTGCTCCCTGGCCAGAGATGGGTAGTAGTGCTTTACATTTACTCCGTAACATTTACTCAAGTAACCTTTTTGGTAAATGATACTTGTAAGAGTAGTTTTAATATTTTTACTTTTACTTGAGAATATTTGTTAAGAAGAAATGCTACTTTTACTTCGTTACATTGGGCTACGTCTGCTTGTTACTTTTATGAGCATTGTTGTTGTTGTAAAATATTTCCTAAACCATGTTTCATTTGGTCCAGCGTGCGCTCTGAGAGAGAGAGCGAGAGAGAGATAGAGAGAGAGAGATATAAAGAGAAGTAGTTCTGGTCAAATGAGTAAAAGGAGAAGGAGCAGTGGTAACGAGAAAGCCGGTGAATCAGAGAAATAAAATGTTATTTTCTGATAGTTTCACAGCAATTAAGTAGCCTACAAATAAACCACTAGACCTCAGCACTGCTGTTTATTGATAGGCTATGTGTGGCACAAGGGCCAGTGCTGACACTGTATGTGCTAGTGTAGGAATTTTGACGCTAATTGTGTCCGTCAGGTGAACATTGGGCTTTTTTCTTTTTCAAGCTCCTGCCTGTAAGCCATTCAGCCGGTCAAGCCATGGGGAAAACTCCCAGGGCTCCCAATGGCCAGGCCAGCCTTGCCATGTTACCTGCACACCTGTGACTGGGACCGATATTTGGCATGCTTGATATCCCGCGACACTCTGTCACACTGTTGGCGAGCTCATGATTGTGTCCGAACAGTTCACACATGCCACGAAATGACTCCTTTTACTATCAAAGTATAATCCACACAGTTTGGAAAGTCTAGAGATGTAGGCTATACCATACAGTGAAATACAAACTGATGTATTATAACACTCCTAGTAATGAAGTGTGAGTATTTAACAAGATGGGAATGAGACAGACCGGGTTCGGACGTAAGTTAGGGTTTTGGGTGAACAAAACCTGAGACTTTGCCATAGGTGAAGTTTTTTGGGGGGGGTTTCAATCATGACTGTAGTCATTTTCTAACCTTAGGTGGTTACTATTATGATCATGATGGTGAAGTTCCCCTTTGACAGGAGTGGGGCACGCACACTACAAGATATTTAGGACGATTTTGGGCCCAATTCTGCCCTTTTGACAATCCTGGGGAAAGTCCAGATTGTTTTGCTGTTCTAAAGACTATCTTGTCAAATTGTCCTGTGGTTTGAAGTGTGTTAAAAGCAGTGTTTCCCCTGTCGTTCACTTGGAGGGGCGGCTCGACCCCCAAAAAGAAAGGCACAAACATTTTTTTTAATTAAATTTACGTAATTAATAAGTGCACTCATTTTATTTCAGCACTTTGCAATATTGTGACATTAAATTTTGGATATGGCCCGAGCCTACTCCTTGAGGAACAAGGGCTTGATTTGTTATACGTCTCAGGTGAGATAGTCAACTGCATGTTTTATTGCTCATTATATGATGACTTAGGAGCTAGTTTTTTTCTAACCAGCTCTAAGAAAGTAGCCTTTTTAAAGATGTTTGTAGTTTGTTGACATCTTTTTTTTTCATCTGTTGGCAGCATGATGTTATGAACTATAAAAAAAACTGTGTACT
>JAQFJA010000005.1:6497408-6509233 GCA_029874485.1 Naso brachycentron
ACATACCAGCAGACAAAACCCGGACTGGATCCACAGATTGACTGGACTAGATTTGACTGACTGACTGACTGACTAAGTGAAAATGAGTTATTTTCCATTTTTCTTTCCTTTTTTGAAGGCCTCTTTTGCTTCACTTTAATTATTTTTGTAAGAGGGAATAGAATCGTAATTGGCAAAAATCAGTATCAACAGGTCAGACTTTTTACAAAATCAGCATTCAGTTTCGACCAAGATAATTACAATAGGTGCACCTCAAATTTTCAGGTGATTGTATACTAATAAAAACGTACTTATGAATATTATATTCCACGTGTGCATACTACAAATAAATCCTAGTTACTGAACCTTTAAGGAGACAAATTACATCACTACCTATTCACAATATTAACCTGTTGTGATGTTCAATATTAACCTGTTTCTCTACACCCCGTTATTACTTCACAGTGTTATTATGTGGTTGCAGAGTCTGACAAGAGCACACCCTCCTTAGTGAGAGTGGCTGTGTCCTTAGAGGGCATTAGCACAAGCTTTATCTTGTTGTGCCAGACAGTCCAGTAGTAAACACCCCGTGGCAAAGGGCCTCGTAGTAGTCTGATGGAACTGCACAGTAGAGCCGAAGTGTTGTGGCCGTCCTGGCACGGAGATATGGGTCATGCTAGGCTGTCCTCTCTCTCACCCCGGCACCAGAGCCCAAACCCTGATGAGATTAGCCGGCCAGCCAGGCGCTCAGTGGTGGTAAAACACAAACACCACTGATTACGTGAACATTAAAGTCGGATCCCCTCACACTTCTGCTTGGATCCCCTTGTGATGGGTCACGAGCAGGTCAGTGCAACGGCTGTGACGCCATTCCCAACATTGATGGCTACGCCTTCTTTGCACATGCTAACAAGTACACAGCGATCCTGTGATTAGAGCTAATGTCATCTGAGAAAAGAGCTATACGTTTTAATGAATTAAGAATAGGACAGTTACGCAGCTGGCTTCCTGAAGTCCACACACTGTTAATAGGTTACAAAAACATGGAGCCAAACAGGTTGACATTTGCTTCAAGTGAATTTTTGGGGGTAGGTCAGTGAATGCAGTGTTTTAGCCGCTGCTACTTAAATCAAGCTAAAAATGGGATTAGGCAGGTTGGAATGCCAGGGTAATCACTCATTCAGCAGCAGCCAGGAGAAAAGGCCTCCTTAAAGAGAAGGGGTGGGTTTTATATAGCTGAGAGCTTTGATTACTGCTCCATCTTAAAACCGCATCCGATGAGTAAAGACTTGCACTAGTCCTCCCCCACATTTACTGGGCAAGTCGCCCTCCTGGGTTCCTGTAAATAAGTGATGTCACAGCGCTTAATGATGCCCAGACTAGACTCAGCAAGGTCATGAAAAAAAACAACACTACCAGCTTCATCACCACTGTGTGCACGCTGCTTAACCATCATGCCAACAAAAAATTGTTTTGCACATTGTATCCTGTGTCTCTGTGAGACTGCTGATGGTGAGGCTGAAGTTTGGAGCCGTGAACACAGCTGAGCGTATCCGTCCTGATTCTATGAAGCCAGTAAAGGTCTCCCTCTGAGGAACGAAATGTCCTCATCTGTCGGGCGACGGTTCCGTCGCTAATGAAGATGTTCTGATGGAGAGTGCACAGAAAAAGAGACACTTTCTCTGGGCTTTCTCCTGCTTTCCCTGATGCAGACTGGTAGTAACAGTTGTTTCCAGTTGCTATGTATAAAGGGCCCATCATAAAGCCCGGCTAGAGGAAACAGGATAAGCGCTTGAGCCAAGGCAGTAAAAAGCTCTCTGGGAACTTGAAAGCCACACAAATGAAGTCTGCATCTGCCATCTGGAAACAATAAACAAACAAATCCCAGCAGCCAAACAAACACAACGAATGGCAGAGGGAGGAAGAGAGAGAGAGAGAGAGAGAAGAAGAAGAGGCAAAGATTGAGAGTGCGAATGAGTGATCGGGAGCAGAGGGTGTCAATGTTAAAAAACGTGTGCAGCATGCATCATTAGCAGACACTGATGGGAAGACAGACACAGAGACAACCCTTTGTATAAAATCTCCTTTAATGCTCGGGAGATGGCCCTGCTGTTTGAATGTGTGTGGTACCACTGAAACCTGGTTCTAATGAAGTACAGTGCTAACAGGAGGCTGCTCGTCTGCCAGCGAGGCGATGAAAAGTTGTAAGTCTGATCCAAACATGGCAAATTACTAAGACAAACAAGTAAACTCTTCTCTTTATTCCCAGATGAATCAGAAAAAGGATTTTTCTCATTTGTATATATTCAGAGAGACAAATCACAGTTCTATTTTCAGTTGAGAGTTTTTGGTGTTTATGATAATACAGCTTTTTCTTACAGACTTGATGCTGGAGAGGTTTTCTCAAAATATGATGGCAAGGACAACATCATTTACACTATGAAATAATGAGCGTGTTATATAGAACTAATTTATAAAACACAAATTTATTAAAAAAAAATCACTGTACTGACATTACAATATTTGTCTTTTGTCTGTCTCTGTCTCTCTCCATCCATCTCTCACTCTTTCATTCTGTCTCTCTCTGTCTCTATCTCTCTCTTTCCTGTCAAAGGGCTTAATTGTTTGATCATTTTAAAGCATTAGAAGTGATTAAAGCAATAGGATTTTGGTCTATGTTACTAACTTTTTTAAAACTTCTTTGTAACTGTAAAATATTATGATAAAACTACAACATTCAAAAGGGAGCGGGGCTTTTTCTGAGCAGCACAACTTTACCACTCAGACACAGTCGTTCATTTTCCATTTTAAGTTTCTAGATAGTCAGTGATACGATGGAACTCCTTAATGAGAAAAAAATTCAGGGATGAAACTTCACTTTGTTCAAAACCAAACATCACAGGCTACTCCATACGTCCTCACCAAGGAGCACGCTGTCAACACTGACACCAAGAGGTTTGACAGAGAACTGCAGCTATGTGGTCACAGCACAGACCCATGTACTTCACAGATAGTCCCACCTATAGGTGTACATATGCTTAAACAAACATGTTAAGGCAGAATGGCTCAGAGAACCACACACATGCATAAATGCACAAACACACAGGCACACACACACAACACACACTCACACACACACACAGCCCCCCCTGCTGGGCCTGGTTAACAAACACTCTGCTATAAAAGCAGGTCTCTTACTCATTAGGGTCCTGTGAATCAGACAGGAAATGCTGGGTAAATTACACCTTATCGTGCTGGAACTAGCCAACCATCACCATGGCAATGGGCCAACCTCTCTGCTGTGAGAAGACCAAAACACCATCGTGGCATCGAGGGAAACTGGGACAGGACAAATTTCCCCAAATAACTTACATAAAGCATCTAAGTCAGTTCTACAAGTTTCTAAGGTGCAAATTGAAACCAAATCTGTATCTGTTTAATAGCCAAAACAACCCTATTGGCCTTTTGACAGAGGAGCTGACTCCAAATCTGGAAGTAATATCCTGCCCACACACAACTCTGACTGCTACACAATTAATGCTACCTGGGCTAAACTGTACCAGTCACTCTCCTTATAGAAATTGTTAGTCATAGCTACACTTAATGCTTTGATACAGCTTCAATAAATATATCGACACAGGCCACAACTTGTCAGGACAAGAGAAAACTGGGTGGTCTCTCTAAGGAGGTCTGTGTGTAACAGTACAAAAAAAATAAATTATACCAATTCACTGACAAAATAGATTATGACCATAACAGGCAAATAGATAGAAGATAAATACCTTGGATAACTTCACCCCAGAAATCTGTGACAACAACAGTAATTATTTTTGTGGTAGTTTATGTAAAAAAAAGAAGAATAAAATACATTAGATAGTGATGATTAAAATGCAGTTCTGTCAAAGATTAAAAACACCAAATCAGGGCTCAACAATAACTATTACTCCAGTTTTAAGTAAAATGCCACATCGGAATATTAAATCCAGCCACTTGTTTGTCTGATTAAAAAAGAGCTTCCTCTTCATCTCTTGAAGGTTGCACATGCACAATGGATAAAGATATTTACGAGCTGAAACTCAAGCAAACATTTTAATTGTCCTGGAAACATGAGTTTATCTGCAAGACAAATATTTTCATCGCCACATCAAGCTCCTGAAAAGTGCCATAACATGAGCTGTCAGTATCTGAAAATGTCAAATGCCAATATTTTTGACGTCGCACACCAAACTTAAAGGGGAAAGGATCATTTGCTCGTGCCACTTGTATTAGCTCGCATCAGTAAAAAGCAAGTTTCTCACTCTTGTTATCATTATAAACAGAGACTATTTCCTCAGCATTTCCATCGCAAACTCTTGACCACATAAACCACTTGTCAGCCAAGTCCACACCACTTTTCTAGAAAAAAAAAATTCCTCTGTTGCATTGCTCACACATTCCTCTCTCGGTCGTGTTTATACAGATGCGAATCCATGTGCACTCTGGGGTCTGAAAAAGTCCTACTCTGAAGCCAAAGATGTGCCGTTGATCAAAGACTTCAGTGCTGGAGCAAAGGCACTTGTTTTGCTTGTTTGTTTGGTTTTCAATGGGGATACAGGGTAACACATCCATCTGTTGGCCGCATGCATCCACCTTGGTCAGCACCAGGACAAGTGTAGGCCTCTCTTCTCTGCCATCCCACACTGCTCCCTTCAACCACGTTTACTCAGCTGGTCACCACGCCAGTCGCCAGAGCTTTGTTTTCACACAGCAACATGTGTTACTTAATGCTCTGTAACAAATTTCAAAGGCGAGACTAGCTGGGTCAACAATAGGTAATAGAGCGATTTATTGATTCATTGGCTCAGAAAAGTCTGTGTTAAAAAAATACCCATAGAGACACTGATGAATACAGCCACATGCTGGGATGTAAAGGCGTAGATTTAGTTCAGTTAAACTCCAATTTTTATTTTGCTATTATAGTTTAAGTCAGCTTTACAAAACCCAAAGAACACCTCATTCTTAACAACAGGGAAAAAAGACATGGGCTTTCAAAAGCGGCTCGCATATTTTTTTAAAAACAAGAAAAAAATTCAGGCAAACTTTGACAAAGTGAGGCTAAGGTCAGTAATGTGTCTCGTTGAAAGATTAAATAAACCATTACACAGTTAAAGGAAGGCACTGGCCAACCTGCTTGCTCTCCGAAGCTCAAGTCTTTGGTTACACAGTCGACATGGTTGTTTTCTTGCCTGATTGGATTATGGCCACACACCTCAAGCTTAGCTTCCACCACCAATCAATGAGGAAATGAGATGTCAACACACTGGTGTTTATTCAACACTATTTATTTTCCTACCGGAAGCCAAATTAGCTGAACCGTTGAAAACACCAGAAGATTGAAGGGATTTTTTTTTAAGCATTTAGAACAATTGCTTCTTTTCCAATAGCATTACGAACAAGGAAATTGGATGTACAAGTGCTAAATATGTTTACTAATAAAAATGTACTGTTTTATTTCAATTTCTTTATTATATGGCATGTAAATCCCTCTCATATTATAGGACCGTTAATGGAAATTAACCAGTTTACTGTAAAACAACAGTTGTCTTTATAATGACACTTAATGCGAATATTAAGAGCATATTAGAACAAGTTTATATTAAGATTATGTCTTGTTTCGTTTCTAATGTCTTTCGCAGCTGAGAAGACGGGGCTTTTAAACTTCAGGCTGTGCGTCCATATGACTGAGCTAAAGGAATTGGTAATGGGAAGACACCAGGAAGTCTGTAATGTTTCCAGTCAGCATGAAGTGCCATCAAAATAAAAATCTGCACAGGAGCGGCTGCTTTAAAACAACTGGGGCAATTGAAAATTCCCCTCGCAATTTATGCCAAATGCCACTTTATAAACATTCTAGCATGACTGCCAAGTGTCTGCACTGCTTTATGCCCGTTCTCTTAATTGAAAACGTTATAGGGGTGCATTGCACTTGGGTTTTTATAAGCTGTGCTATAAAGCCTTAGCAGGCCCTGAGAGGGGAAACTGCCCATTAACTTATAAGGTCCAGGCCTTGGCTCTCTTAATTGACAACCTCTAGGCTACTTTCATCACTTGTCGACTTCATAGTGGCAGTCAATGCTTCCTCCAGGATGCTGTTGCATCTTTGACACGAGGGTGTTTGTGACAAAGAGCAGTCTGCCGCCAATACCAGAGCGAAGGCTCTAGGCTGTCCATAAAACAAGCACACACATTCCTCTCCTAGTTCCAGCTTTCCGAGCGGGCTGCATTTAACTATAAGTAGGCCGACTGCTTACCAGAAACACGGGCTGAAATTCAGTATGATTCCTATTTATAGGGTAGACCTTTTTATGCCTTTGCTGTCTGATAGTCTACAGATCACATATCAAAAAAATCTTTGAAAAAATATCCAGAGATATACACAAGATATATCACAAATGAATTTAAAATACTAGTACTAGAAGGAAAAACGTAAGATGTAACGTTAAAAAAGGGATTACTGAGAATGAGGAAAAACTCAATTTTTAATCTCTAAGGATTTCAATACAAGCACAAGCAGACTCACACACAAAGACACACACACAGACACACAGACACACACACCAGACTGCCTGACAGTCACTTCAGCCTCTAATTTGGCAGGATCATCAGCTTTGTGCCTCTGGAAATTCATGCATCCTGAATTAGAGTCACATGTCACCATGTAGTTGATCAGCAAACCACATTACTAGAATATTAAACCCACTTACGTTCTTTGTACTGACATTCAAACTGTTTGAAGTTTCTCATTATACCTCCTGTGTGCTTTGCATGACAATTTACAAAAGGTTGAGGAGCACTGGGCAACTTTGACTGCTAGCCATCTGTCACTGAATCTCATGATGTAATGTTGCAGAAATGCACACAAGACTAATATATATGAAAGTGTTGGTATTTCTTGGCATTCATAATGAAATAGCCTACTCAGGCGACACAAGTTGAAGGACTTACAAGAGGAAGATTTTAAAAAATATGGTCAATAAAGGGGTCTGATTTTTAATCCCAATATGAGTCAAGCTCTAAAAATACCACAAAAAAGGGGGACTACTTTGTAGGAGATAGATTGGTGGTCAGATTTCAATCAGGTACCTTGTTTGATTTTTATTGGCGCAGTTTAAATTTTTGGATCACGCCATGCTTTTGCCTATTGCAGGTCGTGTTATCCAGCAATACTGGATTTCTTAGCCACACTAGCTGCATACATACTAACATTAACTTGATGGACATTTTTAATTTTACACCATATCATGTAAAAAAAAAAAAAGAATTTTGTTTAATACTCTGGTTTATGACCATACTAAGGACGTAAATGAGTCTAAGACTTTTGGTAAGCGATTTATAACTGCTAAATATCAGCATATTAACTCAAGCATCTCAAGCACCTCCCACTGTTTTTTAATTTATGGCTAAACAATTACTTATTATTATGCATCTCAAGTTATGGACAAGATCTGAAATCATAGAAATCAAATTTTTTCTTTAAAAAAGTGACTGCATTAGTTACTGAATCAAGAATCTTTCAGTCTTACACTTGTATGAGAATAACAAAATGAGGGGGAGTGCTCTGCTGTGGTATTAGTGATATATCTCCAGCAGTGCAATACAGCCTCTCTCACAGGAAAGCCATGATGATGCTGAGTGGGCGCAGGGTTTCTGAGGTGAAACACACTGAGCATCGAGTTATTGTCCTCACCTCAGACTCGGGTGAAATTGCTAAATGCTGCAGCATGTGTTACTGAGATGGTCTTATTTGTTATAGTCTTTGAGTGACAGCATAGAAAGGTCACAATATGCTTCATGTGACGTCCCTCTAGCTAATGCAATTATTTAGCCATTAAATCAAAAGGGTCTGCATCCGCTGCAATCTGAAAAGATAAAAATGTTGACACGTGCAGTTTAGCGCTGCCTTTTCAATTCTGTCAACATCACGTTATTAACTAACATTAAGAAAATAAAAATTGTGCTTTTATTGACAATCTTACATGTCCGCATCACAGTGTATGAAATGATTTTTGTCTCTTAACCACTTTTGTTAACATTGTCATTGTGAGGATGGTAGCTTGCTAAAGTTAGCTTTTGACTCGAAGCAACTGCTGTGCTTGTGTGCAGCCTAGAGCTGTGAGAAGTGCTTTAAGACGTCAGGTATTTAATTTGCTGGATAATCAATTTACAATGATGGAAAACAAAGAAAGATAAAAGAAAAAATAGCTAATTCACAATATTGTTATACTGCAGAGGTGCAAAAAGAATTGCATTAGGCTATTTGGTAACATGACACCACACGATTCTATTTACAGATTGGTTTTGGTTTCATATTGCAGATTTAACCCACATTTGTGGCCTTTGTTTGGTTTAATTACGGAATGAATTGTTTCAGCTTTTGCTCCGAGTTACACATGTAAGCAATACCAACCACCTCTGTTCTTATTATTCCATCATGGGTTGTCAAATCAATGAATACAGAAACAAAAGCAATTATTGGGCTGCAGTTACCAAAACATTACTGAAAAGTTGTAACACCAACGTTCTCAGTTTAGATGGCTGGATATTTGTTGGTGTGCTGAGTGAATGAGGACTCAGACAAAAGTGGAAAAACCACCAAGGAGATATTAGCAAACAGTACAGAGCAGCAAGTTTGCTTAATCTGCAGAAGAAGAAACTTGTTGATGTTTGTGCTGCTGATCGCTCGTCTCACTAAAGCATTGCTTTCTGCAATAACTGCTTCTGCGTATCCGTCATCTCCTGGCCTCCTAATTCCTCATCACAAAACCAACATAATGACAAAACTGTTACCTCTGAGGACATGTCATCCATTTAGCTAATTAGTCTTATGAAGATGACAATGGAGTTTTCATTGCCTCACTGAAAGTGTGACATCCATGAAGAGTTCAGCAATTTCGCGCTGGCTGCAGGTGCTAACATCAACTTTGAGGGTAATAACACCAGGACACACTTTAACTATAAAGAGTTTGTGTTTGACTGGCCAGTTTTGCATTCAGTTTACAAATATTGCAGCAAATGTCTGCATGGAATTGTGAAAGTGTTACGACCACGTTCAGTTCACCTTCACCTGAGTCACTGTCACACTTCTAAAGATGCACTCTTAGAGCTGGGGTGGGCTGCACCCTCCCTTTCCTGTTTTTGCTACAGCTCGTGTTTTAATTTTGATCATGTTGCTCTCTCTTTTAAGTCCAGTTGACACTAAAGATTTACAACGGGACAAAACAGTTGCAGGGAAAGGCGCAGTGGTGTAAACTGGTCCGTCTCAGCTCAACTCCAGCCGCCTGACGGTGTCGCCTGCATGTTGTCGGTAGAGGCCAGTTTTAGAATGTAAGACAGTCCCTTGTTTCAACAGCAAATCAGCTCGTAGTGACGTCACCTGTCGCTAAGAAGCGCGGCGAAGAGCAGCCAATAGGAACATGGGCTATCTTAAATTACTGTGACTGGCCGAAAGTGCTGTCACAGTCTGAATACAGAGAGGAGAGGAGAGGCGCAGAAGTCTAGTGTTCTTTAAGATGACCTGAATTACAACATGCTGAAAGGTTATTATGGAATTTTTGCACGATGACAGCAAAGATAAACTACCCTAGCTTTGACTACTGAAATTTGGCACTGAGTGATTTAAGGTGATTTGGGGTGAAGACGGGGATAATCTTTTGGGAGCTTCTCCATGAACATCTTGCCCTACTCCACTAACAGCTCCACAATAATCCAGCCATTATCTGAAAGCTTGGCAGCAACGTTAACTGGGCAGCCATACAGCGACTCTCTTCTCAGAAGTTTGCCCTTAAAGATTGCCATTGTCAAGCTATACACACCCGAAGTATCATAAGTCGTGAGGACAAATGTTGTCATGTCTCCCTTCTTTACAGCTTCAGTCTCATCAAAAGGTTCCTCACCTTCAGCAGCCACCACATGGAGCAGAACTGGTCCTGCAGTCCAGATTCATCACAATTTCAAAGGTATGTTGGTTGTGAATTGCAGGTCATAGAAAAAAAGCCTTCAACAACCTCATGGTTCATGACTGCAGCCCTTGGTGTGCGGAGAGCTTCAGGTTTCTTTATGACTTGTTCTGGGTTTCCTGTCATGAATTTTTTTAACCCACAGTACTCAGAAGTTTCATTCACTTCAGAAAAGCCCCGTATGTCATTGGCTTTGGCACTACAATGCCAGCTTCTGGATTTCCTTTTGGTTAAAGTGAAGCTTCTATTTGAGAGCATTTAGACAAAGCTGGTCAGTTCTTTTTCAGTCACTTCATGCTTCAAGTTAATAAAAGCTGCCTTCTTTTATGCCTTTGGCCATTACAGTAAAAAACAGCACGCAAATGATTACAAAACTGACCTCACTAAAGATAACATGGCTCAACAACAAGAATACTGAACAGAGGTATCAGACCAGCTGAGTTATAAGTCAAAGTCAACTGGCTGAATGGTTTTCCTTTTCTGTACAGGCTCTTAGACAGACACCACCATGAAGTCAGAAGAAAACAAGATGAAAACTAAACAGAAGCCATCCGGGCTGGGCTACAATGGCCAATAAGTGGATCAGATCACAAGGCTCTACAGCAACAGCAGCGCATTAACACCATAAAACCTCCACACTACATGTGATCTCCAAAATCCAAAAACTGCATTTTAATTTACTTCTAAACTGTTTCACTGGCACTTTTCCCAGCAGCCAGACTTGTGCTTTTCCCTTATAATAGCCTGCCTTCAGTGTGTGTGGGTTTTTTTTAATTAACTTTATTGAAACACTAAAATTTAAACAATAAGGCACGTCAGCTGTAGTAGTAAAGTAGATGGACATATAAAAATAAAGCATTTAACAGAAAATAAATAAAGAATTAAAAAATAAATAAATAGAATAAAATAAATAATACAAATCAAAGTTATTGGGTCTTCCTTTGTAAGTAGCCCAAATCATATTGTTATTTAAGTTCTGTTAATTTGTACATTTTTATATAGTTGAGCAGTTCACTTGCTTAAAGTTCATACATTTTAGGGATTTGCAGTACAACAAATCATCATAGAAGGTTTCAAAGATGGGTGGGGTTTTCATGAATTTAGATTTGTGTATATAATACTTAGCCATAATGATAATTGTGTTTATCAACAGATTTTCTTGTCTTTCTTTCATAACTACTCTATACAGTACATTCACACGTGAACTCAGCTTACCGATGCTTTTTTTGTTTGTTTGGGTTTTTTTTGTTTTGTTTTGTTTTGTTTAAACCATTCATTATTTATTTCCAAATTAGTATGGAGTGATTACAAGCTGAGAAAATGTGTCCTGAGGTTTCAGTATCTGAACTGCAGAATGAACAAACATTACTTTCAAAGGCAAATATTGTTCTATGAAATTCATTGAAAGGATATATGTTGATTAATCTAAATCAAATTTCTTTAGCTTTGGGTAATATAAGAAATTTCAAGAATTAAGAATTCTTATTTTAATTTCAGTACTTTTTCAGGATCCATGTCACAAAAATCCAATTCTCTCTTTAGGCTAAATGATTTGGGTATAAATCAACAGTTACTATTTTCTCACTTGACTCTTTTTCATGAGGAATTGTAGTCATCCTATCTGTAAATTTGGCAAAGTTGCTACTAAATGTGTAATATCACTCCTTTAGCACTCCTCAAAAAAAGTTTGGGGATGGCAATGTGAGGTTAAAAAATTCAGGGTGACAAAAAAAAATTTAATGTAATGCCTTCAGTGTGTTTGTGTATTAATAATGTTTGTGTGCCCATCATTCAGAGCATGTGGAGCACAGTGGTGCAAAGGGCACAGCAGTGTTATATTGTGGGGCAGAT
>JAQFJA010000005.1:6509333-6522039 GCA_029874485.1 Naso brachycentron
TGTGGGGCAGATTGTCAGTAAAACCTCTGTGCACAGCTTTACCTTTTCTTAAGCTCAGTCCACATATAACACACCAGTAGCTACAAGCAAGGTTACAGGCTGCTTAGTCATTTCGGCTCACATAACGGCGATGACAAACGAGTAATGTTGTCAACATTGTTTAACCGTTGTAACGTTAACTTGTGAATTCTCCACAGCCTACAAAACAAGTGACATTTGACTAACGGTTGCTAACGTGAAACGGAAGTGAACTTTTCTACCAAAATTAGCAACGTAACATTCTACCGGCTGAATTTTAACTAAAAAAAAACGAGCGCATTTGGGAGAAGCAATTATGCTGAAAAAAATAAGGAAACAAACTGACTTACTGTGGTACAAGTCGTGTCACAGCTCTGGTAATGTGCGCCGCCATGTTTCTTTCAGTGACGCGCTGAAAGGGCGAGCAGCAATTGGTTGCAGAAGAACTTCCCTCGACCAGAATGAGTGATGTGATTGGCTACAGCACAGAGAGAGGCGGGTGCTGGAGGACTCCGAGCACATGGGAAGGTAAACAGCGAAGAAGTAGTGGGAGTGTCCTGTTTAAGAAAGGAGGAGCGAAGCATCTTTAGAGAGGAACATGACTTAAACATTTATGCTAAAATGTCTTTAATTTTACAAGAGGACTTAAAATGGAAGGCACAGTTAAAAAGAGTGATGACCTAAATCAATGATATTCTACATGCGTAGGCCGCCACGGCCTAAAACCATTTGCTCTTTCAGACGGTCTCTGTCCACAGCAGCCTAACTCTTGTGCCTGTCTGCTTTATGAAACAGAATGGGCAGAGACAGACTGAAGCTTGAAACAGGAGGAATAAGAGAGGGGAGAGATTTGAGCGCAAGGCACCTCTCCCCAGGAGTTCTCTGTCACAGCAGTGGTGAATTACTACCACTACCATCAGCAAGGTCCAAGCGTGGTGCACAAATGACACGCAATATTTGCCATGATTAAGTCAGCAGGGGATTTGCTCCAAATGTCAACCATTGGGCTGTGGGTGTATTTAAATTTGCATGTGCTGCTGGACATACTTTGTAAGGGTTGTAGAGCCAAATGTATTTGGTGGCAGACCTTGGGTAGAAATATAGGAAAACTTAAAAGTCCATGATGACCATTTCTTAGTTTGGTTCCATAGGGAAATTTCTGGCCTTGATATTAAAAATAGTATACAAGCAAAGAAAAGGTTTGTATGTTAGTGACCTAAACATTCTAGAGTCTTGAATCTTGAATATATTAGTGGCCTAAACATTAGTGAATTATTTCAGTGATTCCTAACCCGGGGGTCACCGGTGATCAGGGTTGGGGAGGTTACTTTGGATATGTAATAGGTTACAGATTACAAGTTATCCTATTTAAAATGTGATAAGTAATATAACTATTTCAATTACATTATCGAAGTAATGATACTTTTTTTATTACTTTCCTAAATTTCTAATTAATGTTTTCAGCTGTCACCCTTTTTTTAACCAGGCAGTGTTAATGTCAGACATGGGGCGCTGCAAATTCAAACAAGAAAACCAGTCAGAATATCATCAAACTTTGCTAAACAGTCTCAATAGGAAGTGGCAAAAGAAGGCACTGTGCTCATCAAAATATGCAAAGAAACAAAATGAACATTGTTCAACATATAATCTAAGCATTTTACAGAAAATATTCAGATGTAAACCCCTTTTTAATCCTTAACATTTTCATAAGTAACTGTGATTTAATTACCTATTGTTTCTCAGTAACAATTACAGTTACATTTATTTTGTGATTAAATTACGAAATTTCGTTACATGTAATTAGTAATTCCCCAACACTGCTGGTGGTAGATGTAGAAATCTACCACACAGAGTACTGATATTTTTACTTTTTTTGACTATTTTCACAACTTTTTTTTAAAATTAATTTTGACCTCTCGAAATTAATGACTTTAAACAATCTGAACAGGAAACATCAGTGTGTGGTTGAACTGCTCACAACTCGTACATCTGGAACCTGTAACGAGGAGTGTGTGTAAACACTGATTTACCTTTATGGGTTACAAGCCAAAAATGTTGCCAACAACTAATATAAAGTGACTATGTGCCATTATGTGGTGATTTTTGCTGGGAAAGTAAGATGTTTTCCCTTAAAACATCTCATCGTCACACATGAAACTATGTTTCAAGACAAATAATATATAAATGAGTTTTCCTCCCGAGCTCACAATTGGCCCATAAATGTACATAGGTCAGTAGTTTAATACACTAGATTTGAAATACATCTCAGTGTGTTTGCGGCTTCTCCAGTGCATCTGTGATCAAATAAGCAAACTTGAATTATTTTATATAGATCTTATCCCTAAACAAAGGAGGCTTATGTGCACATCCATTCCTACATTGGATAAAAATGCAATGGAGTTGGAAAATTCCATCCATGGGTTACTTGGAAACTACTTCTTTCCCCCCGCCTTCCGTTCATCGAACACAATTGTTGTCTGCTAATCCAGTTTTGATAGCATTTGGCACACTTTCTTTGGATCACAGCAAGATGCTCAACTTCCATTCTGGTCTCCCCTAGGAACCTCTGAGCCCAAGAAAGCAGCCGACACCAGGTCGCGCCAGAGCAGGGGGGTTCTCTGTATCCTCATAAAGCACAGAAAATTATTTTTTGATTCAAGTCACCCCTTGCCACATGCACACACACCCACACACACACACACACACACACACACACATCCAGTCACGCAGATCATCAGTCTGGTTGTTATTCCAGATATACTTTGTGCTGAATATGTGTTTATTCTTGTCAATCTGTTATGTTGTTAAATGTTGCACTCACCTAATGACCCCCCCGAAAGGCAATAGAATATAAAATATTATGTCAAAGCAAAAGCTTTTTCCCTTTGTCCCCCCTCTGTACTCCCTGATCCAAATGGACAATGCATCACTAGGCCTTGATGCCTCAGAAGTCTGGGTTCATTAAAATCTTGAATGAGTGCCAAAGCTGTAGTCATAGATAAAAGGAATATGAAAGGATAACGAAATTTATGGATGGCAAGTCACCACCTCACCCTGGCATTTATAATAAACAAATGGTTTCTGTTTCCAATTTAAATTTCTCATTATACTGTGACTTTTGGAAAATGTGTTTTGATTTACCAACATTTTATCTGAAAAAAACTGTATAATTGATTAGATTTACATGGCTCTGATTTTAATGCTGATCGCCCGCCTTCCCCAACAGCCCCCACCTCTGGCCCAACACTCACCAAAAAAGAATGATCTGAACAGCTCCTGAGGCACATTTACATCATATAATACAAACCTACATATCAAACAGGCTTTTTTTCTGATAAAATAATTGGCTTTAACCAGCATAGAATCCAATTCATCCCTTTGAAAGAAACTTCTGTGAGACCAAAAAAAAAAAAAAGGTGAGATAAACTTCACAGCCCGAGTGAGATGGACATCAATGCAGTATGCCAGCAATGGCTATATTAACCCATGGCTAAATCCCATCACACAAATGTCAGTGTATCCGTTATGAAACCATGACATTTAGATCCAAGGTCTCCATTGTGGTTTTAGAGGGAGCTGATGTTTGTCCATTCTTTGCATCCATCAAACCTGCACACAGCCTCGCAGCTAACTGTACTCTAAACACAGAAAGGTTAAAGATCACAAGGACTTGTGTGTGTAATTTTATTGCATAATACATAATGTGCTTTATGGAATGCTTTTAGATTGCACATCCTTCTTCAGTATTACTACACTGAGTGCAGTTTTAATTATTTCTCTATTTTTTTTTAATCAACAATGACCAATAGGCAAATTGTAAATAAAACAATTGAATTTCTGATTTTTTTTTTTTTTTTAAAGGAGTGTCTTCTTTTACAAGTGTTTTTGTTTTGAAAAGGTAAAGATAGTTACTGTTATATTTTATTTTACTATATGGTCTGTCTAAAAAGATTGCTTGTTATGATGAAATCACAAGTGACATGATTATAAAAGTTTACATATTAGTACTTGTTTTTTAAAAAATTGCTAAAAGCAACATGCACTGGATTACATCCTCAGCAGCTTCAATATTTCAGAGACAATTTGACTTGCTCCTAATTCACCCTGTACAACATCCCCAGTTGTTACCACAATCACTGCAACACACCAGGACAGGTCCAATCTGACACATCACCACCGCTCATGAGTCATGTGTAATGAGGAGCAAAAACCACATTCAAGAACAGGACAGTGTGTCATAAAGCTCTCATGTTACGAGTGCAACACCTATAAGCCACTTGGCTGAAAATCACGAGATGTTTAATTATTGCCTCCTCACATTAGCTTGGATCTTCCCCCTCAGGCATCGGTTTGGGGGTTAGGGCAGGCTGTGGGGTGGTGGTGGAGAAGAGAGGGGGCAGAGACTGGTGGAGACAGTGGAGTGGTATAAAACCCCTTCATTACCAGATTTCTCTCTCATTCTCTCTTTCTCCTACCAACGGCAGTCCAGATCAGGAATTACAAATGATATCATGACAATTTTACACGCTCTTCAAACCAGTGATGTTTTACCGACTCATTTGCTATGATACCTTGTTACGGATCCAGCTGTGAATCAGGGACGTGTCATGGGGCTAGAAGCCCACCTCCCGCTGAGCCTGGCCAATGACCTGGAAGGCAATAGGGGATGCCAGTGCCTGCAGCATGTGCTGCACTGACAAAGCAGCAGGGCACCGTCAAAAACCCTCTCATACAAACTTTGCAGATCACTCCGTTTTTAACAGATGAGTAAGCACTGGTGCTGACTTTTTTTTCTGCCCTATCACACAGTTTATGGATTTCCCCTTGCCAGTCTGTGGCTGTGGTTGACGCATAGCAAAAGCCTTGCCCACAAGGGGAATAGTGTAGTAGTAGATCTGGGATAGGAGGATGCAGATAGCATGTGGCAGGGTCACTGCGCAGGTTAAGCAACAATTCAGTTCAGTGCCTGTAAAGGAAGTGGAGTATGGTTGGAGAAGACCAGCACACCAGCTAAAAAAGGCCACACAATCCAGATTAAACTTTGGCCTTGGAACATAAATTATAACATCCTTTCTACACTTTCAGTAGTTTGGTTTGTGAGCTTTAAGAACAGCAAATATTTTGGAGTTTTCGTTATCTGTTCTTGTATGACAAGATCACTATATGGGAATATTTAGAGCTATTTCTCCAAAATCCCATCAATCCCAAACAATACAGTATAATCCAATGAGACAAAGTAGCAACTTAATCCATTCATTAATTTTTGCATTCTTCAACAGGAATTCAATGAGGTTAAGGTTGTTTGGGTTTCCAGATGAGAGCCCTCACGCAATCCCAGGCCCTGATGACTTCTGCATTACTAGAATGATGCGGCCGGGACTGATGGAGCTGAGTGTGTCAGGAGACATTAGCCTTCACAGCCCAAAGCTGGTGGACAAAACCAGACTGCGGCCCCTGACCCGATCCAGCGCCAAGTTACTGACCCAGCAATCATGAGAGAAACAGAGAGAGAGGGAGCAAGAGAGAGAAAGAGGGTGGAAGAAGCGTTGATATAAAGGAAAGAAAAACTTTGGAGAAAATCAAAGTGAAAAAAAAAAAGTACACATTGCACATTGAGAGAAAAGACAAAGAAGAAGAGAGGGATTGACAAATACTGAGCCTCTGACTTTTCTGCACGTTAACCAAATCACAGGAAATGGTTTTAAGGGCTTTTTTCCTGTTCGGTTCACTCTGATTCCCCCTCTCTCACTTCATTAAACTGAATTAATGAGCAGGTCCAGCCAGACCTCAGAATATTTACTTCCTGGACGCCAGTTATTTTGCTGAAGGAATGATCTTTTGTTGCATAGCAATAATTATATCAGAACTTTGCAATAAATAGGTATATTTACTTTGGTTACTTATAATGAAATACCACTCTCAAAGACTTCAGTGTACAAGATATGAGATATAAGAAAGCTTAGGATGGAAATATTACAAAGAAAGATGAAAATCACAACTCTATTTAATTTTCAAAACTCTGTAACTTTTCATGCAGTGTTACCAGTGATCCACTGTGAGCTGGATGTGTGCTTATGAATGAATGTTCTCATAGTACTCCTCTCAGCACTCAACAAACGCAGTGGGATGGTGGCCTC
The DNA here is from genome assembly GCA_029874485.1 of Naso brachycentron. NCBI lineage: Eukaryota > Metazoa > Chordata > Actinopteri > Acanthuriformes > Acanthuridae > Naso > Naso brachycentron. The sequence goes on from JAQFJA010000005.1 coordinate 6,515,489, forward strand.
GCAACACGACACTGGCGGACAGGGAAACACCTACATCAGAGAGGACCTAAAGCTGTGTACACATGGTTCACCTCAGGACAGACCTGCTTACAGCACAATGTCAATGTTGGACTCCCTCTGTGCACTCTGTTGAATGCAGTCCTGTGAACTGAAGGTACAGTAGACAGTGTTTCCATAGCATGCTGCAGGCTATATCACACAGCATACAGCATTCTAGCAGCAAAAGCGGCTTAAAATGCAGCACTTTTATTTAACAGTGAAACCCAGTGGCAAGAATATGCCTGCTTATTTCCATATGTTGTACATCCCATCTGATTTATGAAATGATATGAGTTCATTCATTATTCATATTGGCCGTGGAGTTATTACCATTTTCCCATCAGGCTTGCCACTGACACCATAAACATTATGAAATCACAGTTCGCCCAAGGCGTTGCTGCTGCTGTGAAAAGTGGTCACAATTGACTAGTTAGCACAGGCGTGCAGTACACTGGAGACAAGCACTAAATGCCATACAAGTGGCCCGTGAATTTTTAATACAAGCAAAGCAGTGACAATAAGACAAGTGACAAGGAAGAAAAATGACTGTGGAACTGAATTTTACTGAGGCATGCTCGGCTTAAAACTCGGGGTCGAGTCGTGTTATTACTGCGCCCTGAGCTAGTACAGGAGCAACAGTACATGCAGCGTTGCCCTCATCTTCATGCAAGTTACATCCTAAATGTACTGTAGATACACAAGCACCCACCATGCAACCAGCAGGCTCCATTTGCAAATGTCCCACTACGATTATGAAGCTAAATTCTTTAAAAATGAAAAAGAATTTCAAACCGCAGCAGACATAAAGTAGTTGTAAGCTAATTTGTCACAGGCTTATCAAGCTCTATTCATCACTGATCTAGTAATTACCAGAATGAGCTACGGGATAACCCCCCTTCACCCCCTCTTTTCTCCCCCCAGCGATGGTCAGCCTGTAAAACCAGGATGTGTTGGCACCTTCATGATATAAATACTCACACACCCTGGGCATAAGAAAGCTGTCAGCAGAACATTTGTTTTCCATTTTTCACCACCTAAAGCACTTCAGGCTGAGGGGGGAAAAAGGAGACAAGGTGTTAAAAATGTACCACAACACTAACTATTTTGCCCCTTGGTGAATTTTGGTGCTTAAACAGATGGGGGTTGAATTGGTTCCATTTTATTTAGTGCAACAGGATTGTCCGAATTTCCATTCAACAAGTTCTCACCTCTACACATGCCTGGTTGTGGTTGGCACATGCAGATTAAAGACATAAAACACGCATGCTGTACGTTCACACGAGCCTGAGTTTATATGTGCGTGCTGACACACACACATGCATACACAGCAGCAGCTGCTATGGCTGTTCTCTCTTACTGCCCGTTCATCCCACAACTTTTTGCTGATTGCAAAACACAAGTGCATGTCAAGTGAACTGAAAGACAAGGGGTGTCAGAGGTGCGTGAGCTGACCCACGCATGGAAGTAAGCTGTTATGACCCCCTCCACCCCTCCGCTCCCCCCCATCCTACCGTAAATAGATCAAAGCACATCTGTTTCTGTGTCCAGCAGCCACACATCTATAATTGCAAACTGGCCTTAATGGCTTCGAGCGACCCATCAGATGCTAAGCAGTTTGGACACAGGAGATGCTAAAGCATATGAACGGAGCGCAACCATCAGTAATCACTGGACAGGGAATTCTCTGGAGCCACTGTGGCGGCTGTCTGGTCTCTAGCGGACTGAAATAGATATCACAACTTCAGCCCAGGGACGGAGGCCCTGGAGGGCCGGAGCTGACCACGCAGCTGGGATTCTAGAGCAGGGGTTGACCACTGGTCAGAGGCAGGGATACCACTGGGATCAAAGATGGATGTCACAAAAAAATATCTGTTAAAGACTCAGAGCAATGTTATGGCTGCAGAGGGTCTATTCAAGGGATAAAAGAAAATGAGTTTATCAGCAAAGCAGACACCTAACCTCACCTAAAAGGTTCTGTTTTAGGCAAAAGAAAGATGCCAGAACAGTTAATGGTTTAAAATGAGGTCTGGGAGAGTCCGAGCTGGTCTTGGCTGAATGGATTAAGCACTGAGTGACGAGAGAAGCCTCAAGTTGGCCAGTTGTCACAGTGTGACACTGATTCGGCTTAATGAGCGTAGTGCTGTCACCGCACATCTGCCTCTTATTCACTTGTAGAATCTGGCAGACTCAAAACCTGCTGGAGTCACTGCTAGATGCTGGAACTTGAGACACCTCGCTGCATCAGACCTGGGTGCCAGATTAACGGGAACCAAACAGAATAACTTGTACTGCAACATCAAACAGAAAAACAACAACACTTGCTGAAATTATTTTTAGTTATGCCTTAAGTTATCCACCGAGAATGACAAGGAATGACAAGAACAGCTGTAGTTGAAAAAGCAGAAAGTAAAGTTTGAATGACTAAAGAACAACAGCAATTTTGATAAAAATTTGAAAACGTGATTAGATAACACTTTGCTGTTTGACACATTATATTTACAAGCACTCGTTCCCTTGTAATTACAAATAAATCCTGTATTTCTGTTTACAACACATTCTTTCATTATTAATTTATAATTTTTAACATCAACGAGCCTAATTTATTGAGTATGACTTTCTTACTCGTTACATGATGCGTAAATTTGAACTCAAATGATACCCCATAGGTATCTTACTTTTCATCATAAAAACAAATATCACGCTGTTTTTGACCTGCTCAGTTCCATCCAGTCGACGAAATGTTACAGTAATGGAATTGGAGTGTACATGTTAGACGTGAGCTCTCTGTTGATTAGAAGAGACAACAAGACAACGAGAAAGACTGTATGTCCTGTATGTGATAATGATGATTAGGTCGTGGTGTCTCTGATCTGCAGAGGACAGCAGTCCACCCATCTGTCCTGACTCTGAAGGCGTCTGTGTAGACTGAGCAGCTACTCAAAAATTCCTCATGGGCATCCTCCTGGAAAATAGTACAAAGGTTTACTAAACATCATTGTGGCGGTGGCACCAATTATTGTTAATATACATCAAATAGCCTCAGCCGAGTCTGAGAAACAGACTGATCACTCCAATGACGGCAACTGTCAGTCTGCTCCCCAGTGAAGAGGGCTGTTGAAATAATTAGTCCGTGCCCTGTGAATAAAACAATAATACAACAGCCGAGTTGACATCCAAAATATGCACATCGCCTCAGATGACCTGAAAAACCTGCTACAGCACGTACTGTGGAACAAGGCCACGTCTTCAAAGACAGCCCGAGACACTGGCCACAGATGAATACAGGCTTTGTTTAAGTGTAGTATGTATATGTTGGGGTAACATCAGTGAAGAGGAACAGTGCACACATACAGCGGTTAATGGGACATCTTTTGTTTGACTGTATGTTCATGAGTTTTGATCTATCCACACTGCCTTCAGGAAACTATGTGTTAATTATTTGCTGCAGTGAAGTCTCGCATTTCAGGCTACAGTCAAATAAAATGCATGGGTTGAGCATTTGCATAAACATTTCTTCAAGATTTGCACATTACTCTGACCATAAGATCATGGCAGAGACAACAGAAAAGCACGATAGAAGGTTATATTCATAACTGTTTAATGAAATTTTAATGAACAAAAGTTTAAGACAAGACAAAAACAATTAAAATTTAAAAAATAAAAACACCAGCAGACAAAAGTATACCAGAGGCCAGATGACAGAGCTGGAAGGATTGTTTTGCTGTAGATCCTGAAGATGGTGCTGCTCAGCTGCATTTTTCATCTTTTCAGGTTCATGGTTCTGAGATTCATCTCAGCAGAAGATAACACCTAAAACCACACGGGAATGAGAAAATAATGTCAAGCTTCTGTTGACTAGTTTCACTTCCTGTATCAGCAAAGTGTTTGCACTGCTTTAAAGCCTGACCCACTCACCGAATCCCCCACAGCCACTGAGATTCTGAGCTGTGGCGGCCTCTGATTCACCTGCAGCGTGGGTTAATAAGCAGTGTATCACATTTGTTAAAACCACTTGGGTAAAACTGCAAATAGTCATGTGTCTGAGTCTACAATATGTGTTTTTGTTGTATTATAATCACAATTACCGGGACTTGTTTGTGCTGAATACAGTTTCAGCTTGTGCTGATTATTCGGCAAACATGAACTCATGCATTTAGTGCTGCATTTTTTAATTTCATTGCTACATGCTGAAAACCAACAGTGCAGACAACAGTGCAAATGTTGATTTTAAAATACCAGCATTTTGTTTCATAGTAAAAATTACCAGCTTCTGTTTTAATGTTGTGTGAAACATTAAAAGTGCTTAGCATGCAACTCAACTAAAAAAAAACAGTATGAGTGCAGAGGACACTATATGTAATTTGTTAACAGTGTCTTATTTGTGTTTAAATATCAGTTTAGGAGAAAAATCTGATATATGTCTATATTTTGATCTGTTGAAGCAAAAAAGCTCCTTTTCAATTTTAATAAATCTAAGCACAGCATTGTGATTTTTGTGTGGATACTGCACTTACAAATGAAGTGCCGTGGTTAAACAGCAACAAGGTACATAAAGATATAACTTTTCATGGCTGCTTTTGGAATTCAAATTCTCTTTAAATCTTTTTTTTATACTGTAGTGCAATATTATATGACAATAATACCATGTCCTGGTTAACATTTGATGTTCTCTGTTCAGAATTGAGCCTTCATTGTGCTGCATCTTTTTAAAATTTTGTCTGAAGCCAAAACAAAGCTTTTCCATGAAATATTTTTGATAAAATGCCCAAACTCCAGGAGAAACTTCTGAGGTACTAAAAATTGATGCCTCTGGCACCAATGATCAGACCATTCAAAGCCATTGAACTCAATCCGTTTTCAAGTCTTGATGAAGAAAACACTGAACCCCTCAATGTGTTTACAGCTCTCATAGCTTACCATCTGTGGGTGCTCTTATGTGTGGTAATAAGTTTGTGAAGAGCCGTTAAACTGATGAGTTTATGTACCACGAGAGAAGCGTGTATTCATGATGTGTTCATGGGTGTGAACACACGAGCAGTTCAAAAGGACACCAGGCACAATGAGCTGGTGGGTGTTTTTCACAACCAGCTAGTGTCAACACTGTGACATGTAAGAGAAGAAAGACTCCCTGTTAATTAAAGGGACTGTAGGCATTTTAAAGAAGCTGTTCATAGACACCTGTGATAGCGTTTATCGGTGGTCCTTCGCACTCACACAGCCTACAGGAACATTTCTCTTATCATCTTAATGCATTTGACTTACTGTAGCACTGAATCATGCATGCACAGTGGAGCAGTATACTACTTTCCGTGCAGCCAAGGGTTCTGGGGTGTTGGCTGAGAAAACGAACACATAGATCGTCGGCAGCAAAGGTGACAAGCGTGAGTCAAAGTGTGAAGCGTCTTCACGCGAGTGTGGTGGAGCAGAGGACAGCGAGTGAGCGGGGCAGGCGGTGGCTGATGCATGGGGGGAGATGGTGATGATGAGAACAGACACGAGCCACATGAGGCCCCCTGACAATGCAGGAGTGCCCTGCGGTATGTCCAGCAGTCTCTCTCTCTCTCTCTCTCTCTCTCTCTCTCTCTCTCTCTCACACACACTCACGCACACACAGCATGCATGCACACAAGCACACAGTTTCACCACAACAGCAATGAATTTCTATAATAAAAGTATAAAATTCCAGTCATAAAAGTAAAACTTAAATGAGGAAATGTTTTGAACGTGAAATATTTTTTGTTTATTTTGTTCAAATTAATTTCAAACTGCACTACGAATGACAGTGAATTATTTTCTGCCTGATTTGTAATGATTGCACTCCCTCTAGTGGTGTAATGTTATATTGTAGTTAACTCTGGAAGCCTGCATTGTAGCTGTGTGTACATGTCCACAGTTTTTTGCATGTCCATGCTTATGTGTAAAAATCAAAATAACACGAAAGCCAGCGTCCATCAAAATAACAACATTTGCTTTTATCAGGCTGTTGAATGGGTCGACTGCAGCACACTGAAGTTGGTTTCATAAACTGGATTTGAATTTAATCCAAGTGGGGGAAGTTTCATACACAATTCATTTTGGCAGCGAAAAACATCCCAAATTCGGTTGGGCACCGTTTGTGGAACCACGCTGGCTATTCCACACATTGCGGACACCAAAAGTCATTCCCAGTTTGCCTCACCAACACACCACTGGTCCTCCTCCACCATGAGGGTGCCTTTAAAACGATATGCCTTCTGGGGTGTTCTTTTATGACCTGTAGTTGCACCATTGACTATTGTATAATTCTCTTCAAATCAGTTTGTTCCCCCTTCATCCTCCCCCTTTTTTCAGCCCACCCCTGACTTAACAACCAGAAAAAGGTCACATTTCTGAGAAGTGACTTCCATGCGTGTTCCATGCTGGGTCGTCACTTTCAATTTTCTTAAGACCTTTCATGTCACACACCCATCAACCCAGAAAACTGCAAGCACACTACACATTTCCTTGTGCCCCATTTTCATGGTGCTGTTGTG
>JAQFJA010000005.1:6547295-6561866 GCA_029874485.1 Naso brachycentron
TACAAAATGGTAGATAGCAATGTCTACTTTATGCTACTTTTGATAATAGAATGTCACATGTAGACAGTTTTGTCTTCCTCTGTTTTTCACAACACAGCTGCACAGCTTTTAAAAATAAGTATTCAAATGATCAAGCAGCAGGTTCTGCAAACTGTCAATACGGATTTAGAAGCTGCCTGGGGCTGATTCAACATTTTTTTTTTCTTGATGCCTAAATGTGTCTTTTTTATATACAGTGGCACAAAACTTTAAACTACTTATACAGGTCCTTTGTTTGTTTCTTAGGTTCTTAACTTAACTCAGGGAAGGATAACTTTTACTTAATGTTTAAAGGTAAGTTACATTTCCTGGTTTTGTGCATTATCCCATATTTGATATTTTAGTCAGAAAATCCATCATTACTGTTTAAGAAAATTGTTTTAGTTGACAGTAAATAACAGAACTACTCCTCTCAGATTTTTAACAGATTCATATCTAGTATACATATGGACATATTATAATTTTTTCTGGCACCTTAGTAAACATGTATGGCCCCCTGCAGCCCATTTCCTGCAGCACAGAGCAGTTTTACCTTTAATTATGAGAATATTCCTTCTGATTTTGAACACACAGCAACATTATGTAGAATTTAGTGAAATTTTGTTTGATTTGGCACCCCTACAATTTCTGACAGCAAGACCTCAAATCCCAGGTTCCTGTCAGCTGTAGATACTAGTTACTTGATAACATTACCTACAAACAAAACTCTGTGGCGTCATAACAATATTATGGCCTGTTAAGTTTGGTCTGACAGAGTTGCAGCCAACTCAGAACAGCAGCATGCTAAGCTAACATAACCTCAACCTAACCGCGACAGCAGGCTGCTAACATACCGCAGACAAACAAGATACATGACTCAGCCAGCAAGCTAATATTACTCACTTGTCAAACAGTGGAAAGTCCACCTCGGCATCTCCCCTACAGGATTTTTGTTTGTGAAGCTCTTGTCAACAAATGAAAGCCAGTCCAACATTGAAGGTGTACTTGTCTCCCTGGGTCACTTTTGTTCTCTTTGTAGCTTCCAGGGCTAATGTCCTCTCCCGTACCTTCGTCTGTGTCACGATGTTGCCAATGACAAAAATAAACAAAAAAAACAAAACAAAACAAAAAGAACCTCCCAGCTGCTGACTGCGTCACTCTGTCTTTTTCCTTCTCTGTGAAAGTTCTCTGTGTACTCCTGTGATGGTCCTAAAGCACCTGACATAGTAAAAATAAATAAATAAAAATGAATAATCCCAGATGATCCTACAGTCAGCTAGCTGCATGGCTAATAGAGCTAACTAGCAGCTATATTAGCGGCAGTTACAGGTTATTTCAGGAAACCAGTAAATCACAGAATTGAGGCAGAGCAGCTTGAGTACAATAGAGGTGAACCCAGAGAGCATTTTCTCCATAAAATATGACCTAGTTTCACTGAAATTAGCGATCGGTAATCAGTGATCTCGGCACAGAGTGACTGACAGATACTGACATTACCGCTCACATTAGAACTCTTGAGAGTAAGCTTATGTATCCTATGAAACTGTACTTTTTTTAAACAACTAAAGCTTTTAAATTCTTTTGCATTCTCATCATAATTGCCGTGTTGATGAAAATCGGGACTGGGGTATATTTTACAAGGCAGATTATATTTTAACATGAGTTAATTATCAGGACTTCAACTGAAATGATGGAAGCAAGTGGGCTTTAAAGTGCCAAAACTGTTCGATAAAATAAACACTAGTATCTTGCTGTATTGTGTGGTTTTCAGAATGAAGCAGGGTCTAAACTCCTCCAACATGTCCAGTGACGCGAGGCCAGAGCAGGGACCGGTGGAGTACCGCATGGCAGGCCTGGTCTTCTACTGCATTGTCTTCATCATAGGAGTCATCGTCAATCTTACTGCTTTGTGGGTGTTTGCACTCACCACCAAGAAGAGAAACTCTGTCACCATCTACATGATTAATGTGGCTGTGGTTGACCTTACCTTCATCCTACTGCTTCCATTCAGAATGGTTTACCACCACCAGGACTATTGGTACTTTGGAGATATTTTCTGCAGAATCAATGCAGCTCTCACCATCTTCTACCCCTGTATGGCTCTCTGGCTGTTTGCTCTGATCAGTGCAGACCGCTACATGGCCATCGTCCAGCCAAAGCACAGCAAAGAGCTGAGAAATGTCCCCAAGACTGTGGTGGCGAGTCTTGGGGTGTGGCTCATGACTCTAGGCTGCACTGTACCCCTGCTTTTCACCGAGGAGGACCCTGATCGCATCTCCAATTACACCACATGCATCAAAATGCAGGACATCATCCACATGCGCCACAACAACCTTGTCAACTTTGTGCGACTCATCTTCTTTTTCCTGGTTCCCATATGTATCATGATTGGTTGCTATGTCGTCATTGTGGACAATCTGATCCATGGCCGCACCTCCAAACTCAAACCGAAGGTGAAGCAGAAGTCCATCCGGATTATCATCACACTTATAATCCAAGTGTTGCTGTGTTTTGTGCCTTTCCACGTGTGTCTAGTGCTCCGTTTGTTGGGGGAAGGCATAGATGGCGGGTTCAGCACGTGGGCAGTCTTCACCACCTTCCTGATGAACTGTAGCACAGTGCTAGATATCATTCTGTACTACATCGTCTCCAAGCAGTTCCAGGACAGGGTGATCAGTGTGATTTTGTACAGGAATTATCTGAGAAGCGTGAGACGGAAGAGCATGCACACACACACCGGCAGCGTCCGATCAATGAGCAACCTGACCAGTGCCATGATATGACGTGACCATCAAACTTTCATGTCGAACAGCACGCTAATGTGTACTGCGAACGCATTATACATTAGCGGCAGAATGTAACACTGAACGCATGAGAGTGTACAGGATTCATTATCAAAAGGATCAAAACTTGCAATTAATTTCCAAGGTGTAATTTACACTCACAGTATGGGAGTGCTGCTGTTGTGGCAAAAACATCTGTGTTCAGAGCTGATTGACTCACCCATGAGACTTAAGATGTTTTCTGTGCATCTTTGCTCTGGCAGACAAAGCACAAGTATCTGTGGCTCAGGTGGAACACATGCAGGTGTAGATAAAGCTTATAATCATTAAAAAATACAGCCCACAGTATCTCAGTACTTTGTTATCATGTATAAATACTAGAACTTGCCTCAGCCTCGTCAGTGCGTCAGCCAACATCTATAAATGGCGTGACTGTCTCCATGGGGGGAAACCTACAGGAAACAATGGTGGGTTTTTGAGGGCTGCAGCTCTTGTTGGTTGCTGCACCACATTTGCAACTCTGCCTTTATAACACCTCAGTGCAGCATCATGACTCAAACATTACTGTCAGTGCAAATGATCTAAGCTTGTGCGACCGGTGTCACTTGATATTGTCGCATTTATAGAGTCTAATTTTTAGCCCAACCACGCAGTACATGACATAATTCGAACACTCACGAGTGTCCTTAAAGTTGCTGTAAACGTATTGACCAGGTGATGGCAGCATGGCACAGCTGTATTCCATCTATCTGCTAGAACAAGAGGAAACAGTGCTTTCTACACCTTTGAAATGGATAGTTAAAGGTTTTCTGATTCTCTGCTTTAGAGTCCTTCATGCCTTTTTGTCTCTGTGTTTTAGCACATTTTACCTGTTGTTGTTGTTGTTGTTTTTTATAAAGCAAATATTTGACATTTTATTCCATGAAATAATCATTCCACCTCATCTCACAGAAGTTGTTAACTACAGTCGTAACAGCCTCCTCGACCCCGAATCAGACTAAAGTGTGTTTATGGTGCAATGTGAATCGTATTGATCAGATGTTAAATGATTCAGTCACTCAAAGTGCATTTACTGTAACATCCTCAAGAGATGTCAGTGAGGCCATTTACTAGATTTAAAGCAACCTTAACTTTAAAACAGAAAACCTTTACCGCACAGGGATGCCTTAATGTCAGATCTCTGCTGCAAGCATAGGCACCACAAGGCAAGATCCTGCAATTTATTCTCAATTTATTCCTCAAATGACAGAAAAGTGATGACTTAGAGTGTACTGAATATATGACAGTTCTATCTGTACGAAGAGACTGTTTAATTTAAATGAGGGAGAAAGAGCTCAGGTTTGAACGTGACGCTTTTGAAAGGTGTCCTGCACAAACATCATGGGAGCTGAGAATTGATTTGGTGTTGCCAATTGCTAAAATAATCAAGTCAGTGTGTCCGTCACGCCTACACAGTCTTAACTGGATTAGACAGTGAGTCAGTGTAGCTGAGTAACTATGTAGTGTCTTGTGCAACTAGACAGCAAAGGCACCCAGTGTTGTAACCACTTGTATTGTAGCAGTGTTCAAAATGGTCATCGCATGTGTGTTCAATTGCAAAAAAAAGAACAAAATAAACTGTATACTGTTGTAAATACATCCTGGTTTATTCATGTTTTCTCACATCTTCACAGGCTTTAAATTCTCATTGTGTAATACAGCAGCTAAATTATAAACTGTACTGGGAGTCCATATGGTTCTGTTTGGTTAGAACAGTGTTCATAGGTCAAAAAATGGCCAGACTGCACAATGTAGACGGGTTAGATTTACAGTGTTTTAATAAGAGGAGGCAGACTACAAGATTTCCATCTCACATGGAATTCTGGGAACTGCAGTTCATCACATGATGATAGCTTTATTGGCCGTAGGACTACAAGCGGATTTATAACCAAGAGGTCAAAGGTCAAATGAAACATCAGAGAGTCGTCTATCTGTCCCACCTGTTAGACATCAAAGAAAAACCAGCCACGCTGCTTACAGCAACTGGCATTTAAAACAATTAAGTTTCCTGTCAAGCCTCTGTGATAAATTATCCGGAAGCTTTACTCGCTGTAATTCTAAATCTTCCCAACAAGTGCCTTTGTTGTAGAGAAATTAATGAAAACAAGATTGTCTTTCATAGGAGCTGATCTAACAGCGCGACAGCCAGCTGCTCTTCTTTGGGAATAAAAACAGTCAGCATTAAACACAGCTCACACAAAATAGTTTTTTTGTTTTTTTTTCCCTACCACTCGTGTGGAAAACAAATCAGGCGGCAAGCGCAGTGGCCATCTGTTTTGTTATTTGATATGTGTGAATACATGTTGTAATGACTTTGTTTGTGAATCACTCTCCGCAGCAGAAAACACGAGAGCTCTCGAAGTGCTGGAGTGTTCAAAGCTAATCATATAATTGGACACAATAGTCGATGACAAATGGAGACGCTTGGAGCCAGCCAGCTGGGGAAGTGAATATGTAATCATTGTAAAATCATATCATTTTTGCATATTTGAAGACAGCTTAATAGAGTTTGTGTGTCAGCACACTATCAAATGATGATCAGAGACGGTCTCGCTGTATTTGTTTTTCTAAATTGTGCTTTGTTGGGCTATTTATCTCTATCGCGATTAAAAGTGTTTCTCTGGAGTTTGCGCTTCACATGTTTATTTATATTTCAATTTTTTTTTAAAGTTTTGGGACAAATGAACCCTCTGAATAACAATAAAAAATATGGTACAGCAGCAAACAGCCTACAGCAGTGATTCCAACCGGGGTATTCAAAGCCTACCAAGGGGGTTATTATTTGCCGTTAGAAAGAGTTTGTAAAGATGTGATATAGCTCAGTTGTTTTGAAATATACATCTTTAATTCTGGTTATTGTGTGTTTTCTCTGTGTGTGGGGAGGTGCAAAGAGAGTCTCTGATCATTACCGTTAAAAAATCTCACAATGAATTTCTGAAGAATTATAGCCACTGCCAACCAATTTTTTAAGTGCGTTACGGCCACCCACTGTTGCAAAGCAACAACAGAAAGAATCAGAAATTATTCAAGAAGTGCTGTGTTGTTTACAGATTACAATTATCACAGGAGCATGTATTATTAACATTAAGGACCGACTGTTATGGTATTTTGGGGGCTGATTCCAATATCAGTATTAGGGAACAAGAAAATTCCGATATCCAATATATTGGCCAATAGTATATACACATAATGTTGGCTGATTTATTGGATATTGGAATTTGGTTATCAAATACTTGTGATAAAGACATGTGATGGATGCAGGATATCGTCCAGTTTAAAATCTGTTCAACTGATTTATTTGGAGCATGACGGGTGGTGTGAATGGTAAGTTGATGGAGTTAGGTCTGTGGGAAGTTGGGAAGCACCGGTCTGAAATAAAAAGGCAATGGTTAACTACAAGACTAAATATGATTAACAAAATGTTAAAGATCCATACTATCGGATCAAAAACACACAACTAAAGCAGCTCTTGTCACCCAAATGAGCTGCCGGTATTAAAACAACAGCGGACAAGGAACATGTCTCAGTTCGGTTTGCAGCACTGTTCCCTTGCACTTTTACTATACCATTAGTCTTCATGCTGTTCCCATTAGAGAGCATGAGGACATGAAAGAGAGCCTATAATGTTATATAGATACTGTACACATCCAGCCTCGCCTGGGCCTCCTCGTCTACTGTACGGCATTAGCAACACGCAGCTGCCTGCATTTACGTACATCATTTAGCGTTCCTCTCAGGGCACTTTAATACACTGAACCTCTCCCCTGGTAAACTTTACAATAGGATGTTGAAGGATACTTCTGGACTGCCATAGGAAATGAGAGGCACATGTGCGTGGATGTAGCTGCGCAACAGTGGGTTCCCCCCTGTGATGCTGAGCTTAAGGGCTGCACAATAAGACTAATGGATTCCTTTTGTGGACAAAACTAGGTTAAGCACATGAGCTATTGTTCTTATCTGTGGCAGAAGTACAATGATATCTTATGTACAGTAGAAGCTGTGTGAGGTATTCCTTTTGTACATATATTTAGCCAGAATAGCTTTACAGAGGTAATCTTTTCCTTTGGCAATCGCAGTCTACTCCTCTATTGTCTTTCGTCTCCATTAAAAGGAGATAATCTACTGCAAGAGTTTCAAATGCTACTAAACTGACGCCAATTGACCCTGCAGTTAGCAGAGAGCTGGAGAAGGAGAGGAAATGTATGGCCTTGATTACAGCTGTGTGTCTATTTTAGCAGATTGTTCTGTTGCTGATTCACACACACAGACAGCCACCATTAGCACATATAAATAATGTAAAGCCCTCATCTCTCTCTCCCTCATTTTTTTTTTTTTTCAACTCTGTACTCAGCTAAGTGCCTGCATGGAAACATTGGCCTCCTCCTCGTCAGTTTCTCCATAGATTAGTTTAAGATTTATTTTAAGTCAGTTGAGCAGCGTGTTCTGGACCAGCGTTCCGCTCAATGCATATGGGAATGTTTTGAATTGGATCATGTGAAGTGGAATAGGAGCTCCGGTGGGGGCTGCGTCAGGTCGTGTTAATATTTAATCCGGTCTCACTTCAGGTTCCTCAAGATCAACGCTATTGTAAGAGCAGCATGAGAGAACAACATTACAAGACAGATAAAGAGACACGCGTAAAGACATTGTAGCTACAGGACAGTCTCTCGCTCAGGATGTAGTGTGGTGAAAGAAACTATTACGGGATTCCACTTGTGTCTCTCTTCTCTGCTGAGACCTGGTTCATTGTGCAACCTGCCCGAACAGTCAGTGATATTATGGCAGCTAATGCTAATGCACTCGTTTCAGCGGATGTGCATCTAAAGAGAGCTGACTGACAAACTCAATGCGAAAAGCAGGTAGAAAGGATGAGCTGTGTGTGTGTGTGTGTGCGCGTGTGTGTGTGCGTGCGTGCGTGCGTGCGTGCGTGCGTGCGTGCGTGCGTGTGTGTGTGAGGGAAACTCTGGCTGCAGCAGCGAGCCTCTCAGGGCAGCGGGCTTAACGAGGGCACACTGTTCTGTATCGTACTGTGAAGTTATAAAGAAAAGGAAACTGGTTTCCCTCTGTTGAGTGTATTATGCATTTTTAGTCCTATAAAATGTGAAAAATCAATATTTCCTAAAACTGAGATCACTTCTTAGAATAGTCAGTTTTATTTGAATTATTATTTTTAAATCAAAGTTTATTCACTAAATTAGACAATCCAGTCATTAGAAATATGAATTTCATGTTGTTACTGTTCTCTGCACTAAAGTAACTTCTGCCCTGTAGCAGAAACATTTTTTCAGAACTCTGGCTTCATCAGAGCCATTCGACTGTCTGAAGATGAAACATATCCAATCAGCCGATCAGAATGAATTTTTCTCTCTTGCTGTAATATGCTGAACCACTGCTCTGCAATACCTGCAAAATTTGGGCCTTGTTAAAGGAGTCTAGTGTTAAGAAAAAAAAAAATCTTTTGTTCGATGTAGGTAACTTTTTCAATGCATTTGAATTTTAAATTTCATATAATTCGGATAATTACACCAATTAAAATCCCAAATTTGCCTCAAGGGTCTCAGCAGTCTGTGCTGCAAACAACAGCTTAGACCTGAACGGTCAACTCTCCTGTCACCACCCTCATCACTGTCCGAAGAGCCAGAGGCAGGCTGGAGATTCGTCCTTACTGGCAGACCCCATTGTTAAGTTGCATTAGACCCTCAGCTGGGAAAAGGAAAAAGATGCTTTAGAGCATGATGGAAATATTCTTAGACCAGTATGTGTGCACCTTATTTGCACTGAAATATAATAATTAATAATAAAAAAGGGTCCTAAGAAAGTTATAATCCATCATCATACTGCTGAGGTTTCTCTTGTGTTCATAGTCATTTATTGTGATCCCCAAAATAAAATGTAAAACTGTACCGCTGGTATTAGTGAGGTTCGATAAGTATTTAGTCAATTTCTGTTCCTGCCTGCAGTATGTGTCTGTTTGTCTGCTGAGAATCACCACAAACAGTATGAAGCCAGACTCCAGTCCTGCTCACAAACTGTGTGCACATTTGTGTGCTGGATTCTCCTCTGGTGGAAGGATTCAGTCTTTCTGCATGTTACTGAAATGATTTATTTGCCCCTTTATGTTCCTGGGGGAGAGAGGGGGGTCACTTTGTGTTTAACCCCTCTGAACAATCAACTGTGAAACTAAACGGCTGCCTCAGTGTAAACCCCCCTGTGGATCAGTCTGCAGGACAGAAACTGTAATAACATCCAGTTTGCCTGCTTTGCGTTTTTGCCAGAAGCATGAAGGAATTAATTGATTAAAAAGTAACTCTGCCAAGATCAGCATCTAGAAGAGGGATGTCTTCAAAGTCGTGGACTGTAATTTTTTCAGGAGCAACCCAGAACTCATGAGGAAGCATCATGGCCAGCTGGAGCCAGAGCCTGGCTGAGCAGTTACAGCTTTAGTTTTCCACTCCTGTGTGACTGTGTGAATAGCCTGAGTTGGGAGACCTGTGGCATTTGGACAGCTGTGAAAAGATATAATCTGTGTTTCAGGATCAGATTTTTGCTGACAGTGTGAGTCCAGCCTACATGTGAGGCATGGAGCAGTGCTCTGCTGCTCCTGATGACCGTGAACGTCACTGAGAGACGAGCCGTGCGTCAGACTCCACCTGCCTGTCATTTCTGTACGCAGGGTTCGATGACGCTGTGCAGAGCCTGCAGCCTGCTGCAGAGCTGCTGTCCTGCTCACTTCTAATGCTGTTTTAAACCTTCGCTCCCTCACTGCTCACGACTGTGTCAGTTTGGGAAACAAAGGCACTCTGCTTAAAAACAGGTAACACTGAGGTGTTAACATCTGTGGAGTTTCCCTCTGTTCATTTCTGAAAAGCTGTTAGCAGAAAAATCATTATTTAGAATATGTACTGTAGACTATTTTGCCAGTCTTTGTTTGTTGTAACACGTCAGCATTTGTAACCATGAAACAGACAGTTTTCTAATTAATAGTTTGAAAAACATTTCAAATGAAAGTTGTGAATTATCCAGAGTAACTAGGGAAAGACAGTTTCTTCAGGTTGCTAAGATTTACACATTAGAATAAATAAAAATGTCTGTATCTTTGTTATGTAGTTTGTTTCGTTGTGTACTTACATTATCCCAAATGTACTGTAATAATGTGTAATTTTATTCAAGGTAACCATGCGTTTCATTTCATTGTCTGCTGTTAATGTTCAGGTTAACAGCAGTCAGAATTAGGAGGGAAGTCGGCAAATGTGATGAAACATAACATGAATAAAACCATGAATATGTTTCCTCGTTTGTGAACGTTTCCACCTGATGCTGTCAGATAGATTTGCACCTTTGTTTAATGAGGAATGAACAAATCCCATAATCCCACATCACAACATCATCAGATGATGACTTTTGTTTTCGTCACTTTGATAGAGATGTGGTGGCAGACATATATTGTGTGTTTAAGTCATTTCCTTGTCATGTTTTGCTCAATCACAGGACCTCTGTCTCTCTCCTCATATCAAACTCTGGTGCTCATTTCGTCTGCGTACAGCAACACTGAGCTTCTCTGCTGCCCGCCTCCTGTCCACCTCCAGAGCATCCTACACTTATCAGCATTTAGTTATTTATAAATTTGGTCAGTTTTTTGTTGTTTATTTTAATATACAGTTTGTGAATGGTTTGCCCAGACTAGCAGACAAAAATGGTAGAAATGGTTGAAATCAGCCTGCGCTGGTTCAGCAGCCTGTACGTCTGACACTGATCCTACAAACTGAGGCCTTTATGGTGTGTGCATGAGAGTCACTGCAAAGAGAAAGAGTAAATGTAAATGTCTAACAGGCAGAAACCTCGGTACAGATCCAAGACTCAAGGTGGGTGGTGATCCGACAGCACTGGTTGGGTTATATAAATATTTAATTAATACTAATACTACTCATAATAATGATCACAATACTTAAAGTGCTTAAGGGGAAGGAATGAAGTTAGTAGATACCAGGTTAAGAGCTACAGAAATCTTTTCTTTAAATTTAGTTACAGCACTTCTTGACAGGCATCTAGTGTAATCATTTTTAGCTGTTGGTGTGTCATCTGGTAAAGAGAATTCAGATGTTATTAAAATATGATCCTATAAAACAGGATTTTGTGGATATACTATTAAAAGATCAAGCTGTTGGTTTTGTCCTGAAAATCACACATGGCACACACTCCCCGTGTTGGTACGTGCACATGACCACATTCAGACAGAAGGTTGTTAGGAAGGTGGGTTTTTGCACAACGAACAAAGCAGGATGGCTTCCAACTGCTGTCACCTTCTTTAAATAACACACACATGCTGCACGTTTCTGTTCTGAAACAAGTCCTCATGAATCTGTTTTTGTTTTTGTGTGTTTCAGAAAATGCTTGAAGCCTCGGAGCTCAACAAGATGGTCCAGTGAGGAGGGGAGGAGGGCCTGCAGATACTGATGGACCTTTAACAAAAAACACTGTTGTTCACACCTCAACATGTATGTAGTGTGACAAACAACATTTTGTTTTCTGATCTCATGTGGACTGTTTATTTTACAACCTCCTTGAACTTACTGCATCACTGAGGGGCATGTGGGTAAGGCTGAAATGGTGTTTCACCGTTTCAAATTTTAACAGCAGATTGACAGTAGTTTAACATGCACAGCTGTGAACCAGATGTGTTTTGTTTTTCAAATGAGAGCTACTGTGATGTAATTTTGGGCAGTGTACACAGGGAATAAATGGTGGGATAAAGGTGATGAATCTGGTCGAACAGGTGTTTAAATCACAGAGGAATGCTGTATGATGATAAGCGCTTTTGTAGCAAATACTGATTTCATGTTGACAACTGTTGTTGAAAGTTGGATACAGTGTAATATATGTTCTACAGTCACTGAAGTCACTCTGAGTCGGGTTCAGTCTGAACTGTTTTGAGAGTTTGAGAGTTTGTCCATCTAGTTATGTTTACAAAAAATATGTAACTACAGCTTCACCAAAGCCTCCATCAGACAACTCACTGACAGTTCAACTGATGATCGCTATCTGCCATATTTAAACTGCTTATAATCAAACATGCTGTATTCTCAGTCTGTATTTTCACTCTACATGTTGAAGCAAAGACTTAAACCTCACAACACTGAATTTTTAAATTCATTACCACTCAATCTTTATTAACCTCAAACAAAAAAATAAAAGTCAGGATAAAAAATCAGACTCAAACAGGTCTGCAAAGAAAGGGCAAGTGTGAATGAAATCATGTTTCTGTTTTCCACATGCTCCAACGCAAGTAAAACCCAGATCTTTGAGGGTTTTTTTTATCTGAATGTGACATTTTTAACATGACAAACACAAATTAATTTCAAACCACACAAATCCAGACCAATGGTTTTCAAAGCAATTTTTTTAAGGCCATATATTTAGGTGGTATTTAAAACACACTGCATTCAGTCATTAAACCTCACATTTTTTTGTGTGTGGATTGTTTTTTTGGCATGTGCTGTGACCAGGTTATCTAATAATTAGTATCATTAGTAATAATGTCAGTTACATAAAGTGAAATCAAGCACTCTCCTAATGCCCCATGGTGCCTTGAAATGCATATGTCTGAGAATTTTTTTTATATGCTCTGCACTCCAAGTCCTCTGGTGATGATGTATTGAAACTGTTGTGGAAAACAAAGTAGAGGCTCTCTGCAGCTTGAATAAACTTAAAAAGAAGAAACTAAAATTTGTGTCCAGCTGTATGTTTGTGAAACATGGTTTACACCATCAGCTCCAGGGGAAGCCCCATCACGTTTGTGGGGAATCAAAGTTCATAGAAAGAGCAACTCTGAATGATCTGATATAGAAACTTGAGGAGCAAGCTCTGCTCAAGTGTCATGTAGCGTGTTAATCACAGCCGGCTGCTTTTCAACACCATCAGTGACTTGAATAACAGCCTCACATCTCTGACCCACATGGCTGACGATATCTTAATCACATTTTCTGAGCTGGATTCAGTTTACAGCTGACCAAACTCTGCTCTGTGAGGCTGTTGAACATCCTTGCACACACTACTTACGTCTTCTGGTTCACAAATGTACAGTTTTAACTCACACACGCTGCTCTCATAGCACAGTTTTCAGCATGAGGTTAGTGCAGCATTTAACAGCTAAAGAGCCAGATATACTGAATACATATATATATAAATTGCTATCCATGGAGCTACACTGCTTATGTGGCAAAAAGTCATTTAATGCAGGTTTACGATCATCAGTCATGTAAGTAAGTTCAGCACTGAAGCTCATCCATGTTTCCCAGTTTCAGATAAACCAAAAAAAAAAAAAAAAAGACAGAAGACCATGACACAGTATTCCACATTTTATTTTTGGATATTACCATAGCTATATGAAACTTCTGACAACAGGTATCAACTACAATAATACACTGAATATTTCTGTCAGTTCCAACTCCTCTTTTTTTTTTTTTGGTCCAGTAACATTTCTGTGGCTGATTCTCTTTGCTGTGTCACTGAAGGTCAAACATTGAAACACATGCACATCATTCACCTGGATACAGCTGAGTAAGACAACAGTCAAAGAGACCTGACAGTATGAATAAACTCTGTTGTTTTTCTCACACGGCTTTATTTTTAGCTGAGACACCCATACAGTATGACTATCATAAGGCTAGATTACTGTACAGCTATGCACCAAAGGGTTCACTCGGCTGTTCTAGATAAAGAGCACCGTATTTACAACTTTATTTACATTTGGTTTTAAAAAGTAAACTCAGACAACCAAAGAGAGAGAAAGTATTTAAACATAGCTTTCCTTTTTATCTTTTCAGTCCAATGTGGCCGTTGTAAGGCTGCACAAGTTTGGAATTTAAAAAATGAAACTAATGAAAATGTTTCTGTACAGATAGCTGCAACACACAGTATAGCTTATTGCAAATGCCCTTAAAAAGTTTCCCCATCCTCCTCTCCTCGTCTTTCATTTGTTCATCTCATGGCCGGCTCCTTTAAAGCTGTCAGTCACAAGCTTTCTGTCCTTCACAGGCGAGGTGCTGCTGATTTACTCGGAGCAAACGTTGACTCTAACCAATGAGACTTCACTCAGGCCCACGTCAACTCTTCCAAACAGCAGATTGCTCAAAAAAAAGGTACAGGTTTGAAAAATAAACTTTACTTTTTAACATACTGTATATACATACTTGATACACAAGTCAACACACTGCACCCTCACGCACAGTGAGCTTTGGGTGACGTGTGGGTGCAGGTGGGACTTCAGGAACGCCAGCAGAAGTCAGAACAGAACAGACTGCTCAGGTGTTGGCAGTGTGTGTGTCACAGAGCCAGACACAACTAATGTTCTCTACCAGCAACTACATCAACACACGACACAGCAAATTAAAAAATAAGAATACCTCATTTTAAATACATGGTCAGCAGTAACATTGGTGATAATAAGCATCATCTTGCTACAATATCATCACCTGCTTGCTGCCACAGCAGCAGCAGCAAAAGCAGCAGGTTTCCTCTGACTGTCCCATTCATGAAGCTAAAACTGTGTTCCCTCATTAGGAGACATTTGTCCAGATTTAAAGGGTTTCGACAAATAACATGCTGTGAGTGCATGGAGCCGAACTGATTTGAGTAAAAAGAATTTTAAAAAATGACTAAAAACAACATGAAACAGATTGTCTGAGTGCAACATTATGACTGGAGGCAGAAGGAAAACCTTGACAGAAGTGGT
>JAQFJA010000005.1:6575925-6585943 GCA_029874485.1 Naso brachycentron
CCCTTGCGCACAGTGCACAAAACTTTTAAAGACCTTATGAGTATGCACATTTTAACAGCTAAGTCTTTAAATATGATGCAGCATTAATGTTTGGAGCATATTTTGCTGCTCTAAATGTGAAACTCATGATGACATACTGATTAAGATGTCAGTTATTTTAGAAGAATTCTTATGGAATAATCATGTTCTTAAGAACAGAGTGATCCGTGCCATCATAATTATTTCTTCAGTAAACTCTGGTGCTTGTTTATCCCACTGGAAACCCACTAAATGTCTGAACGTGTTGCAGGTGAACTGTACAGTAAGAGTGTCTCACTGCGTAGTGTCTGACCGTTGAGCGAGCGCATGCTGTCAGAGGGTGAAGGCTGCTTCAGAGTCTGCTCAACCTGCTCTCTCCTCTTGGATTCGTACTCCAGAGCCTCTTGCAGTTTCCTCTTGGCCTTCTTCTCCTTCTTCAGACGCTTCTGAATGATTGCTATGTCGGGGAAAGACCACAGTGACAATAAATGAGCTACAGGGCAAATTAGCGGAGCTTTATTTTAGACTGAAATCAGACCTTTGAGATAATAACCTCATTTTTAAAATCTAACATGCTGTAATAGAAAAAAAGAGGAAATCAATTAAACTTAAATATTTTATAATATATTAAGATCTTCCTTAATAAAAAAAATACCAACTGTGACTTAACAAACTGCCAGAGGGAATTAAGGCAAATTGAAAAATTTATTGGGATATTTTTCATGAATTTCTCTCATTAAACATAAACGACACATTTAGCATACGAAGCTGATGCATTTAACATGAGGCTGAGAGTGAATTTCTCTAAGTTAATGTGTATTTCCAATTATGTTAACTGACTAAGATGATGAAAAGCTGCTAAGCAGATCACTGCATATGTAACTGAAGAAACAGCCGCTTATTCCAGTGATTCAATAAGAAAACATTAAACATACATGTAGACGTGTGTGTGTGTGTACATACAGGAGCTATCATGTCTGCATGAGCGCAGGCCCGTGAAGCCTGAACTGCTGCGAAAACACACACATTGACGCACAAACACACACAGGCTGACAGGAGGATTCGGTGCCAGGTAGTCGTCAGCAGTACCTCTGTTCTTCTGCTCCATGGCGAGCTGCTTCTCCAGAGTCTCCCTGAGCTCCCTCTCTCTGAACAGCTCCATCTTCAGCTCCGTCTTCTCCAGCTGCACCTGCTTCTCCTGAGCCCGTGCGTTGTCAATCGCCACTTTGAGCAGGCCCTACACACACACACACACACACACGCACGAGTATATACACACACAGAGAAACACACAGAAAAAAAGGGAGAGCAGGGAAAGAGAGAGTGATGTGGGCTATTTAGGAGCTTCAACATGAAATGACAGCAAACCACACTGAAAGTATGTCACAGCATTTCTTTGTGCTGCCCACAGCAGTGAAACAGAACACTGGGCCAAAAGCTGACTGCTGCCACATGATTCCTTGCAGGCGTATTATCACCTTTGTGGGCCCTTTTATCTGTAAAGATGTCATTATCTTTTAGCTGCACAGCTCCCACAAGTTCTCCAAACAGGAACACTAAGCTGATTTTTGAAAAAAGTCATTTTTTAATCATAAATAATGTGGTGAGAGCGTTTGATATGTCTGACCCCTTTTGGTCAAAGCTGTGAAATACAAGTGTAGATCGACATTACACTTCTGAGACAAAGAGAAGTTTGCTTCATCCCAAAGAGGAAACACGGTCCAGCAGTGTCAGTTTAAGACGAAGCTCCCCTCCTGCTCAAAGCTCCAGTCTACTAAGTAGATGGTAAAAGGTTTACAGGCAAGGTCAGCATCTCCACTCTACACTTTCTTTCTATACCCATCCTACATTGACCCATTTCACTGCACAGCTGACGACTGGTATAAATATACAGTATTAGTCTCTGTAGCACACTTTCAAGCTCCTCACGCAGCAGGAAGGAATAATATGAATGACAAGTATCTCATCACGTATCAATTGCATTACTGCCATTCTAAATATACTCTTGACACTCCTGAACTGAAAGACACAGCATTCTCATGTGAAGCAGCGCCGCAGCCATTTCATTCCCCATCCACACGCAATTATAGCGAATGCACTGGACTATATCTCACTAATTGTTGATTCTTCTGACCCCAATTTCTTCTAAGTTGCTTTATCTTAATTTTCTGCTTGGTTTCATTTTGTTGATTTGTATATAAATATTCAAGGCGAGGATCATTATCAAAGATGACTTAGTGGAGTGTTGGGAGCTCGCGACGGGTTTACTTGTGGCTTTCTAATTACCGCACGGAGCCAAAGGAGATGCAGGACTCTGATGCTGACGGTACAAGTGCAATGAGAAGGGCAGCAGTGTCCACACATCATTACACTCAGACAGAAGGCAAATATATCCATCTTTCTGACTGAGGGTGTTTGAGCTGAGGCCTAATTGGCACTCTGGGTAGATGGGTATTGTTAAGGTATGCAGATTTACAGATGGGTGTATATGTAGTTCTAATGCTCATGATAACTCTATTGGAAGGGGGATATGGGTGATCACTTTTTATTTTTGTCTAACAGTGAGCTTTTGTAGAGACTGCATCAAGAAAATTATTTTAACCAACTTTTTTTTAACAATCACCAGTCTGAGTCATTAAGCTTACAGAGATGCAGAAGGCATAAAATTGAGATAGAATTGAAAATTCTAAAGCAAGCATTCAAATAAAACAGATTTGAGTGGATTTTAAAACAACCCATTTGAGTGTTTTTGATGAATTTTATTAAACCAATACTATTTTGTTGAGTGTGACAAAAAATCACCTGCTCGCTATTTCTAAGAATTGTAAAGGTATCTCTTTCACAGTGGATGGAGCTTACTCAATTGTCAAGGACACCAGCATTTGAAGGCTTCAGAGATGGTGGTGTGAACCATGAGGTAAGACCACAAGTTTGTCCAAGAATGAACTTTCATGCCCTGCGTAAGAGATATTTAGATTCCAGCAAAAGTTACATTTATGTAAGTCAAATAATCTGTCTGCTCAAATCTACAACATTATTTTTTTAAGTTTCTTTCAAGAAATGTTTTAAAGTGTGTAAAAATACTCTGTTATAATTATTATTTATTCAACACACACACACATATATATATATACATATATATATATATAAAAACAATTCTGAAAGGAGGGGGGAGGCACATCTTCTCTTCCTTCCTCATTGAGAAATTCTTCATCTATGAATCATAGTCCTATTGCTCCACCCACCTTCATTGCTTGTGCTAGCCTGACTGGTGAAAGAGGAAAATGCAGCATTGTGCAGCTAAATCACCTACTAGCAGATTTATCAGAATGCTAACACTATGCAATTAGCATTTTTTTTATTTGTTTTGTTTTGTTGTTTGTTAGCTTATAACTGACAGTAACTGACACAGCGACTGTAGCTGTGCTAATGCAAACTTGCACTGTTTGTACTGACACGTTGGCCCTGCACTGAAGGTTTCAGGTTTGCCAACTACTGTCTCAATATTTTAGAAACATACATTTTTGAGTGGAGGGCGTCTTTGACAGATGCAAGTCACACTACTTCCTACTAATCGCACAATTTCTAAACAAAAGCTCCAAACTGTCATTTCTCTGAAGAAGACTGATGATCTGATCTAAAGTACAATATATATTTTAAAACTACTACTTATAGAATTTTAAAATGGTCCGGTCTGGCGTCCTCAGGTGTTATTTAAAACAGAGACAAGGTGGCAGACACACAGGCTGTACTGGGATTGTCTTCTTGTATTGTATTGCGCAATTTGAGGATTGTCAAATATGCCCCAATCACATTTAAATTTTACACCTAGCAGCTTGAAACAAAGTCAGAGCATTTTAAGCTGAGTGGTTACACGTCCATTACTGTAGACACCATTAGAAGATGATGAAGCTGAAGCATGTTTTTTTTAAGCAAGGTGTGTCAAATTCTGTTGGCTCTGTCTTACTAACTCTGTCAGTGGACAATACCTGTATGTTGGTGAGAAGAGTCTCTATTGACGACAAGCCATCAGGGAAGAGAAATGGTGAGGGGAAGCCAGGAGGCAGAGCCTGTCCAGCCAATGACAACCTCTCGTAGCTGTCTCTTGCTGTTGGAGTGCACATTGAGTTGTCCTCTGCAAAGAAAAAAAACATTAATAATTGATTAATCATTCAGTATTATTTGTCAAACCTGCAAAACACACAGAGTAGAAGAGTATGAGAGCAGTTTTTGGTGATGCTGACATATTGACTTAATTTGACCAGCAGCAATGACCGGGCCTGTATTGATCTCGAGTAGTCAATCCCTGCTCTCCTCACAGAAATTTAGTGGACTGACCGGTCCCTTGGAGAATCCTTTGTATTGCCTCTTCTCTAAGCCTGAGCGTGGGGTTAAGGAATATCACCCAGGACATAAATCCAGCTTCTACCATTTAAGAGATGTCATGTGGACTCCAAAATCAGGAGCAGGCCCGCAGTTCGACCCCAGAGGCTCGGGCTTCCTTTGTGCATGCACGCACGGGTGCCTGTCAAACCTAAGATGACATCATCCTCCATTCATCACCGGCAGAGGGGTAGGGCCCTGCCATCTGCTGTCCAGCCTCTCGACCGGGCCTCAGAGGAGGAAAGAGGAGCAGAGAAGGGGAGGGAGAGAAAGCAGGAGGCAAACCGGCAAACACTGATACAGCCTGGTCAAGCTAAAACAGTAGGTCAGACGCTGCCGTTTGTGGCCCCATCAAATACGACACATGTTTTTGTCCAGTGAGCTTTTATGAAGCCAACAACTCGTAACTGCTACCATCTTATAGAGAGAGAGTTTATTAAACGCATCCAGTCTAAAAGGGACTCCACAGGAAGTCTGCACCATCAGCTGTTTAATTGTTAATTTAATGAAATGAGGGAAAAAGTTTTATTTGTAATGTGGAACCCTGGCTGTGTTGTGCACAGCACCTCTCTGTTCTCATCCAGTATTCATATCTGTTTATGTGGCAGGCTGAATCCTGTACAAACAGCGAGTGGAGCTGAACAGCCCTGCCTCTCCCTCCCATCAATATTCACCAACGCCAGCCAAGTGCTGGGAACAGCTGGTCTTACATTAATTAGTTTAAAGTATTTATTTCACCCATCCTCAGAGCAGATTGAGCAAAAACATTGGAGATTATTTCAAGCATCTGCAAATGCCCTGGAAACATCTCCGCGCCAAAAGTCGAGTGTTAGGATTCACAGTTTAGGTTTGTAATTTGAAGAACGTTTTTTTTTCCCCCTCTCTTTTTTCGGAGAGGGGAAGATGGTGAAGTATGCACCGCTGGTCCGTGGAGGGAGTAAACAACCTTTCTCCTTTTTCACTCCTGTTGATTAATTAGAATGGATGGTTGCCTAATGGATTAAAATTTGTTTATAATTTGACTTCATAAAAATAATGAATTGCCTACTTTTAAGAAGCCACTCCTGTGGTAATTTGTTTTGTTTGGTGCAGTCCTGTCTGCATTTTGAGGTGGGCGTCTGGGTGGAGATATAAAATGCACTCTCCTTACACAGTGGCACAACATGAAAGTCCTATTTTATCTCAATAAAATAACTAATCAAAGATCAAAAGCATTACAGTTGGCTCCAGCTCAGGTTGATATAGATGTATTGCATGCATTATATGCTTGCATCACCCACCTCCAATAAAATCACCATAACAACTAGAGACGTTAGTAGACCTCGGGGAAAGGTCTGCTGTTGTAGCTCTGTAATTGATTTGTACTGTAGGCACTTTGTCCCTTATTTAGTGTTGGCATTAATCATAAATCATTGCTTTAACAAACTCTGGCTTCCCACTCAGCAGGCCTCCCCTCCAACACAATGTTGGATCACACAGAATATTTGATGGCTTTGTTGCAGGGGAAACAACCTGTCATGCTCTGGGAAAAGCAAACAGCGTGTTTTGTTCGACAGACTCCAACTACCGTACAGCACCTCTTGTCAGATAACATTTCCACTAGGAGCTGTGCATAAATACGGGCGTTTTCAAAAAGGAGAAATGGGAAGCTAATAAGTGACTAATTTAATCAATATAATCAAAACTGGCTTAATGAAACTCAAATGTAAATTCCAGCAGAACATGATCTAGATCTGTGGTTTCTGTGCTTCTAATGTTATTGCCCCCCCATCCCCCCACTTCTCTGTTCCTGGCTGCAAATGCTGGCATGTGTTTGCATGTTTATTTCTCACCATCGCTCCAGAATCATTGACTTCAACTTAATTACAGCGACAGGCGTTGGAGTGATGGGGGCCGGTGGAATGAAGTACTCTGTTTCCAGGTGATATTTCTCCACTAGCAAGGCTGCCAACAGCAGCTGTGACAGCCTCTTGTGCTTACCGTACGGTAAAGGTACAGTTAAGGCCCCCTCCCTGACTATGAAATACTGTGTGGAAAAACACTCGCAGGTCACCCCTGTCACAAATAACATTTCATGCACAACTGTTTCGGTGGATAATAGGAGCCACAAATAAAAATGGGACGCTGTAAATACAATGCATTCTGAATGAAATGCCATAATTTAAAACAACGCCCCCCCCCCCTCTCCGTCCTCCTCCTCCACCCAGCTCTCAATAGCTGCAGAGGGAGTCCTTGACAGTGTGCTAGCAATGATGAATCACCTATCCAGTTAATTTTCTCACTCCTCATGTGTTGTGCTGCTAAAACAGGGGCCCAGGAATTGACTTGACAAACTATGAATGTAAAAAATATCACTTGGAGGGATCTGGGCTTATCTCCAATTTACATGTTATTAGATTGGTGTTGCAAGCGGCACTTGGACCTAGCAAAGCTGAGGCAAAAAGAGATGGGGCACATGATAACCAGAGATAAAACATGTCTAAAACCCACTTGAAAGCCTTTGAAATATTTGATGGAAAGTCACAGGCAGTGGGGAAAAAAAAGCAGAGGAAACTGGCCTGATTTAAAATGTGACAGACACACATTGCAATCTGTGGTAAATCTAGAAGAAACCTTGGGAAATTTAGCTGCAATCTCTGGATAAATAGCTGTAATTGACCTTGGGAGTTGAAAATGTGCCATATGTTTCTGGTTCCTGTGTTTGAAACTGGGTCCCTCAGGACATTTCAGCTGAGTCCTCACATGAAGGCAGCGTGCACACAGGAGAGGAAGATACAGAAAGACACACAAAGAGAGAGAGACAGATAGATAGAGGGAGAAAGAGGGCGAGAAGGATGCCAGAAAAGAGAGATGGATGGTTGAAGACAGAAGACGGATGGATGGATAGATAGGAGAGGCAGAGTGTGAGGAAGAGGAGGCTGGAACAGAATGGGTGTGCGGAGAATGAAAGACTGACAGAGAGGAAGAGGGATAGGGGAAAGAGGGAAAGAGAGAGGGAGAGCAGAGGTACATTTGGCTGGCCAGTCAGTGTGATATATTGACAGGTGAAGCCTTTGTCCTTGCAAACCTGTGTTCCTCCCAGCAGGAGAAGTGAATGCTAAACCTGGAGGTTGTCAGCACAGCCAACACAAAGCAAGGCACTGCTTTTCACTGCACAATTACATTTGATTTGACCTGCCAAGGCTGCGGAGAAACCAGCCTCCTTCAAATGGAGTAGTTATGACCTCTTGGACAGCCATTAGCAGCTAACACAGCATTATTCCACCTGCACTTTAAGTGCTGGATTTGGAAAATCTTGTCAAGGGAAATATCTGTCTTCTGCTACACATGCAGTGATGCAGAGCTGGGCAAAAGAAGTGGTTGCATGCAATTTGAGCACTTTAAAAAAACATGAGCCCAAGCTTATCTTGCAAATAATTTCTGCACTCTGGAGGGTCTTTCTGCCAAAATAAATTCAGCTTTAACTGCAAACAGAGTTTATAACAGGTGCACTAGCATGCCATAGGCTTATTTTAATTAAGTTGGGATTTTACTTTATGTCTCCAATTTTTTTGAACTGGGGAATCTTGAAATCACTTGTACAGGCAGATTTCCAAGTGTAAACAAAGGTTGAAATTTGTTTATTCACAGCATTTAGCCAGAAAAATTACACATACTGCACGTAGGTCGTCTATATGAGAGATGTCACAAGTAACCTCATTGTTGTCAAATAAACAAAACATTAAAAACATGTAAGTGGTTAATGTTCTTGCCATAGTACAAGGGCTACAGAGGTTTAAAGTTTCGTAGCACTGGCCACATATTGTAGCACACGTGAAAGTCTTTTGTCCATTAAGACTATTCAAATTCTGTGTTTGGGAAGTTTAAAATGCCATGTTCCATAATCTTTCTGCTTAATAATTACTATTATGTATGTACATAGCATATGCAGAAGGAGAGGGAGGGACTTTGTGCATCTGCATCATATGTCTTCATAAAGACAGTTGCAACCATCTCCAGACGCCACGTTTGAGCTGTAATGAAGAGTCAAATACCTTGATAGCAATTTTGTGCCAATATTGTATAAATGACTATTGGTGCTTCCTTGAAATATTGACGGAATGAGATTTCTTGGTTAAGTGGTTGAAGGAAAATATAAGAACAGCTGAAACATCTCTTTAAGTTCAGAAAAGTTACATCACTTTGTTTCAGTGCAGCCTTTAAAACCAGGAAAAGACCACATTTATACCTTATTATTATAAAACGATACCTAAAATCTAAGATTGTAGCCATCTAGTCTTAAAACATGGTATCTTTATAATCCAACTACTGGAGAGTTAGAGGGACTTGCAGGCACACACTTCTTAAAGTGAGAAAGAGCCTGCAGGGACATACTGTGAGAATGCGTGAGATGATCCATACAAGACAAAATTCCTTTAGAATGACTATCACTTGCATATGCTGTGCACATGTGTGTGTAATGAAAGAATGCATACCTACACATGCATGCAAACAAAAACGCTCAAACACATACACACTTGTTAGGCGCACGTACGACACACACTAATGTGCCCTCATCACATTTAAGCTAATTTCCTTTTCATCACGGAGAGAGGAAAATGAGTGTTTGCCCCATCCCTGCTGGGGGACAAAGTCAAGAGCCCCGGTCGGTTTGGGCTAGATTAACAGGTAACATTTGGCTCCCACTCTCTTATCACAGCATGAAAATCAAACCGCGTGTTTTCCTCTATCGCTCTCTCTTTCTCCCCTCCCTAATGTTCCTTTCACTTAGAGATGAAATCGCTTGCTGCACAAACCCATTTGGAGAGAGGAGAGAAGGTGAGCGGGATAATCAGGCTGGCCACTGGGCCGTGTTTCCTAAATGCTCTCCAAAACATTACTGTGCACAGGCATAAAATTAGCGTCAGGACCTTAAAATGTTGACATTTAGCATGACTTTTTGGAGAGTGACACCCTCATATTTTCTTGTAGGATATCATTAAATTTCAACTGCCCTATGGCTGTGCCTTTCCATTAATAACCAATTCAGTGTGTCACTTCTCCCTCTCACTCACTCTCTCTCTTGCCACCTTTTTAAAGTAATGAGTCCATTGCTTTGCCTTAATAAATTGAATCGTATTCTCAAGGCCATATGAAGATAGAGCCACAGATGGACAGGCTGCATGGAGGAAATAACCATAAATCCTTTACTGTCAGAGAGGCGGTGTGAGGTGACAAAAGAAGACAATTGCGATGCTCAATTGGGATCACACCGAAAAAGACAGTGAAAGGTTGATTCTCTCTGTTAAAACTGCTTCTTCATCGCATGGATAAAGAGTATGTTTTTATTGCTTTCATTGCTGAGAAAACACTCGCTTCTGATTAAATTTAAGAACCTAATCACGCATGAAGATTGGAATACTTACAGATGATTGTCCATAATATTCTACAATGGTCATTATGTATAACACTACCACAGCAGAGTAAATTATGAACTACAAATGGTGCTTTTGGAGCATGGATTGTAATATTATGGGGCAAACAATTAAAATCGATTTCATCATTTGCTTAACTGTTAGCTGGAAAAAGATGGAGAGAAAAACAGCAAAATAGAGAGAGAGAGAGAGAGAGAGAGAGA
>JAQFJA010000005.1:6631058-6641102 GCA_029874485.1 Naso brachycentron
AACTATGTTGTGTTGTGCGAGATTAGCAGTTGAAATAAGGCGAGGAGGGGGGTGGGCAGGAGGGGCGGGGGACTGGCGGGGGGTTGACAGAGAGATCCCAGAGTCTACTGCTCATTAATCACTGCAGCGTCTTTGACCTTTCATTTGCCAAGGGCGCAAAAAGAGGAGGAGGAGGGTGGCCGCTACTGCTAACGCTGCCCAGGAAAGAAGGAAGGCAACTTAGAGTGAGGGGGGAAAAGGCTGGAGAGGAAGCAAAAAGATGACCAAAGAAACTGTGAGGTACAAGAGAGAGATGTTATGAAGTCCAGAGAAGACATCACAACACATTCTTAATGAAGAGTGAAATTAATCAGCTTCACGGGCTGTTAGATGAATCAGGCATTTCCCAGCCCCTAGGTGGTATCAGCTGCTCTGCTTCTCTCGCCAGGCCTGATAAAGACCGATAGGCCCCTTGCCCATTTACACATGTTATTAAAAGAATTACAAAGATGTCTGCCCGTCCCCCTCCCTTCACACCAGCCTGGGCTTTGGGAACCGGGTGCTGGAAATGGCAGGGGGGTGTGACATTCGCGTCAGGCGTATTTTTAGCGTGTGGATGCTGAGCTCTTAGTCACCAGGTGGGATGAGATCACTGAAGGCAGCCAAGCAACAGTGGTGGCGGTGAGAAAAGAGACGCAAGTGTGTGTACGTATGCACGTGTCTGACAGAGAGTCAAAGAGACAAGTATGTGACACAGAGAAAAGTTGTGCAGTTTATAAAAAGCTGGATTGTAATGCTGCTTTTCAGCACTTGCGTTGATTGATATGTATAACGATGCCTGTTTTAGATCATTACATCTCTATTGTCTGTTGTAACTTGGAAACACACTCCTGTAATTAGGTAATGAAGTCTCAATGTTTCACAACAAGGCACTATAAAAAAATACGCTGGTCCAGATAATTAAGCTGCAAATAAGCACAAGAGAAAATAAGTGATAATGCAGACTAATCAAGTGAAAGTAAAGACACTTATGGAATCAATACAGCGGAAGTGAGAGATACAAGTGTAGTAAAGTTAAGCATCAGATATGGTGGGCAGTTATTAAAATACATTTAATCTTATTTTTAACCCTAATTGATGTTCAAGGTTAATCTAATCAGACCAATTGTACCTCTGAAGAGCCTGCTCCAATTTAATTGGCTATTTTTATTGCCTCAGCGAGATTTTAATTGAAACCAAAGGGGATCTAACAACAACTGTGACATGTTGATGTCTGGGGGATAGTTATAAATATGTGACAAAATATGTGCATTATTAATGTGATTTCTTAATGCATTATTGTAATGTGTCCCCAGAAACACAGAGATATTACTTCATGCAACATGGGGGTGGGGGGGGTGGAGATGCAGAAAAATCATTTCATCCTGAATATGTCAACAAAATAATACAGAGACATTTTCCTCTGACTGCAGGCAAATCTTGAGATTTAAATCATTAACATTCCAAAGATAAATTTGAACGTGTCAAAAGAAAAGCTAGAGGTTATCTGCAGTGCCACAGAAACGGCAGAGGCAAAATATAGCCTTAAATGTAAATCTTGAGATTGTTTAAAACACCGGCCATCACTGAGTTTGTACAACTGGCAGGTTGATTAAAGTGTTAACTTAGCTGTCAGCATATTCAAAGCCTTTTTGAGAGCTTTAGGATTATGTGATTCAAGAATAGTGTTACCATCTACGTTTAGAAAAGCAATGAGACCATAAAAAAGTGTCATTGATTCAAAAGAGGAGATTACATTGTGTCTGACACAGGCGTGAACATTAGTATGAGACTCCTGGATCAAATTCTGCACAGCAGCAGTAGCCATTGATGATATCGATCAGAATCATGGCTACTACGACTACGCAGGGGCCATCAGTTGGCCCTACGGAAATATGCTTCCTCTCCTCAGAGATTTTCTTTTATATAAATGTTCTTTTATATCCTTTTGAATGGTCCATCTCTATTTTATTTCCCTATTTGGTAGAGCTGTAATATTAGAGGTAAAAGGCTCATTAATTGCACGCCTGCTTCCTGCTGACAGATCCACTGAGAATTTAGAGGCATGGCACGCAGGATTCAGCGCTGGCAAGGTGTTGTTATTTGTGTTCTAATGGATGACAGTTAGTCTTTACACGTGCTTTAAATATCAGACCTATTTGCAGACCTGCAATGGCAGAGGTTGAGATATAGAAAGATAAAGGGAGAGGCAAATACAAAGACTAAGAGTAAGAAACGGTTAAATCTTAGCATTGCTTTGTCCTCTCTGAAAGAAAAGAAAGTGCAACGGGGCCCTTAGTCCCACAGAAAGAGTGGAAAACACCACCTACTCAAGCCTGACATCTGTATAAAAACAAAAATAATCTGCTGTCAGCAGAATGTTCAATGACTCCTATCACCCGGGTGCTGATAAAGACTCTGGCCGCTGTAAGGCTTGGGCTGTTATGCGAGGGGCTCAGTGGATCGGAATGCATGCTAATTGCCATCAGAAATATGTGGTGAGCCTTACAATTTCTGGCATTGCTCCGCACCTTGGCGAAGGACATGCCAAAAGGGTTCTAGCAAAACAAAGATTAATGAACAGTGTTGAATCGCTGTAATGCCATGTCAACAGTACCATACATTTCATTACAGAGGTCACCAGTGCTGCGGTGTTAATGCCATGCGAAAAATTTTCACAGCGCAAGTCTTAGTCCCTCCAACAAGCTGAAAACAGGAGATAAACATTTTACTTGTTGGATGATATTATACTGCTGATGTGATTACACGGACCCCTTTGCAGTGGCCAAATGCACATTTACTCAGCCAAAGGTATGAAAAAAAGGGTGTTGAAAATGGAAAAGTTCACAGCATCAACACAGTGACCGCAGAAAAATACATTCAACACGTCACGATAATCCAGAGTGTCAGTAAAACCTGATGCTCTAAACAGGAGCAAACCTCCCCTTTTAAATAATTGATATTTTCTGATTAAATGTGGCAGTTTGGAGATAATGAATTCTTTATAGTGTGCCTTGAGCAACTCAACAGCTTTGCCCTGCATGACAGCTTTATGGGGCATCTTTTTGCCCAAATTTTGAAAGTTTAACCTATGTAGATCAATGTGCTTCCTTAAAAGAGTTTAATAAATTAAAGTGCAGGGGGCTTTTTTTCCTCAGCGAGCAGAAAAAGCTGATGAGACAGGTTTAGTTTAATCTCAGGCAATAGAAGTCATTAACCATTCTCCCAGGAATTAAAATATAGCTTGCCCTTTTCTTCTCTCACTTATCATTATCATCACTTTAATCTCCCCGCGTTTCACACTGCTATTTTAATCATTACTTACTGCCTTTTGACAACTGAAGAACATGGCTTCTCCCCGCTCAGGCAATATCCTGATTTTAGCTGACAAAATGTAGGACATCATTTAAAAATATCTAAATTTCCTCTTCCCTTTTTATTCTTCTAACTTCCACTCTTTAGACCCCTGAATGTCTCTCTATTTATATCAAAGAAAGCACAAAAGAGGAGAGGAGATTGAGTGGACGACATTCAAAATGTCATTCGAGTTAGCTGCAAGGGTAACGAAATGCATAATACAGTTTACTTGTGTCTATCATGTTATTTTAATGGATAGTGAATTGCACATATTGCTCTATGTGGGTCATGTTGGGTGTTGGGGGTATATTTGTCTGCCCTTGAATCAATGAACATTTACAACAGAAACCACATATCTCCAGAGCAGAATATAAATAAAGTATTATGGCCAGTGTCTCAATGACAATGACAGATGTAGGGCAAGCAATGTCTTCAACTTTTGTTTCGTTATTGTTGCTGGTAACAGTAAAATTGAACAATAGGACTGGATCTGGAGCATGATTAATTTGGATAGGATGAGAAAAAATAATAATACAATAGCCCACAGCTGATAGGTCTAAATTTGGTAGTGGACCCAATGGAACTTTATTTCGGAAAAATAACATAAACAATAGTCAATGGAAAGAGACAAATTATTTTTTGATTGTTTATGTTGTACCGCCAATCTTAAATATGATGTTTGTCAATTTAAAAGCTAATTTTGCAAGGCAAGAAAGTCGCAGTTTATCACACGATTGCTTAAGTATGAGACTTTCAAAATATGTATTTAAAAAGATTACACATCTGAACGTCGCATAAGTGACATCTTACTCTTACAGAACCAACTAACTCTGTTTGCTTAGCTGCAGCTCTCAACATGCCCATGCTTCAATGATTTTTACTTCTTGTAATCCATTTTAACACGTTCTGAAGGAACGAAAGAAACTATGCTAAGGTTACAGCCGTGTTAGCATTGCTGACGTATGTTGTGCGAGATGAGAGACGAAGTTCACTGAGCAATTTGAGAAAAACAAAAACAAAAAAAAGTGGTACTTAACTATCTTCACGACAAACTACAACTTTACTGATTTTTAAAATTATCTTTTAAAATGACAACCATCATGTTTGAGAATGAAGGTACAATTTAAACAGGAACAAAAACAATTCGTCCATCTCCCTTGACTACTGTACAAATTTTTTCTGAATTAAGGAGAACCTCGTTTTTTGCACATTAAGGCTTACAATAAGGATATTTATGATCATATGCTACAGGGCTATTTAACTATATTGTTCAGGGGGCCACATTAGAGAGCTAAGGGCCCGCGGGCCAGACAGTTCCCTCAGCTGTTATTATTATTATGTATGTTTGTAACTAGACACAATGCAGGGCTGCCACAGACTGCAAGGGATCAAAGATGTTCTACAATACAGGAGCATTCTCTGTTGTTTTGAACAAGATACTGTGACAAAAATGTCATGTCAAGATTTATTTATCTATTAATTTTTAGATGATGCATTTTACGTAATTGTAAATAGAATTAATCAGCAGGCAAGTCTAACTTCATCCACGGGCGGCAGACAAACAGTGCGGTCCTGAGAGCTAGAGGTCATTTCTAACATTACAACTAGCTGAAAACAACAGAGGTGCATAGGCATTTTGACAATCCGTTAGAACACAATATATGCTTGTTTTAAAAGACGAGAAACTCATTGAATGTCCAGCTGATGTTCCGACACTAAAACGCAAAGTTAAACAATGAAATATTACCCGAAAACGGCTGTTTATTTACTAAATTAACTGAAAGAGCTGTTTCCAGGTTATAAACCGTTGTTTAACTTTGTGTTTTAGTGTTGGTACATGAGAGGACACCACTAAACATTCGGTGAGTTTCTCGTCTTTTAAAACGAGTGGTTATTGTGTTTTTCAACAGACTGCCTCAGTGCCTATGCATTTGAGTTGTTTTCAGCTAGCAGTGACATCAGAAGTGAGCCCCAGCTCTCCAGACTGCACCGTCGGTAAAAATAATGCTGTAGAACGTTGTATATGATCAGAAATATCCTTATTATAAGGCTCAATGTGCCAAAACAAGCTTCTCCTTCGAGGACCCGTGGACCAAAAGTAGAAGGGCGTGACTTAGCCACTGTTTTGTATGAATCTTGCGGTTTGATGATTTCATCATTCAAATTCAGCATGCTTTATTTTATTTTTGAACAAACTAATACATCACCGTGACTACTCTATTACAAGCGATGCAGAACTGACAACCCACTTAATTCCCATGATTCAGTTTTTGCAGTTAATTTGCATTCAGAAAGTTGACAGAGCTGCATGTTTGTGCAAACAGACACATTTTTGGGTCATTACATTTCAATTCACTTATTCAACAGTAATCCATTTAAGCTAGTGTAGTTCTCCCTAAAATACATGAAATTGAACTAATCTGCTTTTCCCTCAGTGACTCAGTACTTCACTGCCTTTTCTAAAACTGTGCCAAGATTAAAGGCATTACCAAAGAACAGAAACCTCAAGTCCTTTAGATTAGTGTTCAATTACTTAATCCTTTAATAGAATTTGAGTTTTGTCCAAAACAACAAAGTACCGCAAATGCACATTATTACTGCTGTCAAAAGCAACAAGCAGATTAAGTATAACTGTTACAGGAAGGTTTAACTCCTCAGATTCTGTGCACGTGCACGTCTTTTACAAGTGGGAAAACTAACATAACGATCATTTAGTGAAACATATGGATGGCATATTTTCCTAATGAGCCACACAAGCTTGAGACTTTGGAGTAACTTGAAGATTTGTATTTAAGAATGCTCCTTTGCTGAGGGGAATAAAAGCCGCTGTTTTCCTTTTCTCGTCATTGGGTGCACGTGAACATGAAACCAGCACCCTCCCTCCTTTCTTCTTTTCAAACCCCCCGTGCCTCCCTCCCTTTCTCCTGCCTCAATTTAAAAATCAACACTGAACTTGTTCTCTAAACGGTTGGAAGCAGTTTACGAATATTTCAACAATAAAATCCCCTCCTCTTACATCAAAAAGAAGCTCGATTCATTTCTGATCTCTATCCAAGTTCAAAGGCTACGTTAAAGTGATACTTCAAAGAAGCGTGTAATCAAAGACATGCAGCTGTTAAAACAATCTTTTGTTAGTTCATTGTCTTCAAACCAAACTCTTCACAAAATCCCCAAACGAGGGGAAGCAGAATCAAATAAGTTACATTCAATCATTTTGAGTGGGAGGCTTTGGTGTCATGCTGGAATAAATGCAACACTAAAGATTTACTACTATTTACAGCAGCTGAAGCAGTACAATAAGGCTGGTATCCTGCCGCAGGAAAAACTACCATGGTCCTCTTAAATATGCCAAGGGCTCGAGGCACTGTGAAATATGCCCTAGACAAAAGTGAGGCATTTTGACAAATTAAGCACCTAGTTATGAAGGCTACATTGTTATATTTGATGTTGTATCCTTGCGTCTCTACTGCAAGGCTCTGTGTGAGCGGTATAATGTCCTATCAGTCTTTTCCTCTGTGGCCTGCTGCACTGTGTCATTAGATTTCCTCCACAAGGGCAAGTTGCGACTGTATTAACAAGTCCCTATCACTACTTGATGCCTTTGAAATTTTAATGTTAGACCATCCAAAAGGTGGTACATGGACCGGAGAAAAAAAGGAGAGGAGAAAAAAGGAGTTTTGCCAGTCCACTGGCTTGGCTTAATTTTTTAATATGCGTTAGCACCTTGCCTTAATCCGACTCTAATGTACATCGTCAGGGGTTACTGTTGAGATAGAGAAAGGGGCTGTCAATCAAGGCTTGGTCAAATTATACCCAGACTCCATTAGATTTAAAATAGAGCGATGAGGTCTAGCGTGAGTCAATCAAATCATTTAAGGATGGCTGTTACGGTTATTACGTTCCACTTGTTATGGAACCTGCTCTTACCTTTATTACCATCGCTGGCAAGTGAAAGTGAACGATCACTGGATTGCACCTGTTGTTTTCATGTTAAAACGTTATTGTACATTCTCCTGGACCTCAGCTTTACACTGTCTCGGTTGTAAAAAACTGAAATATGCACTTGAAAGCCATCTGTCTTTTACACACATTTAAGAGGACAAAATTTAAGTATTATGCCTGAAAAAAAGTGTTCTTCTTTTTTTTTTTTCATTGTAGCAAAAGCTGGGCAATATGAACCAAAAAATCATATCTCAGGATTTTCAAGCTAAGTGGTGATGCATGATACGTATCTTTGTATTTGTGAGGTAAATGTGCAGTTTTAAGTCAAAGCCAAATTTTAGATGACACAATAGGGCTGGATAATATAGACACACATAATATTTTTGATCAGTGGTGTGACAATATTGTCAAGATGGCTACTGGCCCTTTTGCAGAAGCAATTATCAGTAATTGATATAAAATGTAGCTGAAGAGAAATCTTAGAGTAACTAGAAAAGTCCTTAAATCCTTCAGTCCTTACATCAATTTATTGTACTTGCCTTTAAACGGAGGAAAGACAACTTGTATGCTGTATCATAAAATAAAGATACGCAAAATCTAAGCTGATCTTGTCTCATATCTCAATGTTAAAATAATATCAATATATTGCCCAGTTCTAATTACAGCCGTTTTTTAGGCAGTGGGTTATCAAAAAGCGATAAGCACAGAGGAATCGCTCAGTAAAAAAAAAAATTCAAAAAATAATTTGACAATAATTATTTTAAAAACATAAAAAATATTTGAATTAGGTGTGGGTGTGCTTTACATTTTGGTAGCATATGGACTACCTACCTGTACATCAGAGGATCCAAACAGGAACAGAGCAGGATGCATGGAAAAAGGGAAAAAACAGACACAAACAAGAGAAAAAGTCAGTTATTATGGAAAAAAAACAAAAAACTACTACTTTCCAAAGAGTATAACTTAGTAACTATATTTACTAAGTGAAAAAGAGGGACCATAATGTGTTTCATCCCCACAATAAAGAGTTCCACATTGTGTTTTGCTTTTTTGGGCATAATTCCTTAGATGAGTGTAATTGCCAAATAAGACAAAGCATGTGCATCTGTTCTGCGAGGCGTCCACAAATTTTTGGAGAGAGAATCTGTAAGTGAATAACAGACCATCTGAGAATATGCATAAAATGAGAATACTGTTGTGAAACATTTTCATTTGGACTGTTTGTAAACATGACATGAGCTGTGTAACTGCCAGGCAGCTCTTAACAGCCACATTTCCAACTAACAGAAAAGTAGAGGGAAGACAAATTGCCAAAAATGACATTATCATTTCCGTATATGTCACAAGGCAAGTAGATCTATGTCAGCCATTTGAAAATAAAGTGTGTGAACCTGCCTGTGAGTGCTTGTGTATGCTTGTGTGTGTGTGTGTGTGTGTGTGTGTGTGTGTGTGAGTGAGTGAGTGAGTCTGTGTGTGTCTGACCTGCTCCATCTGGAGGATTCGAGCACTCTGGGGCTGTCACACAATAGGGAGACGAAAGCCCGCTGAAGGATAACAAATGACTTCATGGCAAAACAGCCATTGAAATTCTTTCAGTATGTGGCATTAAAAACAACTGAACAAATAGAGATAAGAAGGTGGGTAGGATTTGAAATGAGATTTTTTTTTCACTCTCCCCTCTCCCTTCCTCTCTCCCTCAGCTTAAAAGCTAAACAAAACAAATGGGGCTTATTACTGCAGATTACCTTACACTGGACAGATTCACCGCATGAGGCCTAGTGTAAACAATGTCTTTCTCTCCGTGTACTAACTATGTGCCATTTATAACAGTGAGCAATCATATCCACAGTGCCCATAGATAAAGCAAAATATATCCTGGCCAGCAGTTTAAAAATATAATTGTTTAAGAGGCTGTTTCCATGTGGGTTACCATAGCAAACACTGATAAACCAATTAGAGTCTGTTATATTACTGCTTATATTACCTCTGCATAAACAGCGGCTGCCATGGCCGGCTAACTGGGCGGCTATGAGCCAAGAGAAAAGCTGAGTCCACCATCCCATTCAGTGTCACTCAGAAGGTGTCAGGACATGTTGTCTACACAGCTGAGAAGCAAACAGCCTTTTCTTTTTCCATTTGCTAATTCATTTCATAAAAAGCTGATTAAATTTAGTTTACTCTACTTTAACCAGTGCTTTTATTGTGTTTATAACTAAGTTGCACAGATAAAAAAAACTGAGCACAAATTTAAAAAAAAACAACAACAAAAAGTCAAGATAAGTGCGAACTTGTGTGCAGTTTCACGCACTAATGCTGAATGAATGTCAGGAGTTGAGAACATTAAATACACAGTTTGTGGCACTAATTCTGAAGCTGGGTGCGATTAGTCCATTGCTCAAGAAGATGGTGCAACAAGATGATGTAATTAAAAGAGTGCCTGTCAAACTTCAAGTAAACAAAAAAAACAAAAACAAAAACACAGAAGCATGAAATTTCTGTTTTTGTTTTGTTTTTGTTTTTTGTTTTGTTTTTGGTTTTTTTGATTGTTTATCGCAATTCTTTTTCTTTTCAGGGGAGCCTCTGTGGATGCCTCATTTATTTGCATCGTAATTACCTCACAAAAATTGCTTCAATTACACTTTGTCACATTTTGGTTTTATTGATAATAAAAGCAAATTTTCTATTCCAGTTAAGTGCAAAAACTTTTTTTTGAATATTTCACATTCT
>JAQFJA010000005.1:6698663-6714444 GCA_029874485.1 Naso brachycentron
TATTAAGATCCCCATTAGCTTTTGCATAGCAGTAGCTATTCTTCCTGGGGTCTTCATAATTCTTCATGTGACAATACGAAATACACATACTACTATACTATGATAGCTTTAGTGGCATTGAGCCCAGGAGGAGAGACCCAATTTGAATGTTGTGTAGCCACAAGTCACAAGAACAATGCTACTGACTCTGTCTTTAAGCAATATATTGCTAACATATATATGTAGATGAATAATTTTTAAAAAATTAAACATCCACAGAGTTCTTAGAAAGGTGCAGTATTAAAGTGTCGCCCCCCCCTCCCAAAAAAAATATAATGATTGTGAATTAATTATTTCAATTTTTTGTTGTGTTCAAAATTATTATTTATTTGCCTCTGTCTGATATGGCCAAAGACTTTCGAGCCAATAGTTTAATGACGTTGGTACCACGTGGTACCTCTGTGTTGTCAGTGATGAAGATTCTCTGTGGTGATGTTTTAACGTTGTCTATAGGACCTTTAAGCAAGGTGGGGATGATTTATTTTTTAAGTCTAATTTTGTCACTTTAAATGTGCCATATTGTCAGTCCATTCTTTTTGCTGTCAACTGAAAATAGTCTCCTGTTTCAAAACTTTAAAATAATAATATAAGTAATTTTCTAACACTTCCCTATTGTTCTGATCTTTGCAAAGTATATAATTATAAGAACCTGACTTTGAATAGCTAGGTATGGTTGTTCTTGTAAACTAAAGTGCAGTACATGTAAAAGCTAAAATGCATTTAGAGTGAACTTGAACTTTCGTAACCTCTGAATTCAGATGAAGAAAAGAAGATCCGTGAATAAAGAGGGACTTTGTTTAATGATTAAAGGAGGCATCTGAGCCTTGAGTGAGGAGGAGGGGTTGCAGTCAGTGAGGTCAGGGGAAAATGAAGAAAGACTTCAGAAAGGGTGCTGGGATGAAGGCAGGGTTTTTTTGTATTTAACTTTTATTTATTAGGATTGTTTCCAAAGCAAATGAATATCTTAGCTTCTTTTACTTGTGAATGTTACTTGTCTGCAGATCATCTTAAGTTGATTCACTAGAGGGCAGTGTCACTTTTTAAACACATTAACACTCGTGTAGCACTATGTCATACAGTACAAGATGTGGTCAACTACTGCGTGTGTAAGAGAACTGAATTATTATGCTTTGTTTAACCGTGTGGAAAAAAAACTGAAATTAAAACTAAGTATCATACTTACAGTCATGGCAAAGTTGGCACCATTCACTTCTATAACTTTGTGACAGCTTTCTGCGAAAAAGAAAAAAAGAAAAGAAAAAAAATAGTGCAAACACTCAAATCCAGGACAGTCTGCTTTCATCAACATTATAGGACATCTTTAAAAAAAAAAAAGCACAAAATACAAACACAGGTTGTGCTACTCTGTCTCCCTCTCATCAGCCAGTGAGATCTAGCAACTTTTAGCATAATGAATTTAGCAGGGATGCCTTCTCTACACAGTCCATCAGGCCTGCCATCTAGGAGATTAAATTATGTCTGTAAGCATTAAAGCTTTGATGCTGTATTTAGGCAGCGTGCATGCATCCATTTGCAAAATTCTATATAACAAAATTAAAAACATGGACACCTATGGAAAACGGCTTGGCACTGGCACTTAAACCTGACCACTCCAAACAGTTTGCTGACTAATGCATTTCTAATCATTTCTGTGATCAATGTTAGCTACTGTGCAATAAGATTAATCAGCCATATGCAAAGCTAGGAT
The DNA here is from genome assembly GCA_029874485.1 of Naso brachycentron. Classification (NCBI taxonomy): domain Eukaryota; kingdom Metazoa; phylum Chordata; class Actinopteri; order Acanthuriformes; family Acanthuridae; genus Naso; species Naso brachycentron. The sequence continues at coordinate 6,700,411 of JAQFJA010000005.1, forward strand.
CACCTTGAACAAGGCAAGAAGGAAGAAAAAAAAGGGAGATAAAAGGAGTGAAAGAAAGTGTCTTAGCTATTATGTATGATAAGCACCCTATACAGAAATAAAGCACACCTGCATTATTCACATTTTTCATGCCGTTGGTTTTGTGTGTTTGAGCGGCGTCACACCGTTGTGCTCCCCTCAGCTGTGCTTTGGCATCTGTGCGTGGCCATCTCACTGCTGAATAGCTGCCTGATTATTCCAAATCTAAGGGAATATTCAAACAAGGCCAATAATGCATTCTTCCATATGATTCTCCAGAGCTGGGACAGCTGTTCAGCAGCTTTCAATGCCATGTTTAGAAAGGGACAGATTTCTCTGCTCAATTAATAGGCCCCATTAAAAAGCAGGGAGAAGTTTGACAAATGAAGCAGAGATTAAGTTTGTCTTAGAAAGAAAGTTTTAAAAAAAATCACTACCTCATGTGGCTCAGAATCAGCTACATTTTAACCAAAATGATTGAGAGATGAATGTTTAACTTCATAATCGATGGCCACACCGGATCTCAGTAGCCATGTAAGCAAACTGTGCCTGTGGACAGAAATGGGCTTGTGTGAGCACAAAGCCTGCACTATATGAGGAGTGTGGTTTTACAGTTCAGGACAATAACTGTCAGTAACTTTGTCACAAATACAGTTTGTCCAAATCAAACAGATTACAAGCAGGTCAATTTCACAAACCTGTCCAGCAAAATGATAAAACCTTAATGACATGAATTTGTCAGCTCCCATCAGACAGGAGGAATTACCGCAGATCAGCGTGTCTTTGTTCACTTCACTCTGGCCACACAGTGATTTGAGAGCACGGAGTGCCACTGCCGTGCTGCTGCCTTGTAAAGTTTCAACTGGCAGATGAATTCTTTCAGTCTGGCTTTCCCCCCCGTCTCTCTGTCTCTTTAGAACAACGAGGAGGTTGTCTGTCCAAGGGCACACCTGTAAGGTGCAGAGACCCTCGACAGGCTTACCCCAGTGGCCTCTCTGCTGTACTCAAAAGGCAATTATTCCTCCCAGAAGATAGAGCACTGTCAACTTCAAACAGAGGACATTCTTTAGGCAGATTAGACTAAAATTATGTTTTATTATTTCAGCCCTGAAGAATGAATTGGTCGTCTTTGTGGTGAAATCCAAGACAGTTTAAATGGCAGAGGTATGTTTGGAGTCAGGGTAATACTCTGGTGTCTTTATGAAAGGGCAGCAGAGAGGATCAGATTAGAAGCGGAACAGCGAGAGTCTTTCAGTGCGGCTCTGCTATCATCTCTGTCTTCTTGTCCGTGCCTGTAGAGAGGTTAAATTAAATGGCTGTAATAAATGTTTTGGTCTTGCTGATGTGGTATGGCTGGCTATCAAACGAAAACACTGTGGAGAAACGGCATGCTGGAAGATCAGAGAAAGGAACAAATGGAGGGTGGGAGAACTATGTCAGCACATTACCAACATTAGAAACGGACTTGTTTTCACTTAAACCTCAATTATAACGGTGGCTCCAGAAACAATTATATTGATGAATGCTTTCTAAGTTACTGTAATTAAATTATTCCATTTAATTAACGAATTATATTGAATTTCTCCCAAGAGGACGGCATTAGCCTCATCTGCTGTTTTACAAACAGGAGTACTCCAATGTTGTGTATATGGAAATGATTACTAATGCCTAATGAAACTGTGTCAGATCAGATAAATGCTGCACAGAGTCAACAAGGCAGGCTTGTAGCACTGCCAAACTTCAGACGAAATAATAAAGCCAAAGAAAAAAAATTATTGGTTCTATGTTTTTCAAGGGCACGCTTTCCAAAGCTGACATCAAATAAATTATGATTCTGAGTGCCAAAATTGAGGTTTTAGAGAGAATATAGAAAGTCAAAGAAAATGTGTGTTATGCAAGCTTTTTAGCATCACCGTCCTTGTGTCAATACATATGCCAAGCTTTTAATTTATATTGAAAATAATCAGTTTAAAAACTATCTTGTATGTGTCATCAAAAACACATTAAGATTAAAAAAAAAATCTTAATGGCACTAAATGAATGTGTCAGTTGGTTCCATAAAGAAGCATCATATTGCTGTTTCCACTCACTAGCTATACAAGGTAATTATACACAGTATAAAACAGGAGTGCATTAACAGTGTTGCTTTGATGGTTCAGCAGCACAAAGCTACAGTACGTGAATGCACAAGTGGAGTTCCACTGCAGCTGACCATTGCCCTCTGGTGGGAGTGCCAAGCACCTGCTTGAAGACAGACTAAATATAGAGCAGAAGATTTGTTGGTATTTCTGGTGTTACACTGAAAGACATCCAATTGAAGATTAACAGATAAACATTCAATAGCTGCAAGCAAACAAAGACACTATTACTCCTGTGAATATCATAAACAAAGCAAACCAAATAATTCAATCTGCTTTCTGGAAGTTATTTTCCCCTTTCAAAGTAAAAAAAAAAAAAAAAAAAAGCACTGTGATTAAAGTAGCAATGTGCTACATGTGTTTATTTTCCTACCCCCTTTTGGCTTGGCCATATTAGTCCATGTGAGAGGAGAGAGGAGTTGTGATGCTGTAAGCACATACCGTGCATTCTCTCTCCTCCGCTGTGCAGTTGTTGGGCATATTGTGAGGTTTTAATACGGGGGGATATGGAGGAGGGCTCGGCTCACATTCGCCGTACAGGAAGAGCCAAGAATGACAGTTGCTCCGCTTGGAGCCGAGACATCCATGGCTTTAGATTGCACTTCGAAAGGTCAGCACAAGCCAGGCCATCAGTCAGCTCCTAATTGGATGATCAGCAGTCATTTGAACATATTCAGATTTTTTACTACATCATGAAAAATATTATGTGAAATGTGTGAGCCTTTTGGCATTCTGATTATATTTTTGTAATTTGTGAGGCATCCGTCTAAATATGATCATGCACTTAAAATAAATTAAGCTGAAACGAGATCTGATAATAGTAATGATGATGACATATTTTTTCAAAATGATATTACAGAGAGCTTCACTGCGAAGTAAGATTAACCCTGAAAAAAATGGCATTCAAACTTAAATTATATTTCTATTATAAGTTAAATGAGTTTAAACAAATATAGGATTAAGGTTTAAAGAACAGTTTTTAGGATGGATCGGTGAGAAGAAAAAGTTTTTGTTTTGGGGTTTCACTGCTCACTGCTGAACGGCCCGGACAGCTGAAACCCGTCACTTAAATAAACCTCAAATAAAAAGCAGTAGACTAATGTTCATTTTCAGCATGTGGCTAGTAAAAATATTTTAACTTTAATCAACATTAGCAGCTTTTTCAGTATATTTAGATTTCACATGTGACCTTATCTAACCTCAGAGATTCTCACATTTCAAACATGTTCAGTCAAGCCTACAGTGGGTGCAGTTACAGCATTTTAATAAGAGCACAGAAACTGCCTGAAGAAAAACATGGATGGGAGTGGCAGTAAATGTCACATAAAAATCCTTTAACACACACTGATTTTTTATTCTTATAATGTAATGCTGCATCCGTGCCAATGTTGTAGCATACCTGTGTTTCCAGTTCCAGCATGTTGCATTGGCAATACCATTGATATGGAGTAATACAGGCATACACCTGTGTGGGAAAAAAAACAAGACCTTGTCAGGTGAGTTCTGTCTTGTTAAGCTGAGGCAGAAAGCAGTTGTCACCATGAAGGCTGGAGGAGGGTTTACTGATTCTCTGTCAGTGAGGAGCCGGATATCTGGAAAATATCCAGGGATGTAAAGAACAAAAAGGCAGAAGAAAACATCACGTGATAAAGTTCCTATAAGGTCACAACAAAAAAAATCAGTGACAACTGTAACACACTCAATTCCTCCAATCAGAAACAGGCTAGCATGATGACACGCACCCCGTCAAAGTTCTGCAGGATTCACAGTCTGCCTGTGGAAAAGGAGCCGGATCATTTTACTTCCCAGAACCAAAACCTGATTTTTAGGTATGAAAATGATTTTACTAATGTTCATTATTTTTTTTCTACTGTCTACGGTTTAGATGACTGGGAATTTGGGCTCGTATCAATTTAACCTCTAGTTTATCAGTTACAAAAATAGCACAACAACTTATTCTAACATAGGTTTTGCGACTAGCGTAGCATTTTGTCATGGCTGTCAGATTGGGGGGGCAACTGTAACTTGCCCAGTGGCATATGGGCCGATGTAAGTGCCTTGATTATCCACGTGGACTTCTGTTAGAAAATAAAAATATTTTTTATATTTTAAGTTTTTGTTTTGTTTTGTTTTGTTTTTTTAGAAAATGTGTCATTACTGCACTTTAGAAGTGTTGCTGTGACATTGTTTCAAAAATGTAATGAGTATGTGGCTAGCTTCACATCTCACTGGTATGTCAATATGTGGATCTGTTACCATTTCATCAAAATGTGGTTGAAGATTATTACTGACTCATTAGCTGATCAACATACTTAAGTAAAATATACATTTAACTCAATTCCAATATTTAAAATCTGGTGACCAGCAGAGGATTTGTTTGGTCTTTTGCAAAAACGACTTTGTTTTAAATGCATTTGCCTCACATTTAAAAAAAAGAATTTGAAAGATATGCATAAAAACTCTTAACATTATTTGATACATCTGCAGTAATGTGATTACTTTAAAGTGTACTTGAGATACAGTAGATCAATACTGTTTTGTTTTTTTCTGTGTATGTTACAAATAGAAGCAAGTGTAGCACTCTGACTTCTTCCAATAAATTTAAAATTATAGTATTTTCATTATTAGTAAGAATATATCAAGTTATCATTAATTAGTGCACAAATATATATTTATCAAAAAGTATTTTCCAAGTGATGTGGGCCTATTGTTCTTAAGTAAAATGTAAGAAAGAAAGAAAGTTCCAAATGCCCCCAGTCTCTCCTCCATGAGTGTTTGGAGTGTTTGCAGTTTGGGTTAAATTAGGGCAAAGTCACAACAACTGCAGTCTGGTTTAGCAGACCCTACAGACCATCGCTGCTGCATGTAAGTGACACACGATGCATTTGAAGGAAATGCTGGGCATTTGATGGAAACGTCCCCTGCCAGTGTATGGGTGCAGGCTTCACGCTGGCCCAGGAATGTTGGCATCAAGTATGCAATGCAGTCCTGACAGACAGCTGCACTGCAGTGGCGTTTTTAACATGCCAGACCAGGACCCAAGCGTGCTAAAGGCTCTAAAGAAACTCAGAAACCGCATCAATCATAACAGGAAAATTCGCAGTAACTGGTTGACTGGGGTGGCAGGTGAGACACTGATGAATCACCAGTTTTATTTTTATTTTTTTTAATAAATATTTGTTGGAGACTCCCTGGCATTTGGTTCTAGTTTTACTTTTTAAACCCCGCTCGTCTTTGGCCTTCAAATTACAAGTCATCTGAGATATAAAAAGGCAGACATGGCACAACTTGATCCTGAGGAATGAAATGACTTACTGAACACTTTACTCTGAAGCCTGCGAATAAACCGCTCAATTACTTGAAACGTTCACCTTCTTCAACTGCCCCTCTCCACCTGCTTGGAGTTATTTCTACTTTTACCCATTTCTTCTCATCAGACAGCCACAGTATTAATTGCATTAGGCGGTTCTCTGATCGTCTGCTTGTCCTGTTTATTTTGTACACGTTCAGCCCCGCCCTGCAGACGCGCTGATTCCACGCCGTTGCGTAATTTGACAAGCCAGCGCAAAATGGGGAGAATGAACGTTTGACAGCTGGCTCTCTGCTCGCACAGATTGTCTCGAAACACAACAACACCTATGCTCAATTTATTTTTGCAAAATCTTTCGGATAGCTCGACCGTACCTCCGCTTTTATGGCCGCTGCCGTGAGGAATAATGTTTGGGTCGCTCCGGGGCAGGACGCGCAGTTTCTCCGTAAAACCGCCCCACCACTGACAGCCGACGGTCTGAGAGGTGAAGATCGTGGACAAGTGGCCTGTCACACGAGGGATGCCGTCCCAGGAACTTCCCCTTTTCATGATTATAATTTGGTAGGGGACTGCTTTTCGTTTCTTTTGCATCTGCCTCAGAGCATCACATTGTTTACTGACTACCTTGACGCAGAGGAACTGTAATGTATGTTGCTGATCAGAGCCAAACAGGCTGGTTTCAGTTAAATATGTATGTCCGGGCCTATTTGTTTGCTTTAATATTCCTAGCGACTGTCCCAACACGACTGAAATTCGTCCATGCTGATGCTGACATTCACTGACAAGGTTTGAATCACAAGCAGGGCATGGCTGGGATGTGAAACGCTGCACCCGCTCCCGAAACTTGCGAGGAAGAGATGCATAGCGCTGCAAAGCAACTGGATGTTCTAATTTCAGACATGTATTTCCAAACAGCTTAGGCTGGAGCGTTTCAGAAGGGCGTCTGCTGCTTGTAAAAAGAGGGGGTGGTGGTGGAGTCTTTGAAGTGGCAGCGTGTAGTCAAGTGCAGGCCCCAGTTGCATTACAGAATGTATTCAAAACACTTCATTTTGTTGTTTTGTCAGCTGTATGATACCTCAGTGTATCAGTAGAGAGTGGTGGGCAGTTCTGCCAATGGTTTTTACTCTGTAGCAGGTCTGTTTTGTGCATTTGAACAGCAGAAAACAACTGAGGCATTCAGTGTCCAGGATAAATTCTTTGCCGGAGGTGCATCTATCCAACTGCTTTTGCAATATCAAAGATTATTCACTCATGACCCTTGTAGGAACATGACTCATTCGACTTAGCAGACAGCTTTACTATGGCTAACCGTTTATTTCTTTTTCAGAATAAATCTGAGATGGACAGCTACCTATCTCCGCACCCACAGGATGTAGTAAATTCCAAAATGTTGTGCAGAGACAGTACTCTGATGCTCGAGCCGCCTTTCCCCGAGGACTTCACTTCCCCTTACAGTGTCAACATGAGCCTGCTCCTTCCTGACGTCACATACCTGCACCCCGGTCTCTGCAGGAGTATGAGACAGATCAAAACAGAGCCGCCGCACTCTCTGGCGCACGCCACCTGTCAGGCCAGCGGAGTACCACCAACACTCCCAGAATACCCAGGTGTTTTTACAGCAGCCGACTCTGCTGGCGGGAACTTTTTCATCAAACAGGAAGTGCCAGACTTCCAGGATGTTCCCCTATTTCAGCTTTTGAACTCTGACTTGGAGCAGCTCGTTCACGGGTCGCAGCTGAACTCCATCCCTATGGCCCCTTTAGGCCTTCCTCTTGGGAATGTCCACGTAAGCCCACCGCCAAATTCTGCCAAACCCACAAGCAGTCCTCAGAGTGAATGTTTTCAACGCGCAGGCCATCAGCAGAGACCAGCCTACTTGCCACCGTCTCCGCCGAACTCTGAGCCCTCAAGTCCAGGCAGGGGGAAGGAGCTCCTTCACAACCTGTCTCCACCTCCCTCCTACGAAGCCAGCATCGCCTCTAAGTTAACTTTTCAGACCCATAATCCCGTTGATCCAGGGCAGACATCTCATGCGCCAATCCAAAGTCCAAACCAGAATTCTAATGTTGGATTAGTCCAAAGCCCGGGTCCTGGGCCAGTCCAGCACCCAACCCTGACACCAGCTCAGACGTCACCAGGTGTCGGTCCAGTGTCCCCAGTGTTGGCCCAGTCGACTGCATATAAGAACAACAGAAGGAATAATCCTGATCTAGAGAGACGGCGGATTCACCGCTGTGATGTTCCAGGTGAGTCCTGTTGCTATTTCTAAGGTCATATCCAAGTGAAACGTTAGAATTTTGATGCTAATGACCTTTCTTTTTCTTTAGGGTGCCAGAAAGTTTACACCAAGTCTTCCCATTTAAAAGCTCATCTACGGACCCACACAGGTACAGTGTTTTGAGTTGCACTTCTTATTTTGGGGTGAAAGTGGTGAGCGCAGAAAAATGTACTTGGCATGCAGATGCATTCTGTCTACTGACAGGCCTGGCCTGCATTCTCACTGCTGTCAAATCACATAAACCCCAGCTCTCATAAAGGGGGCAGGGAAAAAGACAGGACACGCTGTGATTTATGGCTCACAGCTGAGGTGCAAGTATGAAAAAGTGTCAGTTTTTTATCATCAAAACTCATTTATCATAATTTTTCTGATATTTAGAGATATTCCAAACATTTAAGAAGCGAGAATTGAAGATAACCTTGACATCGAACCGAATCTAACCTTGATAGATAACTTTGGTATTTAAAAATGAAATATTAATATTGTGTTCTTAATATACATAGAGCACCTCTTAAATCATCTCCGTTTTATCCGTTTTTGCTTTGTCATAGTGGTTGGCGGTAATGTACTGTAATGCCAGCCACCATTACATGAATACATACATTAAATGTAATTGTTTCTCGTGGGTGCTTTCGTTCAGTCATCCTTACAGACTCTCTCTCTACCTCACTCCACATTTTGAGTGAAACTTATTTGCCAACAAAGCAACAAAACATGCAACAAACAAATTTTAAGATGAATTTGATTTGTAACATTAACTGCTAACAAATTTTCATAGATGTTGCAATGATATCGTCACTGTAAATTTGTTGATCATGACAAATAAGTCTCCTTAAATATATGTAATGGCCTAATACAAGCAGGATGCTTTATAGTTTAACAATGAACTTTGTCGTCCTAAATGATCTAAGTGCACTGAACAGTAAACTTCATCATAAATTTAATACATATAAATTACCCCAAGAATCTTTTTTGCATTAAAATCTGTTTTAAAAAAAAAATCTTTTTGGCGCACATGGGACATTTAAGCTGATACTGGTATGTCTGGAATAGCAAAAATTGGCCGCTATTATAGGCAGACTGATACAGTATATTTGTCAGACTCTACTTTTAACTAATGTTAGTTATTGCGGAAATGTATCGTATGTGTTGTCTGTTTGCCTTAGCTACATTTTGCATTTTTCTGTCTGCTGAAGGAGAGAAACCGTACCAGTGCTCCTGGGATGGGTGTGAGTGGCGCTTCGCCCGCTCTGATGAGCTGACTCGCCATTTCAGGAAACACACCGGGGCGAAGCCTTTCCAGTGCTGTGTGTGCAAGCGCTGCTTCTCCCGCTCTGATCACCTTGCCCTACACATGAAGAGACACTCTGCTGCAAATTAAGTCAGTCTTTTTTAAGTTCTTAGTAAATATGGACTTACCCATCAGCAAACAAACTAATACAAACTGTGCATTATTCCTCTCACTCCCTAGTGGAGACTTTCTTAGCAGTGCTGGCCCACGAGTAATTTCTTTTATTGTAAAGAGATAAAATGTTTTTACCACGTGTATGCCTCAGTATTGGGGAGCATTAACAAAGGCGTCAGTAAAAATAATTTGCCAAATGTAACATTGAAATATTATCTTTATAAATCTTTATTTTAATTAGACTGTGTTGTACTGCTTAGTGCATAAACACCTCAAAGATCAGATCTTATTTTTAAGGGTTTAATCATTCAGATCACATCAACAGTTACTCCTCCTCATTTATGGACATTTATTTCATTAAGTTAAATAACAAACTGCCATACTCAAAGTGCAGAGAAGGCATTGCTGTGAACTGCAAGAGCAAAGAACGTGTTGTTTTAGCTGCAGGTCAAAGGATTTAAGTGTGTCTATGTAATATAAAAAGTAACAGAAGTAAGTAAGTTTTACAAAAACACGTTGATTCACTAAAAGACACAGCAGGATGAGAAAATATTAGGATGGACGCTGTTTGCAAATGCAGAACTTACTGCATGACTTTAACACTGCCAGATTTGTAGATTACTTTGCCACTGAGAACAAATAAAAGGAAGATAATGGGTATAAGATAATAATCATAGTCATTGGACAGTGCTATGAATGTTCTAAATCTATGCCCATGTGTTGTAACATAGATGTTGTCATTACAGAAAGGGTTTTTATTTGCTTATAGGGCAGGTTTAACTGATTTGATGGACTTAACTTCAGCTACACAGCGGTGTCTCATTTAAAACCATCGACGGTGTGAGAGAGGAGCTCAGACTTTTTAAATTTACAACAGCGGCTTTGGGTAGACGACATTTCAGCAGCAGGTCTTCCAAAGTTGTTCCGATGGACAGATCAAGACTGTTTAGGTAGCAAATTATGTGTCCAAACATCAGGTGTCTTATAACAGGATTACAGCATCATATTACTGATGATTTATCCTCATAAGTTTGCTCAAAGTGATGTCTGTTCGCTAGGGATACTTTTTTAGTTTCAGACTGAGCACCTGCCAGTCTGAACATCTGTGCAAGCTTTTGGTTTCTTGGACTATTATCTGCATATTCAAACACCTTTGAAAGTGCCTTTAACTGCTTTTTTCTTTGGTTTTGATGAAAGAAAAACAAAGCTGCTCTGCTGGGAAAATGTTCTTTTATCAGGTTCTCTACTTTGCTAAACTGATTCTGTATATTGGCTGCCCGTTGTTTATTTATAATCAAGTATCTTTAGAATTTCAGCCAGGTTGAACAAATTTTATTTTGTAAGTCTCTATAATTTGTAAAGATGTATATATTTTGTATTGGTTGTTTCAGGATACAGTCCTTTTTTTTTATTGCAGAGACTGTTTATTTTAAACTTTTTGGAAATGTCTAAGAATGATCAAATTTTAGAATATTGTCTGAGTTGACACTGTCATAATTTTCTCCAGCCAAGGTAGCAGCTCGGTGTATTTGTCAGTGAATTATTGCAATACTTTCAAAATATATATGCACACTAATAATTTGACATCATATCGTCATAACAACACAAAATTGATGACAGGCTATGAAGGTGCGAATAAAACTTTTGTGGTGAATATTTCTTTTTGAATGTCTGTTCTTTAAAATAATGCTTAATACTTTTGAAATCAAAGCTGAGGTGGGCAACGTCTGGAAATGAAGCAAGCAGTAGCATGAGACTCCTAAGGAAACAACTCCAGCGCACCCTCCCCTCCTCATTTTTGCACCAGCAAAGATTTACAATGAGACAAAACGGTTGCAGGAAAAGTTGCAGTGGAGTAAACTGGCTCATCTCGACTCCAGCCGGCAGCAGTGGGCAGCCACCAAGCAGCGCTCAGGGACCAACTCCAGATTCTAAGCCAGTACCTTGGTCAAGGGTACTGACTGGAGATAGACCTAATGTACATGTTTTGACGGTGGGGGAAACCGGAGCACCTGGAGAAAACCCACGCAGACATGGGGAGAACATGCAAACTCCACATAGAAAGGCCCTGACCCAGCTGGGAATCAAACCCAGGACCGTGCTAGCAGCTCTGTGAGTCTGCTTGGGCACAGTGGTGGCTTGAGCTAAATGCTAACGTAAGCATGCTCACAACAACAGTAACAATGCTACTGTTAATGTTAATGCCAGGATAATGATCGCCATTCTAACAATTTTAGTTTTTCATGTTAGAATGTCGACATTTAACAATTAGCGCTAAAAACCAAAGTACAGTTGAGGCTGATTGAAATATTAGAAGTATAGTTTTGCAGGTAGGCCTATTTAGTCATTAACTAAAGTTTTGAAGTTTTGAAATTCTGAACTAGCTTTCATGCCAATTTAGCCAACAGTTGTGTGGCATTTCACTCAAAAACACAAATGTCTGGGCCGCCCTGGAAGCTCATTCGATAGAGCCGTTGCCCCAAGTACAGAGGCTGTGTCCTCGCTGAAGTGGCCTGGTTCAATTCCACACCTTTCTCCCCCAATTTGTTGTCCAATCTTTCAGCTGTCCTATCAATAAAGGCCCAGAAAGCCAAAAATATCTTTAAAAAAACACAAATGTCAAACTCATGGTGGCGCTAGATGGAAGCGATCACCAAAGTCAGTAGGATTTGTCGTCTACGGGCAATGAATGTCTGTACAAACTTACATGACAATCCATTAAATAGCTGGCCATTAGTGGACCAAAGATGATGGATTTATCTAAAGAAAAACTGTTATCCTGATAATAACTGCGCTGTTAGCATGGCTAAATTATGTGGATGGATGTATAGGTACAGCTGAAAGTGTGCAACATCAAGCTAAACTTGAAGCCACTTATCCAACATTGTATAATATGATAAGAAATATAAAAAGTCAAATACACAGTACATTTGTCATGGAAACACTGACACATAAAAAAGTGATGCAACTTACAGAGGCAGGTATGAGAGCTGAACAATATTGTGTTCACTCTCACGGAAATCTGCTGATTCAGTTGCAGACTCATCCCACTTCTCAAGTCAGACTATGACATCATTAAAACCTTGACTTCCACTCTTGAATGACAGCCACAAGGAGAAAAGCACTCTGTCTCACAGCGAAACGCTTTATTCAAGTCTGAAGCTTAATGAGCTTTAATACTGTGTACTTCATATCTCAAAACCAACATTTAAAATTAGCTTAACACTGGAAAAATTAGTGAATGTTAGCGGTCCTACCTTTGAGTGTAGTTTAAGTGTTTTGCTCCTGGGTTCCTTTTTCCCCTTGTTGCCATAAAAGCAGACTACTTTCTTCTCATCTTCTGTCAAAGTAGATTCACATCGTCATCTTCACAGTGAGAAAACTTTCCAGCAGCATCTGGCTTTAGCTTTTTTTTGTCACTCTAGCCTCTTAAATCAGGTGATTTGCGAGATAAGACGGACTCATGTGGCCCATCATGACGGCCATCCCGATCCTGGGTCACACGCCTGGCAAACAGGGCCTGAGAGCCTATCATAATAAATCCATTGTGAAATCCACACATAAATATAACGTCATCTCCACTGTGATGGAAGAATCAAGTTAAATAGAATTGAAATGTGGTGCACACGTTAGTAGATCAGGTTAAGGTGTAATCCAGCTCCCATCAGGCAACAATTAACTACAGCTTGCTTGAGAGATAAAATAATTTTTGCATTTTTTCATGTGTGCTGTTGATTTTCAGTGTGTGAGATGGGGGGTGGGTTACTGACCTTGTCTCTTCACTCTGGCTGGCACGAACGCACACTCTCTTATACAAAGCGTTTCTGTCTGAAACAAAGTCAGTCTATTGTGGACAGGGAGGGCACAGCTTCCAGACACATGGGGGGGATTTAACTCGTCACATTCAAGTGATTGGATGGCCTCGCATTCATTGATAAAGTCTTACATCATGTGCCAAGACAAGGAGATTTATTTATCGGGTTTACAGTAAGTACAGTTCGGTGAAAAAAGTCTTCATGACAATAAAAGGGTCTAAATAAATATGGATTTATTCAAAACAAATGCACAAAAGCACAGTAAAACACTATAAATCACATGAAAGTAGGATTTATAGCTTAACTATGGACAATATTTTCACAGGCTAATAATTGGACAGTGAATTAAGTCACATGTGCACAAAGCTTTTTTAATAAAGTGCATGAAAGTGCTTATTAAACTAATATTTGCATACTCTGACATTTTGTGCCTCTTTGTAAATATCATCAAACTAAAAAAATTATGTAAGTATGTATGTATGTATGTATGTATGTATGTAATGAAGTGTAAAAAAACTGCAGAAACATCTTAAATTGCAAAAGCCTTGACAGAGTTGATGAAACTTAGCAGCATCTATCTGGCTTTTTTGTTTCTCTCGCAGTCTTACATTGACTTGAAAAGTTCGGTTTGTTCATCCTCCTCTAGAGCTCAACCGTGCTGTTAATCAGTGCAAAACTCACTTTTTATCAAGGGAGAAAGTTTAACTGCAACAGATGTGGAAGACAGAAAACTGCAATATCGCAGAGAAGTGTGCTCACAAAAAGACCCTAAACAAGATGTTTAATTCCCAAAACTACGACCGAACCAACAGTGTGAGCCACAAGGCCTGCGTAGCTAAAGGAAGATGTTAGCAAAACAGCTGTAGGTTTAGTAGTGTGTCTGAGTCTCACATTAATCCACAATTACAATGCATATACACCTATGTTGAGCAGGTATAATGTTTACAATATTCACCATGCTTAAATTTGAAAGTGCAGCAGAGGTTGATGGGCATAGCTAAGGTAGTATTGGACAAATGAACATTTTTTGAAGATAGTAAAGATGCCATTACATGACAATATATATTATA
>JAQFJA010000005.1:6741318-6758347 GCA_029874485.1 Naso brachycentron
TTACGTAAGCCACCCCCACTTTCATTTTGACTGATACAAATACATGTACGCGTTCAAGCCTACTCATACTTGCACACGCTGACACATGGTTAAAGATATGTTCGACCCGCCTGCCTGCCTCTGTCCACATGCCTTTGTCTTTATTAGGGGATACTGGTTAGCAGGGCAGATTTTCCAGCCCCTTGCGGGCGAATTGTCTAACGAGGGAGACCATTTCCAGCAAGCCCTTGGCCCCCCGCCACCCAAATGAAGACCACATTTCTGCAGCAGCCCAAACTGTCTGTCTGTGTCTGCCGTCTAGAGGAAAGCGCAGTCTGTTAGGGCGAGATTGGATCTCAGTGCACTTCAAAGCTGTGTGGGCTGCAGTGCTCACATCCTGTCTGTGACTGACATCACTACATATATGTTGAACGACTTCAAACCTAAAAGTTTTAGGTAGCAACACAGGCGCAAAGCTTTCAAACCCTTGAGTCACAGCTGAGAGTAGGGCACCTTGAAAGTAACCACCTGCTGCCTCTCTATCCTAAGTAGAGTAGAGACAGGTTCAGTTTTATCAATACAAAACTCCTGCACACCAAACAAATCTATACAAGACTAAGAGCTAACCTGATGGGTTATTAGCAGCTGGTTTCTCATCCATCATGGACTAATGCTCTCGGGTTGAACTCAACAGAAATTATTTTGCTCTTGTCCTGCAAAGTGCTCATGGTGATATATTAGGGAACAAGATATTATTGATATATTATGAATGGAAATCAATACTAACTGAACACTAATTCATCATGATTACAAATATTAAGTGGCCTGCACCCACTGCACACACAGCTGTGGCAGCAACACAAAGCCCTTGTAACCTAGCAACAGCTTCTCCATAACAAGACCACTTTATTTCTAGGTATGCTTGGACCAGAGAGCACTGATACTGCATGTGGGCCATGAAAGCCCTGCATGAGGTAACTCCATTATTCCAAACATGGTCAGTATATCCAGTGTAATTAAATGTAACCCTCAAAAAGGACACTAAATGGTGCAAAGTGGCCTTATGATTAAAACAAATGCATCAAAGACAAAACATTTAACAATTAGAAGGGCTATGACAGAGCCCAGACCTGCAAGGCCAATGGTCTAGTCTTCTATGTACGATAAGTATCTTGGTTGTGTCAGGCCAAGAGAAGCATGGACCTACTAACATTACACAAGAGGGCGTTGTTGTGTAATGGGTAGGTCATCATTAAGGTGCCAGCTTCTCCAAAAGGAAGAGAAAGAAAAACAAACTTTTTCGAAGTCGATGCGCTTAAACGCAAAATGCCAAACTTCAAGACACCTTTGAAGATAGGAGAGACTACCATAAGGGAGGAAAATCGTTAATAAATTAAAGATGCATCAGTATTGCTACATTTTAGCCTGGCATCCTCCCTAGTCAGGCGTCTTAGCAGCCCTATGACGGAACAGTTTGGAGACACTACTCTTCCTATTTTATTGTGAAGACTCCAACACTGTTTTTTACTGTGGACACGCAGAGTTTGAGGTACTATTTGCTTCCTTCAGCGGTATAAACCATGACCTGTCCTTAAGTCGTGATTATTTTCCGGAAGAAAGCAAGCTTCATTGGCCTATATGTATCATGGATGTGTCTCAACTATCTGGTGTTATTTCTACATAGATAACGAATTACAGGCTTTGCTGACCTTGTGGTCTCAGCTAGCAGCTGTTGTGAAGTTGAATTTGGCATTTTATCATGCTGCCACTGCTTACATGCACAGGAGGCAAGCTATTGTTCGAGCGCACTGTGACAGGTCCCGTGTTAAGCCATCAGCTACAGCCACATTGATTATGCCACATGTTCAGATTAGCCCTGACGATCCTCAGCGAAAAAGTGCATCCGCATGTGGAGGAAACGACAACAAGAATGTGGGCACCCATGGATGTTTTCACAAACGGTGCCTGCACATTGTATTAACGTTACTTAAGTGGCCTGGGTAGACTCTGGAAAACTGCCAATGCGTTTTAAAAATCCCAACAAGTTGTTTTTGTCATCATCCAATGAGTTTGTAAGGCTATCACCATCTTCCTGGGGCCAGATTACATCTAAACAATGTGCGCAAAACCCAAAGTAAAGGAGGTTGTCATCAACTTCTATTAAACACACGGCATGCCACAATGCCTGGGAGATATTGGCAACGCACACATTGAAGTAAAACAACCCCTTGCTGATTCCACAGACTAGAAAACAGAAAGGGGAAACATTCTTTGAATGTACAGGTGCTGCGTGAGGCGAGCTTGCTAGCCTTATCGTTATAACTAATCATGAGCCAGGTAAAAGCAAGGTAACATCTACAACATGCAAATCTGCAACAGCAACTGCTGGACATATTTCCACAACTGTCTGATTATGTGAATTACATCAAATATGGTTGCCTAACTGGAGCCTCAGCAGAGTTTGAACGTTTTTTCTTAATATCTCTGGTGGAGCTTATTGTAGACACACACATTTAGAATATAACTGGTTGTATGAAAGAGTGGAGACTTAAAGATCGCCAAATTAAAGACTTAAATATCGCCAAATTTGGAGTTTGTGTTTTTTAACTTGACAGCTAGGGCTTAATATTAAGTTTTATGTTTTGGAAAAATACAGCTGTTTCCATAGCAATACAGTAGTTTAAGAAAAAAACGTACAATTATGGCAAAGTTGCAGCTGTACAAGTTCTCCCATGAAACAACTGTCCCTGAGTGCTCCATTACAACTGCATTTTTAATTAGGTTTAATCAGCTGGACATGTCAGCTATCCTGGACAATAACTGATACCTGTGAATGTGGACTGTGAGATGGAATCAATAAATTTCTCCACTTGGCTGTGTTTTTCACCAATAAATTTTCCTACCACTAAATTTTTGCTGTATTGATTTGTACCACCAAGGCCAAATGCCCTATTAAGCAACATTAACGAAAGTGAAAAAGAAGACTATCTGCCACTTGGTTCTTTCTTGGCCCATGCTACACCAGTGGTTCCCAAAGAGGGACTCAGAACCCCCCGGGGGGTTGTGAGACACGGGGGGGGTCATGAGATACCTTCCAAAGAACAATTAAATTTTTAAAATAATTTAAAATTGCATATTTAGCCTATTATTGCATCAATTCTGGTTATATTCTTTGTTTGATTTTTCATAAATTACTTTAAAATAATATTATGGCTGTTAAGTTGTTGTTCTTTTGTGTTTACATAGGCCTAATAGTGTGTGTGCGTTTCTGTGCACAATGTTACTTGCCACCTCCAGGGTCGATGGAGTCCCCAATCTCTGGCATTGTTACTTGGGGGTCCCAGACTGAAAAGTTTGGTAACCCCTGTGTTAAATCCCTTCCACCAAATTTTATGTTAAATGGGCCACTAGCTTTTGATCCTGCTGACAGTCATTACACCAAACAAACTGAACCCAAAACATAACTTCCTCTGCAGAGGTAATTAAAGCTCACAATTCCTGATTGACAAATTATTACGTCTCTGTGATAAATGAAGAAAGTGACTGAAACAACAGAGGTGACAGAAAGCACTGCAAGAGAACAGAGAGGTGCTAGAGAGGAAGAGATGGAGTTGTGACAGTGTTTGAAGAGGAACAGTGTAGTTTGTTATGCTTGTGTTTATTTGCGTACGTGTGCAAGAGAGGGGGATAACTTGTGTGTTTCTGAGACAGAAGGCTCTAGGAGGATGAAGGGAGACTTGGAGATGTGAAGGGGCAGGAAGACACAGAGATACAGTAGATAAGATTTAGAGTTTCCCATGTGATCCTCCTCCCAAGAGCAGCGACAACATCTGCGCAATCACCATCAGCCAGCATGGACTCTCTGCTGGCCCCCGTCAAACACCCCAATACATTCCTGCTCCAGCTGCGGCCGTCCTCCTCTTCTCGGTTCCTCTCCTCTTCCTGCTTACTACCATGCTCTCCGAACACTCCTCTCAGCCCCCACGCTCACTCACTGTCTAACTCACTTGCTTAGGCCTGGGAGTGATTATCGGTCCATTGCTGGGAGGAGGAAAGAAGGAAAGACGGAAAGGAAAGCAGGGGAGAAAAAAAAGCGAGGAGGGTGGAGGGGTGGGATTGTCTGGAAAACAACTGCTCTCTTACCCCTTGTTCCGATTCCAGGGGCTCAGCTTTGACTCGGACTGCAGGCATTCCGTCAAGCATTAACATCCTGTTTCTTAGGCTGCCTGTGAAGGGATACAGAGGAGGTGTAAGACGGGTGTTTCAGCATGACTAAGCAGGTCCCACACTCAGTTATTCACACATGGACATCTACAATGTTGTGCACCCACTGAGAAATAAACACATTTTAAATAGACACGGATTCATGTTGCAAAACCATCAGAAGCTGACAGACAAAAGATGCACACAAACTGTGTAAACTCTGGCGGCGCACAGCACGGCTCCCTCTTCTTCATAATAAAGATTTTCAATTGCCTGGTGGGCTGCTGCAGGGCTAATAACACTTCATAACGCTGAATAAAATCCTCTTAACACTTCAATGGAATACAAATACTTGCTTTGATATACAGTTACTCAACAGCAGCAGCAACAGCTCAGCCAGACAATGTTTCCTCTCTAACCACTAACATAATAAAGCAATAACTAAAACATGGAGATGGAAAAGTGAAAAATTTGACATGTTTGACATTTCTAAAGATATTACTTACACTCATAATGATACATGTAATATTAATACAACAAAAAGCACAAGCAAGCACACACAAAAACACACTTTTTAGTGCATCTATACATTCACCCTTCGCTCTGCAGCCTCTGAGTGCTGTGCCTCTGCAAAGTGGGCAGCACTCAGCTCCTCAGCTCCGCGCTGTGGCTTTAAGAGGGATACTCAGATGGAGCCAATGACAACAATGCATGTTCCGTATCCCTCAGCTGGGGCCGACCTGAGGTAACCCTCCCTCTTATTATTTTAGCAGCAGTACATGGAGGAATGCAAGCACGGCAAATAGACTCTAAACATCTCTATTACTCTTCTCTGCTGGCACCAGCAGCAGGACGTGTGGCCCAATCTTTGCAGCGAGCAGCACCGCAGCCATTATGATGAATCTGGTGTGGAGACAAAAAGCTCTGCCAATTCTCTGCTCTTTCTCGGCAGCTGGTTCCTGATCAGTAAACTATACTGCCCATCTCAGATCTAACAGGACTACACCTATGTTGCCCATCCAATAATTAAGATTTTTGTTTGTTTGTTCACCAGAAATTCCACTCATAATAGTTATTAAAAACATCTCTTTTTCACAGATTTCAATAAAAATTGAGGCAGAAAAAGCATTTAATGCCACATATTGTTCAACTAGCTCTTAAATTCTGAAGCAAAGGGCTAATCCTGAGTGTGTTTGTGTGTGAGGGAGGTAGAGAAAGAGGCAGGATTTACTCTTTCAATCTGCAACCCCCCAGATCTCGCCTCTCAGGTCTAAGTCCCTCAGGTACCCTGGCTGTGCTGCTATTGTATTGTTGTCCAGGATGTCCTTCGGCTTCAGGTCTTGGTAGGCCCAGATAGCGTTGCTATAGCAACGGCTGGGCGGGTGGAGCTGCAGCCTCAGTCCAGCCTCAAGCCATGAAGAAGAGAGAGGAGTGCACCACGAGAGGCAGAAAGTGAGGTTTGTTTTCCTCAAGATGACCATAATTTTGGCATCTTTGCCTTTCTTGGAGGAAAAATCTAAAATTCTTTAGATGAACCCTTTTTTTAAAAAAGCTTCTTTTGTGAGTGTCAAAGAAGTTCACACTATCCAAACTTGTTTGTTTTTATTGCTAAATGTGTGCACTCCTGCTCCTGGAAAAAATGAAGAAAACATCTTTCAATCTTGCACATTCTCGCACAGACAGATACATTCCTTAAAAGCAGCAACCTCTCCCAGTGTACCCAGAGTCCAGTTAATCCAGTGGTTTGTGATCACCTTCCTAATGAAGTGTCCTGCAGCAGGCTATTAATAGGAAATCAATAGCCATTGCATACCTCTGCTTGGGACTGTAATGATTGAAGAGCTAACAACAGTGAGAGAGACCTAACACTGAGTAATGAGCTAACAGAGGGGCCCTGTGTATTGAGGAGGTCACGTCGAAATACTTTGACCGAAGTCAACTGCCTTTTCTCCCACGAAAGGATCACATCAGCCAGTTAGTACTTTAGGATCACAAATCAAAAAGAGATACAGTTTGAAATGAAGAGAATTTGTTCAAGGTAATAAACCAACATGTATCCAGTATTCTCTCTCACTCAGTTTGGTCTGCTGGCGGCAGGCTTAGGCAACCAGCAGTGTGCTGTCCATCAGCGGTGTGAGGCTCTGTGTGTGGGAGATGAAGAGAGGGAGGGGTGGTTTGAGGGAAACAGGGTAGATTAAGATCACCTTTCCATTTGCTGCACTCTGAAATGAAATGGCCATCCCAGGTGTGTGGGGGAGTTGGATGGAGAGAGGAGGGCAGTGGAGTGTTGAGGCATCTCATTTCTCTCCCCTTCCCACCCTCCTGTCCTCACCTAAATCCCCAGAATAAAAAAAAAAAAAAGCTAGAGGGAGCAGGTGAAGATTGAGGCCAGTCCTTGCAGCAAAAATGCTTGAAATGTAGAAATATACGTATTTCACTGTCTGTTGCCCTACTGGCTTTTCTGTTTATGCTAAGTCTGTGTGTCTGTTAATGCATTTCGAAGTATGGACTGAAACTCCCACCACATAGCCACATCTATGACCTTTGATCCACCATCTCCAAGTTCGCTGATGGCTATCAGCGTCTGTGCTGATGGGAGAGATGGCAACTATCTGGACTGGAAGGATAAAGCGCAGGCAGAATCTGAATGGACTAGCTGGATCAATTAGAGGTGACAAAGCCTTGACCTTCTTACACCAAATATTGACCTCATACTCGAGTCATCCTATACATGTGCACACACGTGCACATCAAAACACTGACATAAACCCAGAAAATTTCACAAGGACAACCTGTAAAAACTCTAACAAGCCTACAAAACCAATCATTAGGTCTCATTCATGACACACCTTTTAGTTTTATCCCATCTGTGCTTAGAGTTCATGTTCTCTCAGCACATGTGGATCTTTCTCTGGGTGTACACTCACACAGCAACGAAACACATCTTTTGCAAAAGTGAAAGTTAAGCTTAAACAAACACTCCAAACCAGATTCAGTGTCTGGCTGTGTGTACCATCTCTGTTTTCTCTCCCTTCTCTATCTCCCATGCGTACATACTTGCACACATACGCATCACACACCCAGAAACACACTGTAGCAGACGGCACCGCCAATGCTTCGTTTCCATGTCGAGCGCCCAGAGCAACTGGGTGCATCTGTGTCGCCGAGGCTGGACCTGCTGCCAGGGGCGGGGATAGGGGAGAAATGGAAAAGGGTGAGGGGAAAGAAAGGGGGCAATGAAATACGGGAGACATATGAGGAAGTGCTAGGGAAGGTGATAGCAAGAGAGCCAGTGAGGGTGGAGAATTGTTGCAGAGCACAGAGTTGCTGGCAGGAGTAGTGGTTAGGGAAGCAACCAAGGGGAGTTGAAGAGGTTGAGGAGGGGGGGAGTGGGGTGGAGAAGGGGTGGGAGTCAGAGAAGCGAGAGAGGGTAGAGAGGGGATATGGACCCGAGCCAAGGCCCGGTCGAGCGCAAAGCACACGGTGCAAGAATGCCAACAGACCCCCTCCCACCCAGTCCTCTACCAAAGAGAAGAGAGGGAGAGGAGGGGAGAGCAGCAGAGGTAAACAGCGAGGAAAAACATGTCAAAATGTTGCAAATAAAAACCCAAACTGGTCCTGTAAGTGCAAATGCACAAAAAGGACAGCACTGTAGGTGATGTGAGATGAGCATTTCCTGTGTGTTGCCAGTATTGTGCCGCTGGCTTCGGCTGCGACTCACTTCCCTCTTCTGTGCCCCTGGACACCCCAGTGTGACACGCTGGCCTGATAACCAGCCCACAACTGCTCGCTCACCCCCACAGTCCTCCGCTTCCTCTCATTTGAGTCACTCAGTGTAGCAACTTTTAGAGAGCAGTGAGCTCACTACCTTCACAACACAGCTCATTAGACAAGTAACAAAGAAAATGCTCAATAGAAAAAGAGAATTGGCTGCCGATGCCTCCGCAGACCCTCAAAATTAAAGGTCTCATATATGTTTAGTAAAAACCCTCATGTGCTAGCAGCATAGACACAATAGAGCCGCAGCTGAATCACAGCCGATTTTCGATCTCAACCTCCGCCTGTTTCATGTTAAGCTGTGTCTGTTCATGACCTCATCTTGTTGGCCTCAGTCTGGTCTTGAGAGCCCATTCACACAGTTCCCTGCAGATTTACTACTTAGAGTAACTGCATCCAGACAAATAACGGAGCTTGGTGTGGTCAAAGGTTCAACAGACTTTAACCTTCAACCCACTGAGGTCAGTGCTGCCCTGCAAAGTCAAAACTCACAAGCTATGTCTTTAGACATAACCACATTCTAAATTTTTGATATCACCTTTACTGTTAAGAGGATGTTATGCCATAGAAATGTGTAATTTTGATTAAAAACCAGCATGTAATATTTAATTTTTGGTTGAAAGTGTTTGAGGAGCTAAAAACCAAACGACTAGCTTTAACAAGCTGAAATGTGCAGCCACAGCTAGCCATAGCAAAAGCTAATTTACAAACTTTTACTGCCTTGTTTCTTGTAATTAAAATATCTGTTTTGATGCTTTGACATCTTAAAATAACCAATTGGTTATTGAGTTTATTTTACCATGACAAAAAAAGGCGACAGCTAGATGTAATTATCACAAGAACAAAAAAAACACCAGATAAACAATTCCTGCTAAAAGCTAATTGTGTGCGTGTGTGTGTGTGTTTGTGTGAAAGAGAGAGAGAGAGAGAGAGAGAGAGAGAGAGAGAGAGAGAGAGAGAGGCTAATCATCTTCAAAAAACAAAACGTTCAGGTTTTACTATATGTGCACTTGTTACTGATGTTAGCTGAGCCTTTACAGTGCAAAATCATTTTTTTCTAAAAAGAAGGAAGTGAAAAACTCCAAATATGTCTGACTTGAGCTCCCACAGAGTGTTTTCTTCCTCTGTTCAGACAAAAACTTCATGAACTAAACCTCTCTAAATATCTATACAGCTCTGCGCCCACAAAAATACGGGCCAAACTCCCAACACATTGAATCATACTTTCCCACAATGCAGCTGTTTTTCTTTTTTGTTAGACCCTCCCTGCCTACTGAGTTTGTGCATCTTTTACACTGATGCTCTCAATTTGTAAAACGGATATATTTTGCAGTGAATTTGTCTCCAACCTCTGATGACATCATCAGGGCTTACACTGTCAGCTTTGACAGAACTCCTTCCATAGGACATTTAACAACTGTTTTCACTAGCAGAGGAGAACTCCCCCTGACATGGTAACTGGACTTCATGTGTAAAATCCGTTGACTTCCCCTTTAATGACTTTCGAAACACAAACAGCTCCAACCTTGTAAACAGTGTTGATGCTGTTTGTTGTGTGTGTGTGTGTGTGTGTGTGTGTGTGCGTGTGTGTGTGTGTGTGAGAGAGAGAGAGAGAGGGAGAGCAAGGTGGGGATGTGTGTTTTCCCTCCGACATCACTCCTGGATGTACTGAGATGGACATGGTCTTTTTTTTCTAATCACTCCTGGCACTCTGTGAATGGTCTCAGAATTTCCATTTCATAAGCCGTATTTTCCTTGGCAGGAGCAATAAGCGAAGTCTTTCGGATGCTTCTGGGACATTTTTGAACGGGGCTCAAGAGAGCAGAGTGCTGCTACCTCGCTGCTCAGAGAAGCGTGGACTTCTCTAACCCCCGACGAGCACAATGGTATCAAACCACAGTTTACACACACTATGCTTTGAAAAAACGACACAAAAAAGTTCCCTTTAGGCTTAAAAAATCCTTACAGATGCACTCAACTGATGCACTTTACCTCAAAGCACCCTGCCCTTTTCCTCTGGGAAAAAATCAGTTCCACAGAGGGAAAACACAGCTTGCTTCATGAGCACAGCTATTATTAGACAGAATATACTTCTCCTGTGTTGGATGTTTTCATCTCTGGGACATACAGAAAAACATGGGGACCTTATCAGGTCCTATCAATTTAGATTGAATGTCATCCTCTATCTGTCTGATATCTGTCTGATGCTATCTGGTCTTCCACTTTAGGCTTCCTACGTCACTCAGACATACAGCTTTCAATTCAAAAACCATCTATGGTTGCCTTCTCATGATGTCACAAATATATGCTGCACCATGAACACATGCTAAATGATATTTCCATTTGAATATCCTTCAATGGGCGACAAAATACTCTAGAATTTAATGGAAAATGCCTTGCATGAACACTCAAAGTTGGTTATGAGGGAGGATATTATCGACAAAATGCTTGTAAAAAATAAAAAATCAGCATTAATCAAACCAAAGAGACAAAGGAGAGTATGTTGAAATGGCTGCTAAGATGAACACCAAAACAATTTGTCCAGGCTGAATGGAAATGGCAAAGGGTGAATATTGATCTGATTGATCTGTGCTTCGGAATACAAATTGAGCTCCATTGTTGTGAAACCCAGCTTTGAGAAAATCTAGAAAAAGTGCACATTTATGACCCAGTTCAGAAAAAACACACACTGTGGAACTCATTGATTACAGACATTTGCTTTGGATCTAAATTAGCTTTGTTTTACCGAGAACAGCGAGATAATTCATTTTAAAAATGGTGCAGTGCTGAATGGGTTATACAGAAGGTTAAATGAGCCTCAGTGCAGGGGCTTTGATACTGCATTTGTGCATAGAAATGGGCCCAGGAACAATGTGGAGTGCCATTTTTTATCCCTGCACAATGACCTCATTATGTAAGTTCCCTCACTCAAAAATTTTCCTTCATGTACAGTTTACAGTTTTCAGTAAATTTCCCCTTTAGCAGCAGCAGTGATAGTTAGATAGGTAAATAGGGTATTGGTGGTGCATGTGTCTGTGTACTTCTGAGAGAGAAAGAAAGAAAGAGCAATGAACTTATGTTCTTGCCTGAGTCCAGGAGCTCAGCACCTGGGAGGAAACCAGCTCCATTTATAGAGAGCTGATACCCATGTACATACACAGACACAGTCAAAATACACACATGCACACACAGCACACAAACACACACACACACACACATGCATTTGCACACTAGCAAGGCTCACGGAAGTTCCCATATTCTGGTGGATTGCCCTTGGGTCCTTGCTATTTCTGCCAGGGGCAGGGGGATCCTGTGTCAGTAATCCTGTCAGGATGAGGTCGCCGGATGCAGCTCAAGTCCACTGCCTTTACTACCACACACACACACACACACACACATGCACATACAAGTATTTGTAGGAACACTTTGCTGACACTTCATACACACGTGTCAGTATTTACATGAGAAAACATGTACACTTTTTGATAAAAAGGTGCTTAAACAGTAGGAGGACACACAGCTAAACAAATGAACCACCGTAAAAAAAAAATAAATTAAAAAAATTTTAATCTCACCCACTGCACTGTCGTTGTAACAACACTTTTCAAGTCAGCCCAAACACACTAAGTTAAACATAAGTTGTGTTAGTCATAATACTTCAAACAGGTAAGCCTCTAGAGTCTCTTTAAAATGTAGAACTTTTTGAGAAAAAAGCTCAACACCTTGCATTTCCTTATTAACTTGTCTAAAATACCCATTTTTAATAGGACAAAAGGGACATCTTTTAAAAGCATTTTAATTTTCTGTGGCTTTTTGTCCTTGTGAAAGCTCCCCACCTCCGCAAATGAAACTGTGGGAAATGAAGAAGCTACTTATTCTGAGAGGAAACACTCAAAGCGAAAAGAAGAGTCGGTCGCTGTCTGGTTTGTCTCCGTCTACATCTGTGTGTCAAATGCACTTCTTATAAAGCTGACTTCCCGAGCCCCTTGTCTGCTCTACAATCTGACTACCACACACACAAACCTTGTGACCTCTGCCTGCACCCACAATGAACCATATTTATCTTAGATTAAGAGACAGACACACTCACATACACAACTCTGTCTCTCAATATTGCTGCTGTGCTCATGAAAGAAGAATAAAGATGCCCATTCAACACAAACAGCCACCCACACACACCTACAGTGTGCACACAAGCGCACGCACGCTAACACGCGCACACCAGAAACATGCACAAACACACACACACACACACACACACACACACTCCTCCACAGCGCTCCAGAGAGGTAAACAGAAGAGTCTGACATCCTCTTGCATCATGTGCCTCAAATGCAGCAGAGAAACAGCCAAACAAGCTGTGACCGTGACAGCGCTAAAGTGAGGTGGCATTACTCAAGTGAGCTTCGACTTAAAAGTCAAAGCAATTTGTGACACCATTCTAGACCGTTTATGTCCAATTGAAGATCATTTTGATGTAATCTGGAGAAGAAATAAGTTAAATATTCTGCTTGAGGGCTGGACTGAGCCAAAGAAACCACAAACAGACGGCACAAAACAGCTCCAAAAGAGTCAATAAGGCAAGGTCTTCTAGCTTCAACATAATCGGGTGACCTCTCAAGACACACACACACAAACACACACACACACACACACACACACCTCAGTAAATGCAGTAGGGTCAGTGGCTGTGCATCTAAAATAGCCTCTGACACAAAAACCTCACTTGTACCAAAGGAGGGGGAGGAGAGCCGAGTAACAGCAGGATAAACAGTAGCAGTGGAGTAACTCCTGCAATATTATTTGCATGTGTATGGTGAAGTTTACACAGTGTAGAGCGATATTGCGTGTGTGCATGAGAGAGAAAGAGATAGAGAGAAAGAGGTTAGCTCCAGTGAATCAATAAAAAATGCACTCAGTGACTCCGTTCTCGTCTCTTATTTACTCTCAGTGCACAGGTCCTAGGTTGATGTGACCACACTGCAGTACTTCATAATCATCTCAGACTGACGGAGGTGCATCGTCCACACGGTCCTGCACAGAATCCACAGTAAATAAAATATTGTGTTTATTTTCTTATGAATGCTTGGATAGCTACAGTATAAGGAAGCCTATACAAAATGGCGAAATGTCAAACATTGTAGACAGTCTGTCTTAAGAATAAAGCCCCACGAGAACATACTGTGAAGGTGTAAGCGAGTGAATCATGACACCCAGTCGCTGCTCCGCTCATGCAAAGGTTAGAACCGCTTTCTATGTGCTGGAGCCGAGGGTCAAAGTGAAACCTCGCTCTCATTTTGTGTCCTAACAGGGAGGTGGGATGCATTAGATTAGCATCCTCACAATAACCTGCATCCTTGCTTCCACCACCACCACCACCAACCTCCCACATACTCTCTCTTTTCCTTCCTCCCCAAGGGATGACAGTACGGTACATTCCTGCCATAATGGCGAGTTCTTTGAGTAGGCTACTGCCTTATATCCCCCAGGCTCTGGTGGTGTATGTGTGTGAGTGTGTGTGCGCTTGTGTTACAACATGTATGTCTAAATGCGTGTGTGAGCGATTGCCCCTTCCCCCAACATATGCACTGTGTACATGCTACTCACAATAGCTTGTCTACTGCATGCATCACAGCACATGTGCACTCACATGTACTCTCAAAGATCGACCTAGATGTTTTACAATAACTGTACAATGCAAGCGTTCAGCGGCACCAACACACTGACTCATCTACAGTATATACTGTAAACAAGTCACATAGGAATAATCCGAGCTAAAACACTTAAACACACTCGTTTTTTTTCACTTTTCTCCCTGTGCCCTTTTTTTCTCACTCGTTATCTCTTGTGATACAAACAAAGCTATGCGTGCAGGCCTATATGCAAACACACAAGCACATATGCATCTCACTTGGTTTTAATAGTCTGGCAGAGTCTTCTTGACGCAGCATCATGAAGCGCCAACCCCATCTAACCTCACTTTGTGCTGACACAACCAAATCCACCACAACACACCAACATGGAATAAGACAACATCAAACCGACAAAAACATTCCAACACACTGACACTTGTTACATTAAATGTACTATTATGTGCTACTACGAAAAGTATTTTGTGTTCTTAAATTTTTCCTCTCGGTTTGGCCGATTCCATCTCTCCAACACCACTCAATAAAAGTCAGCAGCTGTGTTTACCTCTATTACTCATCTACTCACCCCTTGACTGTGCTTATTTTTCATCTGATGCTGTGCCGTGCTGATACCTGGTTGAAGCGGCTAATTGAGAGGAGTTATGGTCCGTTGCATGAACCCACATTTGGTTGTGTTAAAACCAAAGAGGGCTGAGGAATGCCACACAGGAATCCCAAATGGACTCCACATGTTGAATGCACAATTTCCTCTTCTAACAGTTGATCTACAGTGCAACTGCAAACCAAACTTACTGTGATCCATGCAGCATCCTTTACGTGGGTCTGCTGAAACCATCTGCACTGGGGCTACAGAGATGCAGCTCCCCAAAGATTCAGTCAAGGGAAACTCTTCCTGTAAAACCGGCTCAGAAAACGATCCAAAACACCCAGAAAATGCTGACTTTGACGACTCCTTTCTTGGTTTCCTTCCTCTTCTCCTTCCTCCTGTTATCTGACCATATTTAGCTAAAGTAAACTATACACTAGGTCGAAAGGGGAAACATTAGCACAGATACATAAGCCTTACACTGACACAACTTAACATCTTGGAAACATGTTGAGTAACCTTAAATCTGGAGGCAAGCTCTGCTGAATGAGTCATTTCCAGAAAGCACTGAGTGTGAGAATCTAGAAATGGTGTCATTACTAGAAACTAGAAAAAACAACTTTGATCAATGTGCCAGTCAGGCTACATCATCTTAAATACTGCCTCCCTTAAGTGCGTTTGTTGTTTGATGGCAATTTTTCTTTCCGTCAGAAGATAAGCTCTGTCGCTGCAGAGAGGGTCCTTATAAGTATTCAGCAGAGCAACGCAGGAAAAATCAAAATAAATCAAAATACTCCCTTTGGGGTTTGACAAACTGTAATCACCCGTCCTAGATTGTAGTTCTTTCTGTTTGTGTTCACTATTTAAACTATCAACCATAAGTCACTGGCCATTGCACAATACTTTCCATGCCCTCTCTCTCTCCCTCACTCTCATACAGTCACAAAAACACACACGCTCTAGCACTCCATGTACACCCTTAATTCAATTTTGGTAAACAAACGTGGGCTGGACACCGGGGTCAAAGGCTGAATCCACAAGAGAAATCGCAAAGGGGGAGAACATTTTGTCATCTTCTGACATGGTGAAATAACAGCACGGGGAGTTCAGCTCACAGACATCACCTATTAACATTAGTGTTATTTATTCACACAAAGGAAGTTTGACACAGCTACTGACACATGCCTTGCTTTTCTGAATGAAACGGCAACGTAAAAGCAGATGTTTCGGATGTTTCACCTTCTGACCTCTTTGTCCTGTCGATTTGGTTAGCTTTTGTGAGCAGGTTCATCTGTCAATATACAGCGTCGCCCATCTATTCAGGTGCACTCTGTCCCACACATTGCATGTGCATGCCTTTGACTTGCTAGTCTATTATAGGAAACTATAGGAATATGTGATTGTATGTGTTTCAGGGTGTTTGTGTAGGGTAGTTTGACCACAGGACCAGAGGATGTGCCGCGTTGCATCCTAAGCATATCCGATCTCTATAATCATCCTCACTTCTCTCCAGCCTTGGCTCACATTCGAGGACCCAAATGAATGCAGCCAAAAAGTGCACTGCAGTCTATCTGCGATCGATGACAATACACTCCATAACACCCAACCGGATCAATGGTACAGCGGTCAGTCAATATGTCAGCAGTTAACCCAGCTGATTAGGGGTAATACAGGGAATTTCACATCTCCCTGAATAAGACAGTGAGTGAACATGTGTTGGATTGCACATACTAGAGCTCAATGCTTCTTCCTGAAAGAGTCAATCCATCAACACGTGCCCAATTTGTGTGTTGTGATCTGTGGCAGACAGATGATGCCTTTAGTGGGGGAATCCTACTGTGCAATTAAATGCACTGAGGAGAGGGGTGTTGATGGACAGATAGGGTCTGTCCGTTGGTGATTGGCTTTTTAATTGAGTCCCCCCACCTGCACTGATCTCTATCATAAGCCCCTGGACCGTGACTTGGGTGGGTGAGTGGGGGGTGTTAGCCACTGAGGGAATGAAAGTGGCTGCAGCAGCCCGATGCTACTGTGAGGCAAAACACCTAGCTGTAAACAACCATGTATTGTTCATAATAAAACAGCATTTCTTTTAAGAGCATTTGTAAATTTCTGTAATGTGCCAACACACTTATTTCACAATCTCAAGCTGAAGCATCTGAGGACAAGATGAGCCAGAGACTGTTTTTTAACTGCAGTTTGCTTATCACTTGACAATGACCGTGTTCTTTCCTAACTTTGACCTGATGGTTATCACTGTAAGGTCCCCTGACCTCAACAATGAAGCAACTTAAACCAAACCATGATGTTTTTTTGACGCAACATTTGTTATGGTCTGTTAGTGTACAGGTGGATCCCTTAAAGATTAGGGCCAGACCGATATATCGGTTGGCTGATATTATCAGCCGATATTTGGCCGTTGCAGATATATCGTTACTGGCATGGATCACCAATATGCGTTGATATAAAAGGTATTTCTAAGGCTGGAAAAAATGCTTGGACTAGTGATTTTAAATTGTGTAATAACATAGTTTGCAGCTTGATATTTAATAACTACAAAGTGAGGTGTTTACTCTTCAGTTGAATCACGTTTGTCATAAACGTAATTGTTGTCATGAAAGTAATTGTTGTTAAGATGTAAGATATCCTGCTTCCATTACATGTCTTTGTCATAAGTACTTGATTGATTGGACTTGACCACATTCAGTGGATATTATATATGTGCAATATCAGATGATATATGTAGATATCAGAATTTTATTACTCCCAATTACTGGTATTGGCATCAGCCTCAAAAATCCCGTATGGGTCGGGCCCTATTTAAGATGGCATG
>JAQFJA010000005.1:6762315-6772682 GCA_029874485.1 Naso brachycentron
TATATATATTTGATCGGTTACTTGTTTTGGACTTCTATATAAAAAAAATATATATATATATATATATCAAAATTGCAGACTGACTTTCTGTTAACCGTTGAATAACTCTCCTTCTTTGACTGGCTGATCTGGCTGAAAATTTGCATGTGTATACTTTTAAATAACAGACCTGCTGTTTTTTCTCCTCTTGGTCTGCCTCTAGTTTCTGTTCCTGCTGTGAAATACTACATTTCTGCTTGCTGACTAGCCTTGAATAACATGCAGGAACATTTCCCATCATGACTGCCTCTATATTCTCTTCTGTGTGGTGCCTGAGCCACTGTGCCCATGTCAGTTGTTTTTTTTTTTTTTTCTCTCTCCTGGTGTTCTCCTGCTCGATGAAAGGTATCGCTGTGGTATGAGGGGCTGATGCTGATGCTGATGCTGCTCAGCGCCCACAGCCAGTCCCCTGAGAGCTCTAATTAAGGTAAAGGAAGCAGGACTCATCTGCATGGCTGATGGAGCTCGTGGCACTCTTGATCATGGAGCTGGAGAAGCATGATTGAGAGAGTCAGAAATTATAGAGAGAGGAAAAAAAGACAGCAGTAGAGTGAGCCTGTTCCACTGCTACCCACTTAATATTCATTCTGTTTCTCTTCAGATACTGTATGTCTTCTGTTTGCAGTGAATGGAGGATAAAATGGTTGGGTGGAGATGAGAGGATGGAACGAAAGGGATGGAGGATAAGATTAATAAGGTTGGATGGGCTGGATAGAGGGGATGGTTGGGTGATTGTATGCAGGTGAATTGGTGAGTGCATTTTGTGGCTGGGGCCTTAGTGTCCAGTGTGAGGAAGAGTTGGTTGAATGAATGCATGAAAAGATTAATAGAGAGAATGACTGATCATGATCTGACTGTTTTGTGTATTCTAATAGGATATAACAGCAATGTGCAAAACTCTTCATCTATAGAAAGGTAGTTAAAATTTTCTTTTAAGGTGTTTTTATTACACGTTTTTCAATATGTGCATATCATTATTATTAATATTTTGAAAAAAGTATTTATAGCTCATACCACTATAATTGACGATTTGGCATCAGTTTCACCCCTGTATTTATTTAATAGGGGTTAAATAAGGCTATGTTACACAATATCTATAGTCAGTAAAGCTTCAAAAAAGCCTTTTTGTGTGTGGTTTCCATGAGAACAGCTCTTGAGATAAAAAACAAACAGAGCTGGACTTGAGCAAAACTGCTTTTGAACACAGCTCCATGTTCAATGCATTTTTCTCTTTTTTGAGTATTGAAGTGGTCCACACGCAGATCCCTTCATAACAAGATGAGACGTGAAGTGCTTTTACTTCAAAATGAGCAAAAGGATGAACTGCATGACCATGTTGCTCAGAAGGGAGACGTATATCGCAAAAGCACAATAATGTGACATATTGCTGAATCAGAACATGAAATGCAACTGATGCTGTGTTCTCAAGTCTGTGCACATTGTGGCACTTGAAGCCAATCCAACCTGTTGTTTTGGTTGCAAAACACATTCCCTTCAATGCTTGTGCCTTCTCAGCATAACTTCACATCCCTTCTATTCAAATACCTGTTGTTTTGAGAAAGCGATGCAGCTGCACAGTGCTGCGCAATTGTATAAAACCACAGGCACTTCAAATGATAGACATATGGTTATTAATCTCATTGTCGGAAGTGCATTTATACATGACAGTGTTCAATTACAGATTAATATGACATACTTCAATCTCAGAGAATAATTCTGATTTGCATGATGAGAGAGCTGGCTAGTTAATAGGAGCTTTGAAGGCTCCGTGTGTGATGGAACACTAATGTAACATCAGCCATAAGGCCCGGTGATGATCCTTATAATGACGTCCTGAGGAGCTCTTTCAAATGAAATCCTCGCTGTGTAACTGGTGCCCCGGGAGTCCTGGCATGTGTTGAAGGAAGGCAGGCAGAGAGGAGCGCAAACAGGCACTACCAGGGAGGTGGAGGAGCGGGGACCAAAAAAGAGGCGAGGAAGCAAAAAAGATCTGTCGGACGAGAGCACGAAGTGGGGAAGAATAAAGAGGATGATGGGAGGTGGTGCAAAGAACATGGGGGAGGGGTCACAGGCGGGATGGAGCAGGCAGGGAAGGAGGTATCTGGAGCGGGCCAACTCCAGACAGGTTGCTAATGCGTCACCCTGGGGTGGGAGCAGTTCAAAGACGGCGTGGGTGTCTGGGGGGATCATTTGTGGAGCGGCATAACAAGCCGTAAGACATCAAGAAGAGCATTATCATTACACATTTCTCCCTTGCATCATCTGACCCAATCTCATCAAATTATTGTAACACCATTCATCATTTAGTCACACACTACAAAATTTCTGCACTGAGGGGGCGAGCATTCTTACTGTGCAAAGGAAGCCTGTGTTTGTGTGTGTGTGTGTGTTGTGAAATGCTGTGAGTGAGCGATGTGATGCTCCCTTCCTGTTGTCTCTGGCTGAACTTTAGACTCTGGACTGAGAGAACAGACATGCCAGACAAGGAAGTGCAGAGCAGAGAAGCTAAACACAACCTGTTACAGCACAGTCAGGGAGGAGGGAGGGAGGGAGGGAGGGAGGGAGAACAGGGGGAGAAAAAAACATTCAAGAAACGATAGACATTTTCTTTTGTTTTGGTTGAGTTAGAGGGTATCACTACAACGCATACATGTGCATCAACAACACATGTTGAATGCCTTTCCTTTCCTTTCCTTTTCCTTTTAAAGGAGAGGACACACTTTGGAATACAATTTATGGGTATTTGAAAATATTTCACAAAGAATTTTTTAATGGAATAATGAAAGCTTAAAAATTGCCAGCGTATGAATAAAAACTTAAATAGACAAAGTGATGTGACTGTCAGAAAACAGAGTGAAAAATTGTCATGAAACCTTGAAAGTAGGATGGATATTCACAGGGTCAGAAAGGCCTGGTTTCCACACAATGAAGGCCTAAACTCTGAGGCTTCTCTTCATCCCCCAGGGACCCACTCTGTTCCAAATGCCCAACACAATAGGGCCATGTACAGTACACAAAATGAGAAGCACTGGCTCTCAGCTCCAACAAGTCAAGGTTTTCTTGGGCTCTGGAACACAATCTGAAAAGCACAATGGATTGGCCCGAGCCTGTTCATCTGTCTGCCCGGCTGTCATGCACAGTATCTTCCATCTTTTGATGAAAACTTAAAGGATTGATGCATGTCATGACTCTCTTTCTGTGGCGGCACAGAGCACAGCATGGAGAGACAATCTCTGCCCCTTCAGTAAATGAATGTGAAAACAGACTTCTCAAACACTGCACCGTAAAGGTCAAACATTTAAGTGAAGTGAAGAAAAGGTTGTTTTTTTTTCTACCAGAGAGGCACTTTGAAAGACTAGCAGACAATTTAATTTAATTCATCAGGAAATGAAAAACTGAGCTGTGGGTGCCTGATTTTTGTCTCAGAGAAATCTTTAAGTCCCTACAAGGAACTTTTATTGAGTTATGGCAGTTTAAATTTAATACTGATGCACATGTTGGTAACATACTCACATCTTACCAACATCAGCAAACATCAGCGAATGAGACTGGAGGTTACTATTCTGTCTTTTACAATGCCTTTGCCCGCCTCCTTCAGTCAGCGGAAATGCTAAGAAATGCTTTGCGTCGTACAATAGAAATAATTTGTCTAAATCAGCATGATCCATCCGCTGTTCACTTTTTTTTATATCTGTGGTTGGAGGCAGGAGGATATTTTTCTTTAAATAATTTCAGTATTTTGTGTTTATGGCTGAAGCGGCATTGTGGCAATAAGTCAGTGTGTTTCGGTAACTCTCTGAAAACAAGTGCTCACGCTAGACAAGATCTTCACGACAGTAAGCAGTACCGCTGCAGTCAACACAAAACGAAAGTTCCTTGGAGGCGTTTCAATCCTGAAATTATTTGGAGACAATACATGTTGTTAGTTGGCTGCTTTATATTTTGTTACGTCTCTGTAAGTAGTCCAGATTATCTCCTGTTACATTTTTATATGTAACTTCATATTCATTTTGTTTGACTTCTGCTTATTCTCAAAATTCAATATCTTGACTGAATAATCAACAGGAAATGGATCTTATACAACATACTATATGAGGATGATGATGATAGGAGATCCACAATTCAAACATGTCTGGGTTCTTCTTCCCTTAGTTTTTTTTTTTTTTGTTTGTTTTTTTAATATGTAGTATATATTGTTATTTCCAGTGGTGCAACTGATTCAGATGAACCTTTTTCTCACAATGAGACAATGCCTTTTACTTTGAAGCCATTTTGTCCCATTTTGAAGATTTGTTTCAACAGATGAACAGCTGAATTTCAACAGTGAACAACGCCAAATGGGGATTTGGACATAGACATAGAGTCACTCAGTATTATGCTGGACTGATATTGTAATAGTGAACAATGCTGATGAGAGCTATGAGGCATGAATTGATTCATATTTACATTAATACTTACATTTATGTCTTTTTTTCATCATGTGCATCTCTAAAAAAAACTAATAGATTTCATGGACTTTTATTTTCCTCCACATACCTTGGCAATAACTGAAGATGAGGCTGTAGTAGAGCCCTAAATACAGCACAATAGTAATAAATTTTAAAGGAAGTAAGAGAAAAAAAAAAAAGCAGCAGCAAAGATAAACAATTAAAATTGACACTAAAGTTAAGATAAAAAGAAAATGACCATGAGGAATCCAGAAGAAAGGTAACAGAGCATCAGGACATCTGCTTGCTCTGGGGGCCTTCCCTGGTCCAGTGGCTATGCATGCATTCATGTATGTGTGCGCTGCGCGTGTGCATGCGTGTGTTTGTCCAGGCGTCAGTACACCTGCACAGACTGAGTGGGTTGGCTCAGTGGGTTGGCGCAGTGGGCTGGCGTGGAGCTCCGTGGATCCCCCTCCAGGCCAGCTCTCTGTCAGGCCCTGCCAAGGTCAGCCTCCTGCCAGGGGGGAGGCGGGGAGGGGTGCAGCGGGGGCGGAGAGGGGGACGCTTCAGCATGACCACCAGGCACGCTGTGTCTAATAGCAACCACAAAGCTCTTGCACACATACACACACACACTCTGAGAATGAACTTTAACACCAATACAGAGACACACAATAAAGTCTTGAGAGACACATTCGAGGAAGGGGGTCCCTGTAGCAAGACGCTCACATTTTTTTACTCTGCAAATAAGATAAAACAAAAGAAAAAGTACAAAGAGACGGAAATAATTTGGATTAGCCGGCAAACTAAGTATTGCTCCTGAGCTTAAGAGGATGAAAGGGCAGCATGGAAAGTAACAAGGAGACCTGTGTGTTTTAAAACTGCAAGCTCTGTATTATGTCCATTCCATCGCTATCCATTACCTGGATCATTTTACTGGGTGGCTAGACCCAGGGTGGAGCCTGCGACACTGGAGCCATCCTGATATACCTGAGTCACCTATGTGCACATGAGAAGTGCTGCAAGGAATACCATGCAAAGGTTGTGACTGAAACATAAGGCATCAGCGAAACCGCATAGCGAAAATGCCACCTATGTGGGATGGGGGGAAGGTGCATGGCAGTAACTTCAATCAAACATGTGAAGGGATGATGATGGCATTATCTTCTGGTTAACTCTACGTTGCTCTGAGTAGTTAGCCAGAAGATGCAGTGAGTGGAGTCTTGCGCGGCAATGGAGACACCTGAATTGTATGGCAGCACTGGAGCAGTTATCCACTGCCACTCCCCCACATCCCCCCATTGCTGTCAAGCCTGTTATCAACACTGGTATGTATGTGTGCATGTGTGTGTGTGTCTGCGTGTGTGTGAAGCAAGGATTGATCAGCCACCAGAGCCCTCAGTGTTGCTCTTTTGTTGCTCTTTTCCCAGCCAGCAGCCCTTTGGTTCTGTAACGGCGAGACCTCGTGTTGTTCCCCTTTGGCAGCTCGACCCCTCCCAGACTCTCTCTCCCCCCTAACCTCCTTCCTCCCCTCCACTCACCTCCTTCCTCCCTCCCTCCCTCCCAGGCGTTGGGTAGAGAGGGAACAGCCAGTGCTCTCCAAACACAAGGACAGAAGCTGCCAGCAGGTAGCCATGGCAACAGCTTCTCTCTCACCCGCCACTTCCCCACTCAGTAAAAGGGAGTGTGGAAAATCGCAGGGCCCCTCTCTCCTCTCTACGCTCTCACACAGCCCAAATTAGACGGGTCACAGTGTTTTTCTGGCACCCGTTTAAATAATCACAGAGCTGGATGTGCGTAGAGGGAGAGGGAGGAAGAAAGAGAGGTGAGGCGGGGGCACGCCAAGGAAGAAAATGGGGGTGTTAATCAAAAAGAAGCAGATTGCTGCACAACAAATGATTTTTTTTTTCCAGACATACAACCTATTTGTGGGTGGAGACAAGGATGCTTGAGATGTTTGTGAGCCATGGCGCAGAACTTATCGCACTAATGCAAGTGCAAGTGCAGAAGAGAAGACTCAAGTTGTAATAATTTCAATTGCCACATCTCTGTAAGAGGATGTGAATGTCTGGGAGACAAATCCATTCCCTGTTCTGAGCTCGCTATTAGCGTTATTCTGAAGGTTTATTACCAGATTCATCTCTGTAACATGCAGCATAATGTCTGAAGTATCAACGCAGAGTGCATGAACTGAAGTGCGTATCCAGACCTCTTCAACTCTCATTTGCTCACACATTGTCATTGGCAGATGTACTGTGCAGCAGGGGTCTAGCACACTTTTCCAGGCGTACGTGTTTCAGTAGGCTTCACTTCTACAGCAAGCTGATGTAAAGCTCTCGGTGTCCTAAAAGTTTATGTATCTACAAAGAGGTGCTGATATTAAGAACAAGAATTTGGACGATGGAGAAACCCAGAAATGTTTTCTTTTCATGAGCTGCTGCCACGGGCCTGTTCTGGCTTAATAGCATGCTGGCTTTTGAAAATAATTCAACCCTGCTTATTTTCTACTTGATTTACCCTGTGCAAGCCTTCCCTCATCAGGCCAGGGTTTTGATATTAAGCCAAAATAAATCAGTTTCCCTTTTCAGTGATACGTTGAGCCTGCACCAGCAGCAGAAAGAAAACTTTAAAATACAGCCACAGGATTACATCACAGCCAAACAATGTCTATTTTTACCCCAGCGAAAGTTTTTCTTACTTCCAGGAATTTCCAAAACAGGAGAAATCTGAAAGATTGAGCACAG
This sequence comes from Naso brachycentron, assembly GCA_029874485.1. Taxonomy (NCBI): domain Eukaryota; kingdom Metazoa; phylum Chordata; class Actinopteri; order Acanthuriformes; family Acanthuridae; genus Naso; species Naso brachycentron. The sequence goes on from JAQFJA010000005.1 coordinate 6,769,526, forward strand.
CGCTGCAAAAAATTAAATTAAACTGCAGCCGTCATGAAAGCAGGGTCATAACAGGGATTAAATACTGTCCAGGGGTGTTTAAAAATGCAATCTCTGTGGGTTGGAAGTCTTTGTAAAGATAAGTCATTCCAGGTTGCTATCTGAAAAGGTTCACGCTGTAAAACACGGATATATATTAATAATATTGTGAAACACAGTAGTTGCATTGACAAAGAATAGATTTTAAACACAGTTTGGCTCTTTATAATATGCAAAAGTATAAGAAACCTTTTAATGATGCTATTGCTCAAAAGCAAACATGCAAAAGTGAATGCATTTTGTCAAGCAGGTTTTCTTTAGGGGACATGACATTTGAATTTGTCAAATTTAACGGTGCAAAAGGGGACAGTGTCTCTTTACTGGGAGGCAAATGTTGCATCTGAGAGTCTAAATGAGAGGTCACTGACACGATGTTCAGGTGCTGCACCGACTCAGTTCTAGATTCAAAACTATGTCTGCTGTCTCCTAGTGTGTAAATGTGCATGTGTGTGTGTGTGCGTGTGTCAGGCGGCTGTGGGTGTGAATGCGTGTGCTCTGACAAGCTTGCTTGACTTCCCCACATTGATACCAGATGGCCGTTCCCATCATGGCCAATGGTGGAATTCAGCTGGCAGGACCCCTTTTTGTTCATGGTCAGCGTGTGTGTGTGTGTGTGTTCCCTCCCTGTGCCCCTCCTCTCCCACCACACACTGACCTATTTGTATTCTGGGCAGAGCAGATGAGGCTCCAGGCCCGCTGCCCTGCTCCCCTCTAGCCTGTCCCCCCGGGAGGGCATCTGTGGGTCTGCACTGGGCAGATAGGGCAGACCCATCATGGCAGCACTTTAAAGATCACCTCACTGGTCCGCAGAGAGGGAATGTGTTTGGATTTGGGTGTGTGGGCCTCTGTGTTGGCCGGCTGAGACATCCCTCTTTCTGTTTCTTTGTTTCAAGCGGTGTTGTGTCTTTTTCTGACCAGTATTCTGCTGACAAAAGAAATCACCTGACTCCAGTATGATCTGAAAATCCCACAGTGAAGTTGTAAAGATTGCTCACTATTATTAGAAACTCATCGTATCGCAACAGTGCTACTGTAACTTAGATCTTTTCTGCGATAAAGGAAGACTTTTCAAATGAACTGATAACTGAAAGCCAGTGGGAGTTGTTGAGACTCTCCATCTCACACTGATTAGTCACTCAGAAGGGGCATGTCTCTATCCTCTCCAAGACGATGCGTGGTCAGCCCATATGTGTTGTGTGAGTGTGTATTTCAATTGAAACTTAGATGGGCTCATTTGAAATCACCCAAGCATCTACGATAGGCCCCTATTGTTAACCCTCTCCACATTCATTCACCCTACAAACATTATTTGTTGATTTGCACTAACACACATTCACCCAGAAACACACACCCACGCTGCAAATTGCGTATGTGTAGAAGCCTGAGCACACACACACACACACACACACACGAGCGTGTGCACGCACAGACGGGGGGTGGCGAGCCATAAAGGAATGCAGAGCGGTATAATCACAGCATCATCAGCTCTGTCCTCCGAGAGAGCGAGCCAATAATGCCCCTCTAATTGAATAACTTATCCACAGCTATTTCCCAGGGGGCCAAGCTGCAAGGCACAGTCACCGAGAGAGGGGGGCAGATGGCGCTGAACAGAGCAGATCAGCATCCTCCAAGTACCACAATCAAAGTTGGAGTCAGACAAACACACACAATCACTCGGTAGAATGTGTTCTCTCTAACAGGAGGCAACTTTTTCTGTCCATTTCATTTCATATTCCCAACAAAAGTTGTATATGTGCACATCACATCAGAACCACTTTGCCTGATGAATCACCCAGCATTCGAACTCTTTCTATTAAAGCACATTGCTCAGTCTTTGTTTCCCCTTTCCTCTTTCAGCATTGTTGGATCTCGCTGTGTGTGTCGATGAGAGCAGGGCTCCTCTGTTATGTGAGGATGAAAAGCCGGCTATATCCCCAAGCCTGAGGGTGAGGATAATTCCCCTTAAGACCTCCCAAATTCTGGCTCCTTGTTCAGCCACCCTTGGGCTCACTACAGGGGGTAACTACTATACATTCTGTTTCCTTTTCTCCCATCAGACAGCCCTGCGTCCTGGGAGAGAACACACACATGCTGTACATAATACATCGCTGCGATTCGATTACTACATCCCCCTGATACTCAGCAGCTGTGGGAAGAATATGCAGCCCATCTCCAGACTGATGGGAAATGCACTGGCTGACCACGCAGCGCTATGGCCGTACAGAATGTACAGTAAAGTTGAGCTCTGTCAGAACGATGACACATGCCAACACCTCATGGAGATCTCCAGTCCTGATGATTCAGATTTCCTCTTTGCGGGGTTTTTTTGTTCTGTTTTTTGCTGGCTAACTAGCTGAACTCCCCTCTGGTGAGCTGCACCTCATCAGCACGCATGATGTCTACCCAGGTCGATAGCTTTGTGCCCACAAGCACAGTTGAAGTCAATGGAATTTTTATTAGGAAACAATAATGGGAGGAGGAGGGGGGGCGGGCATAAGGTGGAGAAAGAGAGAAAGTGAGGTGTAGGTAGTACATTGATTTACCCTTCATAGTTCGTTGCACTACATTTACCCAGCAGAGTGCTCAAATTAGTGCCCTCCAGCTCTCTCCCAATTAGTTTCCACAGAGACGAGGTGTAAAGCCAGTCACTGGCCTCATTACCTCGCCACTCTCCTCCCCTCCCTCCCCCCCTCCCCAACCTCTCTCTGTTTTTTAGTTTTCCCCTCTCTATCCACTTCAGCCCCTCTCTCTCTCATCTCCTCTACTTTTTTTTCCATTTCAGTCCTCCTCTGCCTCTGTTTGTGCTCTCTCTGTCTCTCTCCTCGTTTCAACATTTGTGTATTTCCCCCCTGTTTAAAGTGCAGGGCAGACTTGGGAAAGTTAATTCGTCTTCAGGAACGTGAAGTAGGGAAGGCTGTCAAGGACTCAACTACCTGATGAAGAATAGATGATGTTTCTGGTTTTTCTACGCCATGACTCTGTTGAGTTTTGCAGTTTAGCAGCCATGGCTTATGACAGATATGTCGCAATCTGTAATCCTTTACACTACAGGGTCATCATGAACACAGGGAGAGTAGGA
>JAQFJA010000005.1:6811837-6823451 GCA_029874485.1 Naso brachycentron
TGGCCTCAGCTTTTTACAGAAAATACTCAGATGTAACCCCCTTTGGAATCATCAACATTTCCAAAAATAACTGTAATTTAATTACACATTTTTTCTTACATTTGTTTGTAATTAAATTATGTAATTTCCTAACATGTAATTAGTAGTCCTCATTTTTGCATGTCTCACTGAGATGGACTGATTTGACGTTACATGACAAATGCAACGTATGGCAGCCATAAAGATCTATTTTCATTTCCATATCTATGCATCTTTAAAGGGAAACCCCACCAGTTTTATACCTCACGTTAAGTACTATTACATATATGGAAAAGGTTGCATCAAGCCTTTTGTGGCTGCAGAGGTAGTGGGGTGAAATCTAATAAACTGCCTCAAGTGCTGTCACTTGAGTCACAGCATTAGGAGGGGTGGACTAGAAGTTAGAAGATAAAAAAAAATTGGGATGTGGAGCTAAAATGTGAGCTCGCCAGGTCTTTGCAGCCTGTTCCTCATCCCTGTTTGGTGACGGCAGCTCAAGGCTACATTAGCTGATATAAGCATAACACACATGAAGCATAACCACATCTGGTGGTTGGTGGTTGAGTTGCATTGTGGGTAATGTTGGTTGAGGTTACCATAGCGAAGAAGTGTATTTGAAAAACAATAGACACAATATTTGTGGTTGTGCTGCATCGATTTCAATTCTTTTTTTTTCTAAATGTACATCATGAGTCTGATAATGTTGTAAGAGGGCAAAGCTGAATCAGCTGAGAATTCTTTTCAACTCCATCATGACAGATGGGGAGTCAGAGGAACTACATCACATACTCTCTACACATTCTGCACAGCGGTGACACAATGCAGCCAACAACTCCAAATGGTTCACTGATAGCTCTGTAAACACTGTTGACTCTTTTGGTCGATGCAGTTTTGTCATGTCTCCACGTGAGAGGAGAACTGTTGGCAGCCTGCTAGCATTGATGAAAGTGAAAGCATGCGTACCTCACCTGTCCTTTACTGAGGACAGAGCTGGAATATAACATGCTTTTAAAAGCCACTGAGTAAAAGGTGAGAATTCCCAGAGTCCCGGGAGTGAAGTTCTGGGAATTCTCATGTTCCCCCTCAAGGACACTTACCCTTTCAAAACTGCTAATGCTTCCCATGCTGCCCAAGCGACCCCGCATCCGGCTGGCACCCTGGAGGCAGAGATGATTACACAATATGAAACAAGTTGTGGGAAACAAATAGATGAATTAAAACACATGCATACGACAGATTTAGACAACAGCATCTTTAAAACTTTGACTCAGAAAATCAGAAATCACAAGAAATATTAAAGAACAAATATTTCCTGTCTTGATAACATTAACTGTGTCATTGTGCAGCTCAGTCTCTGAGACAATAACAGATGGCAGCAGAGGCCTTAGATTGCCTGGATCGCTTTACTAAGGAATTATTCTGCTGTCTCACTGACAGATATGGGTCAATCCAAATCCCTTGGACGGCAATGACACACAAACAGTGATACAAAGAGAGAGCCCAGAGACACATAAAGGTGCACAGCAGATTGGATATATCCTGTCTGGGCCGGACAAAACAGAGACAGAGACGGAGATGAGATAGTAGCTACAGTAACAGCGGGGAATTAAATAAAGATAAAGGCAGAGGTAGCAATGAAAGTGTGCTATAAAAAACCCTCTCCGCTCAGACCCACCCTTGCAAAGATGTTCTCCAGAGAGTTGGTTAGGGAAGTGCGCGCTTTATTCTTGAGAATATCAAGTTTGAAGCGACTGCTGGTGGCTGCGCTGTCTCCTGCTGATGAGCTGTTTGCGGCATTCTGTTGGATGATAATATGGGACAGACAAATACTACATTATAACTGAAATAATTATTACAATGTGACTGCTGAGAGTTTTACTCCTTGCAAAACATGACAAAGCACATGGTTAAGAATAACACTGGGTCTGTTGTTTGGGATTCTGTCTTTTGGATAGTATTTTATATACAATCCTTCAGGCTAGATTATGTTAACTCAAGTGACATACAGCGTAAAAGGATAGTTCCCTCATGCTGATGGAAGGTCAAGTGAAGTTTTTAAGCAAAACACTGCCTGAGTTTTCAAAAAAAACAAACAAAAAAAACAACTCATCTCCAAAACAGTTGAAGTGAATAATAACCAAGTTTCAAACATGGAAAAAATAGCCTCCACAATAAAACTATAAAATGCGTCCATACTGCTCATCCAAAGTAATCCAAGTGTCCCAGAGCCTCGAGATGTCAAGTGTTTTGAATAAGGTCACTGATGCCATGTTTTTAGCCTCACTGTTCACTTTAGAAGATTACTGCAACGTCTTTTTGCTGTGAAACTCCAGCAGCCTTTTGCGGACTAAAAAACTTCACCTCACCTTCCTTGGCGTGAGGTAGATAATGACTGAATTTTCATTTTTGGATAAACTACCCATTTAAGTCTTTCCAAGGAATAATAAGCTTCCAGAAGGAAACTGATGAACTTTACACTTTAAACAGCAGCAAAGAACTGAGAAACTGAGAAGTGTTTGCATTAATAGCAGCCATCACAAGCATTCTATATAACCTTAAAGTAATTCACAGAAAAGTATTATCTTTAGGAAAAAAACAGTTTCAGTGGTTTGTTTGAGTTGAACTGTTCAAACTGACTTGATGTAGGGTAAATGCTTAGGTCATTATAGATTTTTTTCAACGCAACCTTTTTTCCGTGACCTTTTTGTTCACAACAGCTACGATATCGACACAAAAATCCTAAAGAAAACAGGACCATAAAAACTTCTTTGAGATGCAGAGACCCTGAAGACTGAGACACTTTCAGTTCTGTGCTATTTACAGTGCCCCCCCCACCATTGCTTGGGGCCCCCGCCGCCCTTCCTACAAGTCAAGTCTAATCAGTTTTATTTTAAATAGCGTCATATCACAGCAAAAGTTATCTAGAGGTCTTTTTTATACAGAGCAGGTCTAGACTGGACTCTATAATTAAATAAACAAAATAAGCTGATGTTATCTAGTTATGCGCAAACTTTTTATTTCAGAGTCTCTATACTTCATGTCATTTGCTAGTTTTTCTCCAGAACTCTTCTATTCTGCTCAGCGGCTGTTGCCTTACTGTATTTTTTTCCTAGGATGGCAAAAGTATGGCCCACCTCTGATTGGCTTACCCTGATATTCTGAGCCCGACCCTAACCAATCTCACTTCTCGGGCCTAAATCTTACCAATCAAACCAACAAAGGCTACAAGCTAACCAGAGAGGCAGAATATGGCGGGTTTCTTTGCAATCCTAGCAAAAAAACTGGTGCCCATAACACACACAGAGCAGAGGAGACGACACCTACGCTGACTTTTTATATTGTTGTACTGTAAAAGTTGTTCTAGTTATTGATCTAAAATAAATTATGGGAAGATATGTAAAGATATGACTCCTTTGCTTGCTCAGGTCCAAAAACTCTGTAACAGTCATACACCCTCAGCCTCTGCAGGCAGCCCTTCCTCACCCAGTCTAGACCATAGGAATACAATGTATGCGATAGATCGTCTTCATGGTTAAGTGTTTACCTGGGGGGCCTCTCCAATGTGCAGGTGTGACTTTTGTTTGGTTTCACAGAGCTGTCTCAGATGGAGAATCACCAGCTCATTCTCCTCTTGGTCTGAACCCGGCTTCAGTCTCTGCAGACACGCATGCACAAATACTCAAAACACAAGACAGGAAAAAGGCTGCTGTAATCCATTTTGCAGCATTTGTAAAAACAAAGATGTCTTAATCAAAATACATGGAAATCAACCGTCAAAACAGTGTTAATACATCGGTAAGTGTGATGTCTCTGAACACCGCCAAACCTCACCTGAACACGCTCAAAAATCTCAACCTGCTCATTATCAGTCAGCTGGGAGAGATATTTTTGGATGGCTAGCTTTGCTCTGGGTGGGTAGAGACCTGGAAACAGAACAGGAAAAAGGAATGCTCTTTTATGTTGCTTCAACTCTAAGAAACATCCCATGTGTCAAATATATTTATTCAAGCCAAAGACGAGTGGCAGAGTATGACTGAGTTTACAAGGCTTACCTTCAATCCGCTCGCAGAGCTTGTGTAGGTCATGCATGGGGCAGGCTTCACAAAGCTGGATATGAGTCTTGTTGCTCTGTAAGGCTGCGGCCGTGGTAAAGGCCTGCTTCAGGGTCAGCATCACCTCATCCACCTGATACATACAGTCAAACACGTGGGAACAAGAAACGCACGCACATACACACAAAGAGAGAGAGCCAACACAATGAGGTCAGTAGGTATAACATAAAAGTATTGGATTGGAACGACAGCTGAATCATTTTAATTGACATGTTTTGTGTGACTCACCAGGGACTCGCTGGCACATTGGAAAACAAAGCACACATACTGACTGGGGCCTGATTCTGATTGGTCCCGACAGATGAATCCAAAATGGTCAGACTGCTTGATACCCTGTCAAAATCAGGACAAACAGAAAACTAGATAAACATTTATGGATGTTTGTAGTCAGTTCAGCAATTCAAATGATAAAACTGCAACAAGGAACAGCACTTATCACTGACACTATAATGTCTTTTGGCATTCTCCATTTCCATTCACTTAGCAAAATCACCCCTTTGCATAAACTAGACATTAATGCATTATCTTTACTACAGGTAAAAAGAAAATAGGAATGCATCAAACAGTAAAAACCTCATATTTCTTCATCACTGATTGAAATGTCTTTAGCCATTAATTTAAAGACTGAAACTTTAAAACCTGCTGCACAGTAAATACAGGCAGTAATGGATTAGATGCCTAGAAAAGATATGCACAAAATTAGACTGAGATTATTTTCTGGCTCAGGCCGCAGCAGAGACAGAGGAGAGAGGCTTTTAGAGTAAATACAGCATGTAAAAATAAACCAACCTGACAGCAGGATGAGATATCTTTGAAGTTTTTCTCCAGCACCACTGTCTTGCTGTCTGGACTAATGAGGTTTACTTCAAAACGCCCAACCTGTGCAACACAGCCGTTTATTGTAGTCAGACAGATTCATGCAAGAGCAAATACAGTCCTAATATCTTAAGACTTCGTGCAGTTCATAGATCTAACTTGAGGTAAAGAGGATTTCAGTATCAAGCGACTCATGATAAGGACTGCGACTACTCTGAGAACTGTTCAATGACATACACAAACAAACTCACATGCTCTCAAAATCAAGGTCAACAAGACTGCGGCAATGATTTTTCCCATAATTGACTGCTGTGTGGAGTATCACACTGAGCGTTGTGCTCTAGTTTTTAAATTTAGCTTGATGAGGAAATGGGCATGGTGTGAGAGGAATGGCAGCTGGCTTGCTCTGCAGCCCGCGTGCTTGTCCAAAAAGCAGCAGCCATACATTTTGACAGGAGGAGCGCCACAGTCACAAATTCCACTAAGGAGTTACGACCTCTTAAACTGAAGCGGCAGCACAGGGCCAAGGAAGTAAGCACGTTAAATTGCTGGGCATGTGCATATCAAAATGATTTGTGGTAGCAAGAGGCACACAGGGTGACAAACAATGAAAACAGTGCAAAGCGAGCGAGCATTCAGTGAAAGATGGAATCAAGTTCTTCAAGACAGATTGTAACTTGGCAGTAGTGAGTGGAAAAAAAACATCCATCCATCTCATTGACAAAGGGAGTGCGTTTATAGTTCTGCTGACAAATCTAACATCCACCGCAATGTTGGGGTATTTCCAAAGAGTATAAAATCCTCCTGCAACTCAGTAAAACTGTATATTGTATGATCCACAGTGCACCACAATTATATACAGTATTCATTCCTCTCAGTTGTTAAACTCCAAATGACTGTAATTCAGGTATAATAAATCCCTTAGTGCGAGCCAAGCACTCGAGTGCACCACTAAGCCGCAGGTTTTAATGAGAGAACACTGTTGTTCTGATTAAGTTCCTCAAGGTTGTGTTTTACCAATGGACTGGGCATCTACAGTCCGCTAGATGGATAGATAAGAAACATCTGAGCTGCTAAACTCATTCTGAATCCAAGACATTAAGTCAAGAGCAGCACGTCATTGCTTTTCACTGAAATCAGCTGCACTGTTCTTTGAGAAATTTCCTCTACCTGGAAGAGCATGGTGCGGTTCTTTTCTGCATCAGAAGGCTGAACATGGTTTGGCGCACTTGAGTGTCTGCGGCGCATGGGGGCCATGATGACACCCTCCCCCGGCTTCCTCTGCAGACTCCCTGCCAGGCTGCTGCAGCGTGTACGAAACTCCTGGGGCTCCTCAAAGCCAGAATCTTCCAGGATGCACTCAGGGAACGCTCCTCGCAGGCTGCTCTGACCTGAAACATGACAGCAAAGATGTTAGGTACACTTTATAATAAAGGTACTTTAATTAACATTAGTGAATGCAATAATAAGGATGACTAACAATATTCAACGCAGTTATCAGCATTAACTTACAGTTGATTAACTACTGTATTAAATAATTGTCAGTTATTGTTTATTACTGTATTTAACTAATGTTAATAGCATCCTTATAAGCCATCAAATAATTTATTCATTAATAACCTGTAGAACATAAACAACATAAGTAAACATACCTGGTTTTTCTTGTACAGAGCCACTACATGACCATTTGGACAATTTAGTTATCCATATTATCAGCTTATCTTTTCTTTATCGTTTTTAAAATATCATGTAATACAATAATATCAAAACTATACAAAAATTATCTATTAAATTATCTAAACTAGTGATGCAAGAACAATGCTGTTCCTTTATGAAGCATTACACCTTCTAGGTGAATGATCAACTGGTGAGGATGCTGACATTTAGCTGGGACATGTAAGTTTAGCCTGAATCTCATACAGAAACCATATATGTAGACATCTACTACATTTTTAAGACCTGTTTTACACAGCACATTTTTTAACATCATGACGGCTGGAAAATTCGGGGGGAAAAAAGCTAGAAGCAGGGTTTTGGACTGGCTCATGAAGCCATAGTTAGCTAGTTAGCTTAATTAGCTAGTGGGGCTTTTTGCCACACAGTCTGTCACTGCTACATTTAGCATCATGTAGCTGTGGCAGACTGCTTTCACCAGAGGCACCCGACACTCTGGATTGAGCTCTAACAGAAGTTAAAGGGGAAAATCCTTCTGCATGTGTAGTAGCAAAGCTTGTCAGATCTTAATCAGATTTGACTGCCGATTCCATACATCCTGTTTTTTATGTTCTTTTGACTATTTATAGTAGAGTAATCACTCTATTTGTGCTTATTTTGATAGGGGCCTGGTCTTCTTAGCCCAAAATAATTGCCTGGGAGAATTACCAAGATGGCTACTGAGTGGTGACATTTGTCTAGAAGGACTTTGGCTACATGTAAAATCTGGAACAGTTGTTGGGAAAAACTGCTAGCTAAAAACAATAATCTTGTTCTGTTTCCCTCTTTATAAAATGAAAGACCACAGTTAAAATCGTAAATCTGAATTTGTACTAAGCCAGAACAGAAAGTTTGAGAGGTGAAGCAATTATAACTGAGGTTTGCAGGGCTTCACCAGTGGTTTTCTGTGTGCTATAAAAATCTGACTATGGCTACTTTTACCTTTTGTCCTTACTGTAGTTGTGGCACACACATTATTTTAATAAAACAATTCATCCTAATCCTCAATCTGCATGATGCTCTTATCTCCACCTCCGGTCTGGTCCTGCACTCCACTGCACTCGGGGTCCTCAGTACTCTCATTGAGAACAGAGGAGAGCGGGTCTCCTTCTTCCCCTATGAGGAACTCCACAGGTGCATTCTCTGTGGACCCTCGCGGACCGTTGAGCAAGCGCAGGCGCTTGCGCTCAACCTCATGCTGACGAAACTTAAGGATGCAGTCATCGATGAGGGTGGACAGAGCCTTTTTCTGCAGAACTGTCACCTGGAATAGTCATTCAAATTCAATGGGGTTAAAGCGATGACCTCATCATTTAAAAAACATTTCTTATTTGCAGAGAGCATTTATCTACACCTTGCCACAGTAAAGCACTTCAAACTTCTGAGAGTTGTAGAAGGCCTCGTCAGCTTCCTGTTTGGGTTTGGCGTCTTCCTTTAGGGCTGATTTGGACACTTGGCGAATGCTGCTGATCACCTCAGGGACCTGCGAGAAAGGAGAGTGGAATGACAGGATGCGATGAACAGGAAAACACTGGCGACAAAAAAAAAAACAACAAAAGAGAAAGGGAAGAAAAGTGGAACCAAACACCATGTTGCAGCTCCTCCTACAACTGAACAACAAGAGAAAATCATAACTTAACACAACTGAGACAGAATGCTCTCACCGCAAAAGACATAGAGCAACTTGTTGCAATTATTTATAGTATTGAAATTCTAATTTTCATCTTAAGTTCCTAACTAAAATACGCTGTGCAGCTTGCAGTAATTGCATGTGTTTGGAACATAATTGTAGACAAACAGGAGTCTACACAGAACGAATGAAACTATATTTAGCGGAAGGTTGCAGCTCAGTCAAGAACTTGTTTTGATTAACAAATAACATGACCCGACTTCATGTTGTGACTTTAAATAACTCAATGCTATAAAAACAGTGCAAGATTTGAACTAACTAAGGCTGGGCAGACCAAACACTAAACTGGTAACAGGAGCAGGCGAGTGGCCAGGAAACACCCACACTCTATAGGACACAAGACAAAACAGAGGGCTGAAGGAAATCGGAGACTTGAAGGTCACTGAGCCTGTTTCTGCACCACACTGTGTTCGGCACTTGTAGCTTGTTCAACACTTGCGGGAAGGGCTAGTGTCATCCAAACAGGAGATCTGCTTTGGCAACTTGTATCGAGGAAAAAAACAAACAAGTCGAGACAGAAAACGTGAGTCTTTTATAGCAAACTCTTAAGCAATACTTGGGAGATCGAAGCCAATCCATCCCTCAGTCTTGAGACCTTTCACAGTTGAAATTAAAATTGTTTTGGCAGACACAACAGGACTGACAGCCAGTAAAAAGCAAGAGTGCCTTGAAACAGTGGCACAGCCAAGGTCATCCAACAATGAGTCCTAAAACAAACATTGGCCCCACGCACTGCACACATCTGCTGTCGTATGTGTGATAAGAGCTGCATGCTGACTGCTGTGCAAATATATTTATTATGTAGACAAGAGAGGGAAGTTATGTAACAAAATGCATCAGAGGTGTGACCAGAACAAGAGGATAGAAGTATGTGGAGAGGGGGGACAGGAAAGGAACCATTGTGAACAAAACAAAACATCCTTTAAGTCTATCACAGCTACTTATAGAAGCAAGTTCACATATGAGATGCAGAGATCAAATACTTGTCTGCCATATTGCTGCAGTAGCTATGTGTGCTATTTTAAAGTCCCATTTCTAAGTGCCTGCCTTGCCAGGGTGCGAGCTGTGGGTGGCTGGTGACAGAGGGCTGAGGAAGAGTGCAGGTGGTGGGTCATGCAAACGAAGTCATCTCCTCACTCGAACAAATCTCCAACTGTAACTTATTTTCTATCAGGTGGCTTATTTCTGGAATCTTTAAAGACTTTTTTTAAGTATCGGACAATGCTCCCAAAACTGCCCAAAATGCTGCTATTGGTATTGGCAAATACACCAGTCTGTGCATCGATCAGATATAGTGTAATTTAGATAGCAACGAAACAGTACCCAGCTGCTTCCCAGTTTGCTCATTTAGCTCTGACTGATGTTATATACCTGAAATCAATTCTTCTTTGCTGCTCTTTAACAGCACACAGGAAGTTGCGCTGTGCTGTGATGCCACTGTCAACTACAGCGGAGAAGAACGAAGAGAGTTGACAGAGCTTGCAAAACGTCTACATTTGGCAATATTTTACACTGAAAAGTCCCACCACCACAAAGGTGATGTGTAAGGAATTATTTTCAAGTTGCTGTTGCACTGGTGTTTCATAGTGTTTTATTTAAACCCCTTCATTTTACTAAATCATGATTGCACCTTCAGTTTTAAAGGAATTGTTGTTTTTTCCTCCATTTATCTATTCACGTTCTTTTCCACAAAAAATACAAGTTCTATGGCATTCATATTCTCTGTATGTAGATGTTCATGTTTTACAAAAGGTTTAACCTGAGCCAGGCCATACAGCAATGATAGCCATCATATTAGATCCATACAAGGTTAGTAGTATAAAGCTGAGGAAAAATAAAAATATTTTATGTTTTTTATGCCCTGATATCAGATCTGTACTTGATATTGGCTGATATGCAAGTTTGGGTGTCAGAAGATCTTTACTTTCAGGATGACAAAACAAGCAGAGTAGTTTTGCATGGTTAAAGCTGACACTCAAAGGTCAGGGTAATTCAGAGGCCTTGGTGGCTGAGAATCACAGCCACCAACTGTCTGATCTGTCACACAATCAGTCCTGCATCCTGCAGCATTTTATCATAAGGGAAAAAATGACAGCAACATCTTAAGAGTTCAAGGAACTGCTGGATTATACATGAGTAAGATGACGCCTCGCCGCCATTTGATCTGATTAATTATTTGTAGTCAGCCTATAACAGAGCCAGTAAAGGTGCTCATTCCTTGGGCGGAGACAGGCACAGACAGGCAGAAAGCTGTTAGGGAAAGGGAGAAAACTGTGTGTTTTTTCCACTGGCAATCTATCCCAACATATCCTCCCACTCCACACCCAACGGTTCCTCATCGAGCTGGTTTTGATTTCTAACCTTAACCCATCATTGCCTGGCTTTATCAAACGATATCAGTCACACTGGTTGTGATCTAAAGCCTGTCTATGTAAACAGCTGCAGCTTTAGAGCTTAGAAGAAAACAAACAGGTGGATTGTCCTCTCTGTCCTGAGCTCTCTCTCACTGCATAGGGCATGTAATGTCAAATCCCTCTACAATAGGCCCCAATAATATCTAGTAAAACATAAGCTGGCACATAGTTCTGTTGTCCCTATCAGCACCCAGAAGCCAGACCAATGAGAAACAGTGAGGATCCAACACACACGCACACAGCATACACAATTAGGGCTTAAATAGACGTCTTTCAGAGACAAACAGGGTGCCATTGTGTTGTGTAAATACAAGATAAGGATGGAAACAGACAGACACAGAGGTATGAAAGATAATTCCCATGTCACAGCAGACGTAATGCTGGATTACACGATTTTTATGTTCAAAGTAAAGTTACTCAACATGCATATTTATACCAAACCTTCAAAAATCAAACTGTTTAACTCAACAAGCACAAAAGGGACAAAAAAGAAAGTCTGAATCAGAAACCACTTATGAATTTTAGGCAACTGGTGCTTCACAAAACATATCTTTGTGTGGCTGAAGCTCTCCAAGTGCCGGCTCTAAAGGCTTGGTCACGTGTTTGTAGCTGCACCTCACCACAACTGTGACGTCCTCCCTGTGCTTTTCAATCTGCCTGAGGACAAACTGGGCACTGCTGTTAAACAAAGTTCACATCCCAACTCACAACAAAGGATCTTGTGTCACTTCAATGCGGGACAAAGAGCTCATATCAAAACTGAAGATCACAACATGTCAAGATGGCACTGAAATGAAGTGGGTTTACCTTTCCTTCACATGCTTCTGTGCACTTCTTTTCGCAACACATAG
>JAQFJA010000005.1:6868214-6886970 GCA_029874485.1 Naso brachycentron
ATTGCTAATATCTCAGCCAGCAGCTACCGTGATTTTAACGAACCAACGTTCTGTGCTTAATAACACCTTCTCACCTTATTCCTGCCGCTCAATTAAGCAACCTATGGAACCTCAGCATGTTTAATTGAGCGGCACTCATCTAGAGTGTCAGTGTGATGCATACATCACATTCTCAGCTGCAGCATTGCTTACATCGCATGCTGACAATGATCTGTAAGGAAGGCTCCTGGGTAGAAAAGCTTGTGTAACTATTTTATTAGCACATGATACAAGAATGTATAGCCTGCACAGGAATGAGAAGCAGAGCGCGTATCTTCCTCTGTTGCCATTTAAGTCACCGAATGGGCTGTAGCTGTTTAACACCTCTTTAAATTGACATTACAGCCCAGGTGACAGGTAGACAGTGTACAGTGCATAAGAAAAAGGTCATATCTGCCTCCTGGTTGTGACTGTGAGCCTTGTATGGTTTCACAGGAGCAAAAATGAGCTGGCATTTTCTTGGAAAAGTGATTTACTGACTGCCAGGTCAACTGTCAAACCCCAGAAATATGAGTGAAATTCTGCATGACCTGGGTAGCGTGCTTAGGACTTTGTTGCACCAACAGTAGAGCCTTGTTTGGTGTTCAGAAGTTAAATTAGCAGTTATTAGTTTTATCATTATTTGAAAATCAGAAACAAAAGCCCCTTTTGTGTCTCAAAACTTCAACAAAATGTTTTTACAGCTGCTTGATTTTGTGATTAGTGGAAAATAAAGAAACACTCTCACACGTTAGACGTGACTTTATTGCTTGCAATGATCCTCTTCTGAAATGAGTGTTTGTTTTTCTCTCAGCCTTTGTGCTGTGTGAGAATGAGTGAGGGACTGGCACTAGTCTGGATTGTGCTCTCACTTTCCAGCTCTTTCACTGCCCAACACAGAGACCCGGCATTTTCTCTCACACATACACCTCTGTTTTCTGTTCTTTCTCTCACAGGCACCAAGAGACCAACAGGAGGCTGAAAAATGTGAGTGGAAAAATATGAGCAATGTCTTTTTTACTCTGACGGTTCGTTGGCCTTTCTCATTTAGCAATACTATAGATCCATAAAGGGAAGCTCTACTGATCTTACTCAAAGTCTTTTTCCAGGTCTTGAAGAGTACTACTGAGAAGTGGCTTTAAAACTGGGGTCCGGGGGGCCGACAGGGTGCCTTGAGTGGGTTGTAGAGGGTCCCTGAAAAATAAAGAGGAGTAGAATATTTTTAGCCTTCATCACTGTTGGAAGTTGGAACTACAAGAAAAGAAATATATTTGACCATTTTAACTGACTTACTTAATAGTGATAATAATTTGATCTTTGATCAACTATGAGGACTTTCTGTATTCTCAAACCAAAAATGAAATTTGATTTGTGGTCTAATTTGCATCTCTTTAGGGTCTTTGACTTAAAGAAGTGGGAATCTCTGGTCTAAAGCCTTTTGTAGCTGCAGAGGGAGCTGTGAACACTCTGATAAGTTCACTCAAGTGATGTCATCTTAGTCAGCATTGTTTGTATCTGAAGCAACAAATAAGATCATGAAAAAAAAAATCTTGGAATGTGTGTACCAAACCTTCTCATCTGTACTTGATGCTGGCAGCTCAAGGCTACATTTGCCACTACTGACATAACACACCCAAATCTCTATTCAAAGAGTTGGTTGCTGAGTTGCATTGTGGGTAGAGTAGGCAACAGGTTTTGACAAGGAAGAAGAATGTGTGGAATAAAAATGGCAATTCTGGTTCTGGGCAGCACAGGGGCTTGATGGTTAGCACTGTTGCCTCACAGCATGAAGGTCCTGGATTCAAATCCAGATCCATCGCCTCATAGCAAGAGGGTCCTGGGTTCGATACCCAGCTGGGGTTAAGACCTTTCTGTGGGGCGAATTCATGTTCTTCCCGTGTCTGTGTGGGTTCTCACCGGGTATGCTTCTTCCCACAGTCCAAAGACATGCAGGTTAGGTTAATTGGTAACTCTAAATTGCCCGTAGTTGTAAATGTGAGCGAGAAAGGTTGTTTGTTTCTATGTCAGCCCTGTGATGAACTGGCAACTTGTCCAGAGTGTGCCCCGCCCTCACCCAGTGTCAGCTGGGATTGGCTCCAGTCTCTCCCCTGCCCCTGCAACACTGCAAAGGATAAGCAGTTACAGATAATGAACAAATGATATTTCTGCTTCTGCTGAATTTGATACATTTTATTTATATTGTCCATTCTCAGTCCAGGTCCGACAATGCCTAGTCAGTGGAGTGCTCATTACATTGTTCACCATAACAGTCCTTCAACATTTTCTAGCACTGTTATGATGACATGTTATGCAGTATGTAACACTGACAGGTAAAACAACTAAATATGTGATGGTGGCCTTAACTTAAACTTTAGGTGACAGTTTGTTGACATTTGTGACAGAGAATAAGAGGAGCGAGATGGGGGGACAACAGGCAATAAGGGTGTACAGCAAGAAACAAACCAGTTTATTTCAAATTTGATTCTTTTTTATGAAGCTGAATTATGTTATTACTTAAATGTGAGTAATAACGTGTTAACTAAGAACACTTAATTCCAACAGGACTCCAAGATGTCAAAACTTAAGACACTTAACTTTAAGCTTATTTTAAGGTCTTGCCTGAGAGTTTAAAAAGTAACAATAAATCCAGTAAAGTTGAAGTGTTTAAATTTTTCTTTTTGAGGAAATTTTTGTCCCATCTATGTGATATTCATTATAGTTTTAGATTTAATTTTTTAATTGCAGAGTAAGCATATGATTTCTCATCAGAGCTCCATCGTGTTTAATCATCCCTCATTATTTTCCTGCATGTGGCCGCTGTAAGCTCACACAGCAACAATAATAAAGTTCTAACTTTGATGACATAAAGCCAAAAAGCTGACCTGTCAGTTTGAACCCTATCATGTATAATAGGGGTGCGGCATTGCTGAGCATTGTAGCGATGATTGTTTGTGTGCAGCACATTTACCTGTCCAGCCCATTAATGTGCGCACAAACAGCAGCAGAGTTTTCTGGATGAGCCTGGAAACAAGAGCATGGCAGCGAGTGATATCGCCTTGTGTCAGAGTAGGACACAGCTATCATAACATTCAACTGGTTAGCACTGCACAGAACATTCAGCAGTGAGGGTGAAAAAAAGTGAGGGTTATCTGATGTTTCTTGTCTAATAGTAATTATTCTGTTAATATGCGTACATAATTACGATTTGTGCAATAAGCTGTTTTTCTTTTCTGTCTTCTCTCCAGGTGTTGATCACCATTTACTGGCTAGGTAGAAGAGCTCAGTGTGAACGTTTCTATGATGGACCTTACCTGAATTTAAAGGCATTTGAGGGATTATTGGGCACCGCACTCTACAAGGTAAAATATCCCACTGTCCAGTCTGAGTTGTCTTATCTGCAATTTCATGAAATGCAAGCTGAATTTTCATGTGGAAACCAAAAATAGCATAAAAGAAATCCTCTTTTACGGCCACTGCCCAGTACAGTTCTGTATCCTCCCTGGTATGTGGACTGTGTGCAGAGAGTGACTGTTAAAGGCCAAGGGGCCTCAGATTGCCGGCCACTAAAACCAAAGCTACGTTAAGTCATAAATGACCCGATCCCTCGACTCGGCTATTTTAATCTTGTTTACGGCACACAGTTACGTAGTTTGCATGTGGAAATAGCTTCTCCTTTTTTCAAAGAGGCCCTTTTCTTCCCCGTGCTCATTCTAGTGTTGAATTTGGCCCTTTGCTTTCACATAGATTTATAGTTGGTGGTGTCATCACGGCCACTCTGATTCAAATGGCTGTAGGGATTTTGGATAATAGCAGGTGGTTACCATGAGTCTTGTACATTTAGCTGTAATAATCCCAGTTCAGTGGCGTGGAGTTAGGCCGGGTTTAGTTTGTAGATTTGTGTTGTCTAGTAGGATTCAGTGGATTACAGACCTGAAAATCATTTTCTTTTTTAAGTGGCTGACAAGTTTCTGCTTGTCTGCCACCACACTGCTTGAAGTGGCTCCAGAGCTTGTTTACGCACAATAACATTGTCTTCATGCAGTAAACACAGTCATCACGGCTACATGAAACATGGCACTGTTTGTTTTGACAGAGATGGCAGTGAACAGAAAACAATGAGGTTGTTTCGGTTAAATTCCAGCATGCATTGCCCCTTATAGACAATATGGGAGCATGTGTTTACAGTGAATCTGCAAGAATAAAAGGCCTGACACTTCAGACCTCACACTCTACCTGGGAGATCTTTAATGCACCACACACACAGTGGAGCTAAATATTGTAATTGGCACCCTGTTCTCTGACTGTCTGTGTGTGTGACAGGCTCTGCAGGAAACGTCCGGTCAGAAAGGCAGCAACGTCAGGGACAGCGGTTTTGGAGATAGCTGGTACTCAGAGAGAGAGGAGCTCTATCATCTGAGAGGAGGAGGAGGAAGAGGAGGCGGACACAAGAGAGACGACTCCCTGGACAGCTTGGACTCTCTGGGCTCTCGACCACACAGCATCTCATCTGACACCACTCTCAAAGGCAGCAGCGAGGGTAGGAGACGTTATGTCATTTACATTTACATACAAACACACACACAAACTCAGTAGCTTCTTTTTCTTTTTTACCCCTCAAAAGTTGTCTTTTTTATGGCATTGAAGAGGCCAGAGTATATTTATTTTGTTTGTTTGTTTGTGATTGCTTTTGGAGTTATCTGAGAAGCTTTTCCCACAGTGTTCAGACTTTATCAAACTGTATCTCTGCATGAACATTTATGATCAAGTTAATTTGTCAGGAACTTAAAATATGTGTGCACACATAGTAATTGCTGCATCAGAGCCAGAAAGTTGCCTCCCATTTGTGAAAACAAACGCCTGTTGCCATCTAGTGGTATGCTTTTGAAAGTGAATATTTTCAGTGAAAATTCACCTGGGTCTGCCAGGAGGACAGTATTATATATCAATGCTAAAGCCCGTCTGTGATCTTGTGTCATGACATGGGTGTAGAATGCTTTAAGAGAGAGAAGAGCCGGCGATTGATCTCAGAGCGCTTGTCCCCCTCCAGGGGAGAGAGGGCAGTGAGACATTCCACAGCCGTCCACACCGGCCTGTAAATGAGGAGGCCTCCCGTCCCCACCCTGCACCCCTCTGTTACTCCTCCAGTCACGCCAGAACACACAGCAGACTCCTCTCACTCTTTTCTCACCTTTTGCTACTTCATTACCCCTCATCCGACCTCTGCCTCTTCCTCCCTTTCATTTCTTCTCCCATGGTCTTCATTTAATCTCTCCTACACCTGTTTTCTCTCCCTCCTCTCCTGTTCTGCCTTTGCTCCAGGTTGTTGCAGTGACACTGAGGCAGACTCTGTCTTCAGGATGACTGACAACAAGGACAGTCTTAGTTACCGCCGGTCGGTATCCATCACACCCAAGGCCAGCGCCCCGTTTAACCAGTTCCTGCCCACTAAAGACAAAACCTCCGGCTATGTCCCTGCTCCACTGAGGAAGAAACGTGCCGAACGAAATGAGGACAATCGGCGCAGTTGGGCCAACTTCACATACACGGAGGATGAAGGCACACTCACCAGGTACTGTTAGATTACACACAACAATAAAGATTTTGATCTTTTCAGTGGTGCTTTTCTTCACATTAACAAAAGACAATGTCATCTAAAAGTATTTTGTTCATACCGCAGTTTATTTATTTATTTATTTTTGCTCCAAATGTGTTTATTCATTTTTTTATGGGGTTTTTTTTGTTGCTCCAAATGTGTAAAGTTTCCATTGTCTCCTCTTCCATCACTCTCGGTGTTTGTGGTACTGTTGTGCTGTCTGCGCATTGTTTATGGTGGTGTGTGCCGGTGTTGTTTCATTTTGCGTTGCTGTGCTATGGCAACCTCAGTGAAACAAGGCCCTCGTCCGACTGCCAGAGTGCCGTGCCCGAGGCTCATCTGCAGTGGGTCTATGAGTATGAAAGTGGCAGCGACTCAGACACAGATCGACCCGACCCTGACCTCGTCCTGGATGACCTGGCCAGCAGACGCTTCCACAGCCCCTCCCCAGCTCCTCCCACCAACTTTGCCGTGCCCGTCAGTCCCCTGACGGCGGGAAGGCCGTCTGGGGGAAGAGGGGGCCCCTGGCCTAAGGTCACTATGTCTCCCAGTGTTGTCCCTCAACAGAATGTGACCTTCCTCAGGTCAGAGAACGTGAAGCATCGGTGTGACTTTGATTTGCCTGCCTGATGAGAGCAAACTAGAGCGCTTCTTTTACCCTCAGTTTGCATGGTTTAATGTAACCATGAGCAACATCTTTGGTTGTAGTTTGCTGCATCTAACAAGTCTCCAGTTTGTTGGTTTCTGTTTGAAATGTTGTGAGATGTCAGCACGTTCCTTATTTACTCCCTCTGAATTTTATGAGCTTGAAGGAGTGATTTGAGTTGGCAACATAATTCCTCAAATCAGTTTTTGCCTCCTTTACAGTTTGGTTTTGAGCTTGCATTGGTTCGCTAAAGCTTGTGTCATCTCATTTGCGGTTGTTGTGCTTGAGAATGATGCTCCTCTTTGCGTGACTGGCGTGCTGTGGTACTGCTGAAAAATATCTTTTGACACATGTGATTGGCTGTCTCTCTTGAGCAGCAGCGGCATCAACAGTGGGGGAAAGAGTCCTTCTGAGCACGACTCTGTGAGGGTGGACCACCGTCGGCTCGTCTCCACTAACAGCCTGTTCAGGGATCTGTACGATGACTCTGAGGACGAGGACGATGAGGTGGGCTATGCTGACCCCGTCCAAGATGATCTTTATGCTCGCAAGATGGGCATCAAACCCCAGCCTGCTGGCAATGAATCTCATGACAAGTTCTTACCGAAGTTCTGGACCCCTGAAGAAGATATTCACATACAGAAGATCAAACTGGGCTCTCAAAAGAGACCCTGGTACAAAAAGATGCAGGGCTTCAGGTGTGTCAAGGCATTGAAATCCAGCATGTAAAATTCTTTCATATGTAGACGCCTTTTAAATCACTTTAATTTATATTTGACAGAGTAGCAACATCATAGTTTTCATATATGCTCCGCTTCCTGCACAATCTTGTCTTTCTTTTCTACCAGATACATTGGATTTTGCTAACCTTATATTATCACTGCATGCCATTTTAACCTTTTAGATCCCTGGATTCTAATTTTGGTGCTCTGTCATTTTCTGTATATGTTCTCCCACTTATTTTTCTTCTCTTTTCCTGCCACTGCCTCCTATCTTCCCCTCTCTTTTTGCTGCTGCCCCCTTTCCTCCGTCCGCCTGCTGTCCTCAGCCGTAGCACTAAGAGGTCGGGCTCTTCGTCAGATGATTCAGACAGTGACATCAGTCCTTGGCTCTCCTCTGCTCCCGCTCCCTCCGGCACCTCTCCCTCTCACTCGCACACACATGAGGCCTCGGCTCACACCACCCTTGTTGTGGGGAAAAGGTCGATACAGCTGCATGATTGTGACAATGAAGAAATGTTTTAAAGCATCAGGAGAAATATTATAGGCTCCCTTTGGGCTGGATTTCTAATGAGCTGCTTTTTAATATACAAATGATTAAAATGTGCTACTGAAGGTCATCTAACACACTTTATAAAGCAGTTTGTCTGCACTGACCTTAGCCAAAAATGGGCTGCTGTGTGTTTGTCCTATTTTTATTGCAGCGTGTTCCACTGAAAACTTAACAAACATCACAGTTTAATTTTATAGCAATGAATGTAGAATCCTGGTTTGATCAGCATCTGTTTGAATCAAATTTCACCACTGTGGCTGCTGCGTTTTTCTTCCTCCTTTTCTTGTTTTTTGATCCAGTTCACATGCATGCACTCATCACTTCTCTGTCCTTTTCTCTTCTTTTGCCCACCCTGCAGTCCTCATATCAAAGCACTCACTCCCCCACAGCTCCCCAAGATACAGCCCCCCCTGTTAGACACCCCCCCTCTGGTGTTCGCCCCTGTGGACCCCACCTCGGGTCCCAGATTGGTCAAATGTCAGAGGTGGCCCCTCCTGGGGCGCCAAGACCCCAGAGAGCCTCCAGACCCCTTTGATTATGACAGCATTCTCCCTGACATGGAGAATGATGACATGTTTGCCAGGCGGACTCTGGCCTTCCAGTCCAACACAGACTTGGCAATGATGAAGACGCAGCTGCCCAAGCGCCGTCTCTACACATCTGAGCCGCAACTCAACATCGTCACCCAGGGACACGTCCATGGCAGCACAGAGGAGAATGATTACCCTGATATTGAGCAGGACGATGTTGTTTATCGTAGGGAGAAAACCCAGCAGCAAAAGCGGCCACTCTCAGGAGCCCCGGACAACTACGCCCCCATGCCCATCCCCGAGCCGTGGGCTCTGCCTCCTGATCTCAAGGCCAGACTGCTGTGCCCACCATGTCCTCTGACGCAGCAGGCAGCAGCAAATAAACAGAATCAGGTTGAGCAAAAGGCGCATCCTAAAACGGACGACATGCTTGTGCGGAAACTTGGAGTTGGTTCTGACAAGGGCCAGAGCTCACTGAGCGGCCCATCAGCCAATCACATGACATGCTCAGTGCCTTCTTCCTGCAGCAAAGGTGACCTGCAGAAAATGCAGGCTATCAGGGAAGCCAGTCAGCTAAGATATAAGAAACGGCTGATGGTTGAGAGGCTCACTGCTCTGAAGTTGTAAAAGCAGATTTTCTGACAGTGCCTGTTTCCTTTCTCCTTTGCAGACTTTTTTCTGCAATCTTTTGTGCTTTTATTGTTTCTGTGAAAACTCTTTAGTTCCATTTCAGTCTTGAAATATTTTCTGTCTGATGGTTAAGTGGTCTAGACTGCATGTTCTTTCAACTTGTAAATGATTCATCTGATCTGGTGACAGATCAGTATTTGGCCCCTTTTTTATGAAAACTACTGCAGTATGTGCCTACAGGGTTTTATGGGTCAGTCATGAGTATTTCAACACAAACTGAAATGATGTAGCAGCAACAACTGAGAACTTTTTCTTGTTTTAAACATTTGTTTTTACCTTTTCATGCAAGAAAACAACTGTAATGAAAGGCCATGTGACTTTGTAATTATAGGGTTGTTGATTATGGTTTTCTGCGTGATGGCAATATTTTACACATGGTATGTAAAGGCTGAGAGGATGGCCAGACTGTACACTGAACCTACCACTGCTGTGTTTTTGAAGTGTGATGTTTTTGAACAAAATGACACATAACTCCAACATCATCAACAAAAAGATTTAGCACATCATGAGCACTGTTAAACAGACCTACATTCTGCATTTTATCTTTGGTTTTGTTTTCCTATCGGACCGAGTTTGCCTGTGAATGAAAAAAAATCAAGCTCAATAAAGAAAGTAAGAGACTTCATGACCTTGTGGTGGAATGCAGTAAACTGGCCATTTGTTGACCTCACATAACACCTACAGTAACATGGACCTGACCCCTGCAGAGGGAATTTCGCACTGGCATGTAAAGCTCAAAGTGCAGCAGCATGAGAGTGTTGAAAGGTTCAAGCCTGGGTAAAATCTAAATGTTCCTGAACACACTGACAGCACCAAGCACAGCAATTAAATGTAGTCTTGTGTGTTGAGTCGACGTGCAAGCCTGTAGAAATTCCCCACGGCTCTGAAAGAAGATGCGACATGTGGACTCCATAGTAACCTGAACACAGATCTGTACCGCAGTGTTTGCACATGAACGAACATACACAAGCATGAACAAAGCAAGCATTTAACCTGAGTCAAGGCCATCTGGATTTACTTTACTTCCATATGTAAAGTTATGTTTCCAATGACATCATGTTGGAGTCTGCAGAAAGGCAACATTGTTTAGAGAAAGATGCATGTCTGTACACCTTCCCAGGCAAACATCAGGGAAAGAAAAGGTGACACCACGATCAGTGTATGAAGTCATGTTTAAGCTGGGTTTACATACATTTGAAGACCATCACCTGGGGATAAGCTGATCTCAGAGTCAATAATTGTCCTCAAGCTCATGGCAAGACCACTCTGAGACTCACTGTCAAAGGCCCCTCAGCAGAAATGTGACTTTGTTGTCTGTGGTTCTCTCCGGTTTCCTAGACGGCAGCAAACGCGAGAGAGTTTCGACGGGTGAGTTGATACGGGCTCCCAGGAATGTGGCACGTTTGCATTCGCTCTGGCCTCTTACAGTCGCACCTCGCTGCCCCCTGCTTTTGTACTGCTGTTCTCACACTCTAGCTGCTAAATGCTGACACACAACACAGTATTGTATGGCACAGGGCCAAGTTCAGTGTGTGTTTGTGTGTGTGGGTGGGTGGGGGTCGTTGCTCTACAAAGGTCTATTGACAAAGCAACCAACTGAAAAGATGCATATAATAGCAATACACTGGGTCATCTAGCTAACGTGCAGTGTGTCCCAGTGAGAGTTCTCACTGAGTATTGGCCTGAACACCCTGTTAGCTGTACCAGATATGTTTAAATCGTAAAAGGTAAGTGAAGACAAGGAGTGTGATCTTCTGAAGGCCACAAGCTTTGAGTGACTTTGCTTTTTTGCATGATGGGAAAGGGCTGTGATATACGTTACTAACCCACTGAGCTTACATCACTCCACAGGTTACTGTGGTTCATATGCGTGCTGTTTGTAAACTAACACTTGGTTACAGGTTAAGATATAATGCAATTTATTTTCAGCATCAGCTGCACGTATATGGGTAGTGCAAGGTGGAATTTATTTTGACTATTTTGAATTATATTCTTTTCCTCATCTCATTTTGCACAACAATAAGACATGCTGCATGCATACGTGGAGTGTAATAATTTTTACAAGTTTTTTTAAGCATGTCAAATTTCTTGTCCCCTCCTCTCCTGCTGATGCTCAGGGTCTCTTTAAACTTATTCTGCTCTTTCTTTCTACAGGAGTAAGTCAACAAACGATATCCAGGTCGACCCCACTGTCAGCCGACAGGCCCGCTTCGAAGAGATGCAGAAGTATCGCGAGCAGATAAAGGAGAGCGAAGATAAGTGGCAGGATGTGAGTAAAACTGGTATAAATACCACAAAGCAACGCTTGAGGACATCTGTTTGCTCTCCACCATTTTTGAGCATTGAATTGAGCCAAGTCGACAGGAGAGGTGAGCACATGATCTATGAGATCTGTGCGGCAATCAGAAGAGCAGGTGCAGTCTGTGGCCACAGGGCGCAAAGAGAGCTGTTTAGATAGAGGCCAGAGACGGAGGCTGACACTGATTGGTGCAGCACTGCCCTCTGGCTATGGACTGTCCTCATTTCCAAATCACACTGTGACAGGAAACATTACACACTATTAATATGAATTATCTCAGTAATGTGGAATTGTGTTATGATGTAATACAGACATCTGATGCAAAACAGAGATCCTAGAATGAAAATAATCACGTTTAATCCATATGCAGTTAACACAGGGATGCAAGTTATTCCTGGAAAAGAATTTCAAAGTGTAGTTGTGATCCATTACTTGCTCGTTCTAAGAAAATTTAATGATGAAAAGTTATTTGCATACAAATTACTGATGTCGTGGCAAAATATTCAAGTCCAAAAGCAGCATTTGGGTCACACAGTCCCAGATACACAGGGGAGATGAGTCGGGAGGAGCCTAAAGCACACAAATAGAACACCTTCAAATGCAGCCCTTTCTTTTTTGTGTCTTCCTCTTTCCTTTTCAACTTCGCCCCCTTCAGCTGCACCGTTAGCCATGAAACACAACCCGTTTGTTTTACCTGGATCTTAGCTGATTTGTTCCAAAGTGGTGCATGAGTTGATCTGGGCTTCCGTTTGCTGCAGGACCTGAGCAAGTGGAAGAGCCGCCGCAGGAGTGTCAACTCTGACATAGTGAGGAAGAAAGAGGAGAGGGAGAGGATAGAGCAGATCACCAGCAGCAGCACATCCAAGACCTTCAAGGAGATACAAGAGGAGAGGTAAGAGAGGACACACCTGATCATGTACTATTGACAGAGCAAAGATTCTGCATCGTGGTGTTGGTAGATTTAGTGCTGTTGAATTTCTGTTTTTATTTTCTGATCCTAGTTTTTATTGAAGAGCAACACACACTGAGTTTGTTCCTTTATATCCCCTCTCATGGGGATCCTACAGTAATAAAACCAAGTGTGTATGAGAAGTTTTAAGTACACGGACTGCAGGATTATTTGTGCAGAAGTGAAGAATGAGACTGTAATTGTGCCCTCAGTCAGTGTGAAAGTGTAATCTATCTCAACCTGCCCCCTCCTCTCTTTACCCTCCTCTTTTCAACCTGTGCTCCTCTTCTATTTTCCTCCCTCTCTCTTCATCCCTCTAATTTATCCCATCCCTCTAATCGACCTCTGTCTGGTTAACAGAGAAAAGCAAGGAAAGAGCAGCGTTGGCAGCCGTTTCAAATCTCTCTCTTACTTGGACGACGACGACGAAGACGTATTTGAGAAACCTGTCTCTGCCCCACGTACCCGAACCCTTCCTCCCAGGAGCTACACTGTTGACACTCCGTACTCTTCCTCCCGATCCCCGGAGCTCTCTCCAAAAGAAGACAAACCCCCTGCCACCGCACCAACTACCGGCAGGGCCACTTCCCCTCCCACCTCACGTAAAGTTGACACTGTGGACAGTCCTGCAGGCAGCGACGCCACGGCCACGACCACCATCACGACCACGACCACCATCACTCCCACTCCCACCAGCCGTAGCTCTTTAAACAGATCCCTGTCTCCAGCAGCTGCACCTGTACAGAAGAGCCCAGACTCAGAATACACTCGCACTGTCAAGACAGAGAAGATAACAACGGTGGTGCAAAAGGTGCCTGAGCCGAGGCGCCCCTTTTCGGGCACACAGGCTGAGGCGAAGACCCCTTCCTCTGGTTCTCTGTACAAACAACAACCACAGCTCAGCTCAATGGATCCCAAGCCTCCCGGGGTGTCTCGTGTTTCCGCCTCCCTCCCCAGAAGCTACCAGAAATCGGATAGCGCGCTTTTAACCTCAGTTGTCACACCACGGCCCTTTGGGACCCAGTCGTCCCGCCTCACCTCACTTCCCAGAGTCTTTACAGTGAGTACTAGACAATTCACAACTAAATACAAAGTATCAGAGCAGCACAGGAGGCTGGAGGACATCTAGAGGGCAGGAGGAGGAGAAAGTGTTTGTTTGGCAGTAAGGAGTCTTTGCCTTGTTAGTCTGGTACAGTGTTATTTGTTTTGAGTACATCACTGTTAGCCAAGAGTCCGATCTGATTACTGTATGAATAATGGATGAAGCTCGTGTTTTATAATGCTAACTGGACTAGCAGAGAAGCTATTTTTGGCTGTCCTCACATTCATTACAGCTACAGTAAATGTAAGAAATATGTTAATGTTAAATCCTATAAGTTTTTAACTGTCAGGTAAAGACTGTAAACTCTTAATATAGTTTCACGCTCATTTAAAGAGTTGACATTTTTACCAGCTTATTACCCCCATTGAAAGGTCTATTACCAATTTAAATTGACTATTATGTATATCAACAGCCAGGTGATATTATTTATTTTACATTCTCGTGTTTTTTTTAAGACTCAAACCGCTAATCCCGGACAGGTGGATGACTCCCACAGGCGTGTCAACGGCGACGTCTCTAAGAAGTCTTCGGTGCCGAACCGCTACCACCAGTTCATGACCTCTGAGGACGAGACTCGCTCTGAGTCCAGCTCATCCCACAGCAGTGATGAGGAGGAGGAGGAGGAAGAGGAAAAAAGCAAGACTCCAGCAGAGAGCATCACCCATAAGCAGAGCATCTCACCTGTCCCTCCTCAGATCAAGAGTGACGCCCCAGTCAGTCCTGCTCCAGCCAAAGAAATCAGCCAGGTACTCAAGATACCTACCATTAGCCAAAAAAATCAGCTTGCGTATTGAAGGAAAAATGATACATATTTTATTTAATACTAACAATGTGAACAGTGAGAGTATTTTTAGTTCTGTGGTAAATAATTAGTGAACCCATATGTGTCATGAAATCAAAATTTGCTCCAAGCTCTTTTCTCATGTAAAAGTCGCTTATTTCCAAGAGTGCTACAGAAGTTAAAGAGCAGCAACAGGTTTGCATTTGATCAGCAGCCATAAATAATTGATACAAGGTTTTCTTGCCAAACAGGCCTGCTTACACAAGAACACACACAACCTGTCACTCTGATCTCCAGAGTAATGGAAAGTCAGGACCACATTTCTTGAAGTTGCATGTGTGTGTGCGCGTACATTTGTGCTACTGAGACGAACAGCAGCTATTCACATGTATGCGTGCAGGCACGGACACGTGCATGTGTGCGTGCGAATAGCTTCTGTTCGTCTCTACTCACATGTGTTGGTGTTTGGTTTCCAGGAGAACTACTGTGAGATGCGGATCAGCCTGAACCAGAAGCCAAACAGCAGCAGAGACTTTGGCTTCCAGGCGACCTGGGACTCGACAGGAGCTCGCGTTACCTCCGTCCAGCCAGGTAACAACTCAGACAGCTTTTACATTATGGGCAGGGCTTCATTCACCTTCCATGATCATGTGCACTGGTCAGCCAAACTGGCAGCCTTAAACTCCAACATTCGGTTAAATCTAGATCTCATCTCAATCTCACTGCAGCTGACTGATGAATGCACAGATATTTTACAGTGTTAATAATCGAAACTACTGCTCAGGCAGTGTTATATTTTACAGCGAGGCTGCTGTTAAGTTATCAGCAGGGTTTTGAGTCCACCATGTTGCTGTGGCGATGTAGGGCAGCATCTATCTGGGTCAGATCTGCTGGGTCTGAGCCTGTTTCACTACTAAGATGTTCCCACCTTCACTGTATCTCATGCATATTAGTAATATTGCGGTTATACTGGTAACACATATCCTACATCAGTGTCCTTATAGTTGATGTCGTTAAACACAGTCATTGTGTAAAATATGCCAACCTTGTCAAATCAGTTATGTTATATATAATTTCTTAATTCATCAGGACAATGCACATGCCTCAATTTTAGCCAGCTGGCTAATTTTCAGCTGTAGTCTCTTAGAAAGATGTTCCAAAACTAATAAGGTGACGGGTTAAGAACCGCATACAGAAGACGCTAAGATGCCAAAATGAAGACAAATGCAACAAACTCAGCACACAGCATAAGACAGGACTGCACGAATCATGCAAAGCAGCAGGCAGAAGCAAAACACTGATGCAACAGTACAATGACCGCAGACACTTTTCAGCACATGCAGCCATGCAAAGCAGAATAACAGAGCATAAATGAGCCACCATATTATCAATCAATCAATCAATCAATCTTTATTTGTAAAGCGCTTAATCACATCTACAGACATTTCAAAGCGCTTTCACAGAAACAACATTATGCACAGATTCGCCAAAGCAGAGCAGTGAGACAAAGACAAATATTCAAAAACACTGGTATTGGTCTTAATAGGTTGTGAATAGAAATTGTTTAAAAGTTGGTGAAATGGTAAATACTCACATTAAACATGTAATGCATACAGCACAATGTTGTAATTGCACGCATCTGAATACTACATTGTTAATACAATAAATATAGTAAATATGTAAATGTGTCTGGTTTCTCAAGTTTGTGACTCAGTAGCTTTTAGAATTGTTTAAATAATACAAATTAAAACGTTAAAATATAAATGTTATCGTAAAGAACTCTACTTTGCTCTAAATTTGTTGTTGTATTGTGCTAATATGATTCTTCTGTAGCAGTGAATCTTTAAAAATTCTCATGTCGGACCACAGACCTCAAAGTATGGGAAGTTGTTCATAGTCGGTTGTACAGTGTTGAATAGTTTAACTGTAAATGTTAAATGTGATCATTTCTGTAAGATTAAATTTCAGGTAAATTATTAAAACAATCGCTGTTCTCTGCGAGAATAACAGCTCCTATGAGTTTAAGAATACCTCTAACAATCATCATGTCGCTGCAGTAGTAGAACTGAGTGCTTTCTTTGCTGCTAACGATGCGGTCCTGTGTCTGGTGCAGGCAGCCAGGCGGAGATGTGCCAGCTGCAGGCTGGAGACGAGGTGCTGACGGTCAACAGGCACCAGGTGGCAGAAATGAGCTACACAGACTGGAAGTCCAGCATGGAGGAAGCTTTGCAGGAGGGCAGCCTGGTCATGGATATACGCCGTTATGGCAAGAACAGTGAGTCATCTGAGTGTGTGTGTGTGTGTGTGTGTGTGAATTTAACCACTTTAAGGGTTGCATTCCTGGTCTGACAGTGCTGCTTCTGCCGCTTGCGTTGCAAATCAGTTTTGACACTTTAAATTGGTCCGTAAACTATTGTGAAATCATCCATGAATGATCTCATGACAGCTGGTGAAGGACCTGCACCTTTCTTCTCATCTAAGGAGGGAAGACTGTTATTGTGTTGACTCCAGTGGTATTTCTGTCTACTTTTTTTTCCTGTGTGCATTTTTCTTCTTCTTTTATTTCTACTGGTTCTTTATTTTTCCTTTTTATTTGCCTTTTTCTGTCACGTCAGCATTCCTCTCTGTATCCATGCAGTATTTTCCTTCCAGAGAACTAACCCAGCTCGGGTCCACAGTCCTCAGAGTGTGCTGTTTTAACAGTGTTGGTATAACAGGCTTACTTATTCGCACTCCACCAGTTTCACCTTACAAAAATAATAAACCACCCAAAGCAGCTCACTTAAACTAACACACAGTACTTGTTGGAATAGTTTAGTGAAGCCCCAGAGGTTGTGAGCCTGTTAGAAACACTGTGTGGGTTTGTGAAAGCTTTAATAGGCTGCATGGTTGGGGAAGGTGGTTTCTCTGTCACCCCCTGCTGCTCTCTATAATAACACCATAACAGCAAGCTTGTCCCCTGCTTTATAGTGGTCTTATGTAAATAGATAAGTCTCTGTCCATTGTTGGGTGTCTCATATACAGAACAACTACTGTACCCCACACACACAGGCACAGAGAACATGTTAAACAGGTTTGATGTGCAAACACACATCCTATTTTTTGCCATTGCATTGTCTGCATGCAGACTGGGACAGAGACCAACCTTCCCTGCCATTTAAAAGCCATAAGACCATCAATCTGACCAGTACGGATCATCCGATACTTCTAGGTTCACCTGACACAAACGCTGTCAGCTCCAGCCTGGATTTCACCTCATCACGCATTTCCAGGGAAACGCTGCCATCCAAAGAGGCCCCCGCCCAGCCAGCTGTCGTAAGTGACCCAGACACGCTCAGGTTTGATCAAGTTTTATTCCTGTTTTGTGCCCAACCGAGTGCCTCTGTAATGAGCAAACACCCCACTATGTCTCCCCGCAGGATGTGGCGCCAAACGGAGTTAATGGAGGCTTCCGAGAGGAGTCGGTGACCATGAGGAACAAAGGTAAAGAGCAAAGTACACAATCAGAAAGGTTATGAAATTGATCCTGACCGCTATTTTTTGTGCTGACTACAAAAGCACACCAGTAGGGGGTGTCATTTTGTTTACTTCTCTTTGAGAGAAACATCTTTGCACTCACTGGGCTATTGTGGATAACGGTCGTGACATTTACTGCATTATGTAACAAAGTCATGTAACGAAACCAGACACAATCTAAAACGTAGAATTCAGGAATTCACAATATAAGTTGGTATTTTCCTCTGTGAAACATGTTTTTCTCCTCAACTGTACCTCTCTGTATCTTGTTTTCCATCTCTCATGTAGAGTCAGAACCCATATCTTTGAAAAACCTAAAACGGAGGTCAGAGTTTTTTGAACAAGGTAAAAAAAAAAAAAAAAGTGCTGACCGATAATGTCTGCACAATCTGGTGACTGGGTTCTCTTTGCGCTTGTCTCGCTAAAATCCTCAAATTTCCTCAGGACTTATGCATGTTTTGCATCAGTTACAGCCTCATGTTCAATTGATAAGTGCCATATTATCAAATGAGTATGAGCTGTCAGAAATAAAATCCCACTGTGTTTTGGGACAATTCCTCTTTTATTTTGACAGTAGTCTGCGTCAGAGCTTAACCTTGTGCTGTGCCCCCTCCCTCCTTCAGGTGGCTCAGGGTCCAGTGTCAGTGCGCTGGTCTACCTCTGTGGTAAACAGGGTTGAGTGTGCAGTGACCTCCTCACCTTTGCTTGGTACAATCTGGGGCACTGACATGCTTTTCAAACAAAGAGCTTGTAGAGATGTGTGGGGCTTTGTTTATCTCTGGAATTTTAAGATGAGACTGAAAATCATTAGTTCTATGGAGCAATTTCTTCAAACAATTTTAAAAGTTATTCTCTATGATGTATGGAAGCCCTGAAAGGTGAGTGAAAAAAAAAAAAAAAGGTCAGTTTTTTCCTCAGTGTTTGTTTTTGTTCTACACATTTTGGTCAGAAGAAGGCAAAGTGCACCATTACTCCTTACAAAAGTTTGCCATCATGGCTTCAGGAGCCTTTAGACAGCCAGGCTATGTGTAAAACACTCAAAATTACATTGATTACAATTATTTTCAGTTTTGAGATTAGGTTTAGTCACCAAAACTACTTGGCTGTATTTAGGAAATGATCATGGTGTAGGTTTAAATAGACCTTTCCACGTTGAGATGAAGGACTTTTGCCAGAAAGGCAAATTTGGCTCATGTACGAAGTAGTGCTGCATTTCGCCCCCTTGTGGCCAAAATGTGTATTACAAAAAAAAAACCTCTGCACAGTCATTAAACAATTTAGATCAGACTTTGAAAATTTTCATCGCTTGCCTTTCAGGGCTTCCATATAGAGGAGACATTACGTTGAAGTAGTCGGTGTA
>JAQFJA010000005.1:6953208-6969570 GCA_029874485.1 Naso brachycentron
TTTTTCATTTGTAATTTTAAAAGTCTGTAAAGGGTATGTGCGCCCTTGCTACACTTTCTTGGTTCAACATACTGCTGCTATCAGGTGTGTGACAATGCGTAGCCGAATATTTGTTTAGCTCACTTCTTGATGGTTTCGCTGTGCTTTTCTGAACGTTACTGATTTGTTTTGGTTGTGTTTAAGTGGCATTTAAAAAGCGAGAAGGTTTGACTAATTTAAGAATTAAAGTACTTATTTAAATTAGTTTTATTATCTAATTAACAATATATATTTCAATTACACAGTGTAGATATATCTAACGTTGCCATTGCTTATTTCATAAGAAACGTAAGTTAGCCCATAACAGACAGAGGAGGCAACAACAAAAACAGATACAAAACAGGTCGTTGTCAGTTTTTGGACGTTAACCTTACATGCATGGCAAAGCACTTAATTTAACATCTAATAGATTATGTTACAATCACGCTTGAGTTAAATTAAATTAACATGAAATTAATTACTGTTACGTTGAGGTCATTTCCTCAGTTAACTGCACAGCACACGTTAACCGTTAGCTTACATTTCACTTTACACGCGGATTGTAACGTACGGCTATGTGACGTTAGCAAACTCGTGGTAGAAACCTGCATCCGAATGGTTTTCAGCATAAACGTTATAGCTAGCTATTATTTAAGACTTTACTAAAAGAGCATCCAACACCTCGTTTCATACTGAGATATTTGCTAGTTATACCACAACACAGTTAGCCAGTCTGGCCACCCATCGTACCTTGTTTACACTCAGCTATCTTACTAGCTGTTAGCAGGAAAATCCGACAAGTGGTATGACACTTCAGCCCGGGCCTACGCTGGAAAAACTCATTCGCACCAACCAAATAACACGCATCGGAGAACAAAAGCCAAGTCCTGCGACGGTAAAAAATAAATGCAAAAGATGTTTTAAATGAAGAAACGGCCAGAGCCTTGTATCTCGGATCGGCTGACCCAATTTCTTCGCGGGAATTACGGCCCCCCCAAACCTGAAATGGCGAAATGTTGTTGTGACAGCAGCGGTGCACTATGGGAAATTCAATGCAAAATGGCTGTTGATAAAGATCGTCTGTGTTGGACTGATGACTCACCCGTTTGTGTCATACACGATCTTGTTTTGTTTTTCCTGAAGTGAAAGACACTCTCTTCAACATTGTAGTACGGAAGTGTATTGCTGTCACGCCGTAGAAATAATAATGTATCAGTATTACGTTTTAACATGGTAAGTTTATTGTTGCAACAAAAGTTTCACGTCATAACATGATATATTTATGTAATAACATAATATTTTCATGTTATTTCAACACACAAACCTATCACGTTATAGCGTGAAACTTTTGTTTCAACAGTAATATATTTATAATGTAAAAATGTGAAGCTTATCACGTTCTAACATAATTTCTTGTTCTAACAATAAACTTACTATTTATATTGTTGAAACGTGAAACGTATCACGTTATAACATAATTATTTGTTATAACGATAAATTGTCACGTTATTACATGATTGTTATAACAATATACTATCTATATTGATAAAACATGGAGCTTATCACGTTATAACATAGTAATTTCTTGTTATAACAATAAACTTAACACATTACAACAAGAACTTAACACCTTATAATGTGATAAGTTTATAGTAATAATAAGAAATTATCACGTTATAACATAAGTTTCATGTTTTCACAATATAAATACTATATTGTTACAACAATAAAAGTCTCATGTTATAACATGATAAGTTTATTGTTATATCAATAAACCAATCATGTTAAAGCGTGATACTGATCCATTTTTATTTTTATAGCGTGGCAGCAATACGCTTCAGTATTACTGCATAGATAGGCCTACACCCTGCTGCAGATTTTTCTACACCGATGATATCAGTGTGTAAATGCATCGATTTTTGATTTTATTTATTTGGGGGGGGGTGAAAACAAACAAACAAACAAACAAACAAAACCACAGTGGTATAAAGGATCCAGGTCCAGGCACTCAGGATGGTTTGGAAAACAAAAGGCCTTTAAATTCATCGGGCTAGAAATATTCAAAATATACCAACACATACTGGCTAGCACCTCCCTCAGGGTGTTGTGACACACTGTGTCAAGTTTTTCTTTATTATTAAATTCTCCAAAATTGTTTCCTTTTCCTGTTGCAGTGTCCCCTCCTGTATGAAAAAATACTTTTTACTGTTATTTTTAATGCCCTTTTTTGAAAGGAAAATGTAAAACTAACTAGATATAATACAAAAGGATTTTTTGGTTGGGATTGTTGACATTCACCTATAAAAGACATTGTTTCGTACATTTTTTTCAGTTTGATAAAGTGAATGACAAACAGTACAAAGCAATACAGCATGTGTAGTGTGATATAGTTTTAACATTGATATAATAGGACTACATTTGGGTTTATTTTACCATTTAGTGAGACTTGATTGATTTTATAGTTTGGCACCACAGAATAAATAGTAGAGAAATACTCCTTGTTATTTTCCTAGTCTTTCCTGAGATGCAAGAGTCCAACCTTTTTATTTTAGTATTTACAGTAATGATATACACATGAATCTTTCAAGTCTTTCATTAGGCACTGCCACGTCTATAATGATAAAAATCTGAGGCCAACAGAGGGTAATTTAAATGCAACTGTCACCACTTATTTTTAAAAAAAATGACACGTGTATACTTCGCGAAACAGAGAACCTGGTTTATTACCATTCAACTCCATCCACCACAGATATTACAGAGCAGATTCACAAGTATTAAGCTTTTTTATATATATATATAACAGCAGCTGCTTTTGTTCCCACACTCTCTTCCCCCGACCCCGACCCCCTTGCCTCCAAATAGGGAAAAGCATTACATGTGCACAACTTTATTTGGTGTGAAGACTGGCCCCTCAAATCATTCAGCTGTTATCAGACTGCAAGGTTTGTTGTTTCTGTTTTAATGTAGGATTTGGTACGTTGTTTTTTTTCTTTACATCCACCTTCATTCAATCCATGTGCCAGGCTCCTCCTTCTCATTTCCAGACAACAGAAGAGATTTGACATTTAGAAGAGGGGGAATTACAACTGTCTACTGTATAAAAATGTACAGTGGCTTTATTGACATACATTCCATAGGTTAAACAGCTGCAAAATAGGAGGCACACCCAGTATTGCACTTCATTAAAAGTTCTGGCTCAAAACATAACCCAGAATATCAAACAAAACTGAAGTGAAGAGTAGCAACTTCGGAATACAGCTATTTGAATAGTATCATTATATACAAGATTAGATAAATCGTACACTATTTTCCTCCCGAACATAATATTCTTAACAGTCTTATCCACCAACTCATCATTTTTTGTCCGTCAACCCATGATTCACTTGATAGTGGAGAATACTGTACAAGATTACGAAAAAAAAAAGTTTACATACAACAATATTTTAAATTCATAGTTAGGAAGCTGGAAATACGGCCCGTTCCATTTTTTTAAAACCCACGCTGATCCACAGTTGCCTTAAGCAAATTTATTTCATATTCAATGTTTAATCTGTTACACTTCAGTGATCAGGAGGTGTGCAACGTCTATAGAAGCCGAGGGAATACAACGGCCGCATGCAAACACGTCACAAGTTATTTTATTTTTTTCTTCTTTTTTGAAATTCTATTGTTCTTTTTTTTCCCATTCAGGTCACTCTGGATCCAGAGGTGCCACAGCTCGTGTTCATAGCCAAGTGTGGATTCTGATGTTGGTGGAAGAGCAGACCTGAGGACTCTTGTTGCAGAGCAGAAACCTGGTCCAGTGTCCAGGAGACTTGACAACGCAAGAGCCGAGTTTCACGGCTGGGCTTCAGCAGCAGCCAGAGATCACAGTACGCAAACTGGTTTCCAGTTTCAGTCTTGCTGTTTAGAAGGTGTGGGCATTTCTGCACACTCCACAGCCCAGGGCAAACTCCTCCCCTGTTGGTGGGTGAACCACATGCAAAGGGCACTCTGTACCTTCCAGCTGTTTGCCTTTGGGCCCTGTGATAGACGGGGAAAAGAGAACACGTTATTAATTTTTCTCAGTTATTTTCTTTTGTTTTCTGTCAGCTATTTGCCTGCCTCCAGAATTTTATATCAGCCCTTCCACTCAGGTGGGTTGACCGATTATTCACCCTAGCACTTTGACACAAAACAGTGGTTTCTCAACTGAAGAAACAAATAGTTAAATGAACCCAACCACGTACTAACAATTAGCCAATGAACGCCATAGGGAGGACTATCGCCACTATCGATCTGTTGTTAAGCTGTACACCAGAACCAAGGACAAAACATTCAAACTGAGCAGTGCAGATAAAATATGAAGCAGCGATTTCATCTATCCATCAAATACCAACTTGTGAAGACTGTCTTACTGAACTCTAAGTGTAAGTACCAAAACTGAACACACCTTTCATAATTTGTTGTAAAAATGGTGAACGTTAGCAACACCATGTGTGCATGACATCTGTAACGTTACAGCTAGCACTGTAGCAATGTTAGCATGCTGCCATAGCTACATCACCCTGTCATGCTATCAGCTATTTTTGTTTCAAAAAATAGTGCCGCCTAAACCATAATAACAACTGCAATTAAGCCAACTAGTACAGTGCCTTTCAGGATGTGTGCCTAATACCGGGTGATATGCACATTGCAACTACATCCAGACTTTCTTTTCCTTGATGGGTCGCCCAATCAATCTGAAACTGCACATGGGCACTAAAGTGCCATGTGCAATTTAACTTGGTACTCCTTAGTCTCTATAAACTCTACAGACTACAGACTCTACATTCACGGTAATTAAACGGTATTAAATTACGGTATTAAACGGTGTGCCACGAAGTAATTTGTGAATGAAACTTTCGAAATCAGAACAATTTGTTATTCAGTTATTCATCCATTTCATGCCATCAACAGTTGATAGTATAAAACTCTCTCTTTGAATTTTTGTATTATTGAGCTTAGAAATGAAATAAGATATTATTGAAACATCTCACATCGTCTCTTACAATGTGCACATTAAAACTGAACTCTGTGGCCTAAACTAGCATCGTCTGCATTTGCTTGTTGTAATGGTCCTGACTCAGCAAGAGTCCCTGCGTCATCCCACTGGCCCTTAACTGAAATGTATGATCCAATCACAGATAAGTTATACTGTTAACATTATGGGTCAGCCAAGCACAAAAATGTTTGAAATTTTGGTGGAATCATTTATCATTCATCCTTGTTGCTGCCTGGTGCGAATACAATCAGTTAACTGTGGTTTGGTTGTGAACCATTCAAATGAATGGGAACAATAAACTGAGCGCATTCTTTCAAGCGCGCACAACGCACCAATGTAAGAGCTACTTTGACCCGCTGTCGTTGCACTATACGAGGGACAGACAGACAAAAATACACAAAAAATAGGCACAAACTACATTACATGACTATCCTAATAATTAAAGATGTAACTTTACAGCAGATGTCATGCACACATGGTGTTGCTTACATTTGCCATTTGTACAACACATGATGAAAAGCATCTTAAACTACAAAACTTACACTGAGAGTTCAGCAGGCTAACTAATCTTCATAATACACAGACAGTACTGTACATTATTCATCAACACACATCCCAACTTCTATATATCAGTCCAGCCATAAGTAGGCTTGCTTAGCTTTAATGTGAGAAAGTTTGTACCAGGCCACCATGATGTAAACGGATTAGCCAACAACAAGCAATGCCCAACTCGCAGCTGAGGCTTTCACTGGTTCGGTGCATCCACAGGCAATGGTCTCTACTGACTGAATCCCCAGTCCCTCTCCCCTGTTACACTCGCTAAGAGTGAATATAAAACGAAGCCAACAGATCTGCCTGACATCAGGTAAGACAGCAGTGCGCTCTCTAAATAATTTAACATTTTCCAGCAGATTGCTGTCAATAGAATCGTTTAGCACCTGCAGGACAATGCGGCAGCTCCTCCTTGGGGACACTGGTCATTCTCTGGAAGTCATCATGGCAGGCGTTGCAGAAGTGTGTGGTGCCGAAGCAGAAGAAAACAGCCACCGAGCAGCAGTACCGGCATTTATACTCCAGGAAGTCTGTGCCGTGTTTGGAGCACATCTGATGGAAAGCGTACAAGCATCTTAAGGGGTTGGGCTCATGTTTTTGTGTAAAGAGTACACATATGTAACATTTAGAACAGTTAATGCACTTTGGGAAATAAAGCTCATTCACTTTCTTGCCAAAAGGTTGACAAGAAAACTGATACCAGCCACCCCTCTGGAGTCTTAAATGGTTTTTCATAAAACCTCACAGTGACAGCAAGATTCTAGGAATACACCTCTCCAATCGTCTAACAAGACATTTCTTAGAAAAACAAAACTTAAACAAAATATAAAATGTTAGATTTTATTTTTTCCAGTCTTTATGCTAAGCTAAGCTAACTGCCTGCTCATTCTAGCCTCATACTTAGCATACAGACTGAATCTTTTCCTCAGTTAGCAAGACAGACAATATGTTTCAATTCCCAAAATGTTGAACTGTTCTATAAATTTGCCTAAATTTTCTAACACCAGGATCCTCACAGGCATCTTTTACCCACCTGGGCTCTGGAGACATCTGAGCATGCTCCACAGATGAGCTCACTGGGGTCGTAGTCATCACCCTGTCCTGCCTCTGCATCACAGCGAGCCTCTCCCCCAAAATAGGCCTGGAAATCACATTAATATAACAGCCATTAATACTTAAACCCCTAGATGAAATGTAACAGAAAAATTACTGTAGCTTATACGGTACCTTCTTGCACTTGTAGCAGACATAGTATGCATATCTGTTCATGGCAAAACCTGCAGGGTCGTTATGGAAACGTGCTCCTGGTGTGGTTATTGCCTCACTCTTGTGCAGACCCTCGTACTCCAGCCTCATCAGTGCCTTTCTCCTCACATCCTCATAGAGCTCCTTAATCGGGTCGAGCAGGTCCTTGATCACCGAGTGATTGATTTTGTTCTGGAGGCAAACATTAAAACACAAAACAAGTCAGTGTTCATGAAGAGGATTCTGTTGAATCACTGTGTATGTCAGCGTCATGAGTAACACTGAACAAACCAGTCAACGTCTGCGAGGGAAGCAACACAGTAGATTGAGCCTGTTGTACAAACTGAGCTTCATCTACTCCGTGGCGTGGTGGAAACATCTTACCTTGCATATGGGACACAACATGAAGCCAAACGTGATTCGCGGCCCGAGCCAGCGATTCTCAAGAACACGGCGAGTACACTGAAGATGGAACACGTGAGTGCAGTCCAGCTGAGAACAGAACAAAAGGTAAAACATTAAATGAGAGGAACTGAAAGACGACTTTCACCTAATAGACCAACACTCAGATTTAGTTTTACCTGTACTGCAGGAGCAGCGGAGAGGGCCTCTGTGAAGCAGATCATACACATGTCATCTGCGTCCTGCTTCAGACAGCCAGTGTTCTTGTCACAGCCGTGCAGACATGGAAGGCAGGTCTCCTCATTCTTGACCCCTCCACAGGGATGTCCACAAGGATGAGTTTTACTGCAGGCTAGCTTAGCATACTCCTGAGGGAGAAAACATGAGAGAAACTGGTGAGGCTTGGGAACCACAGAACTTATAAAATATAAAGTTTACTACATAACTCGTGTAGGTATTTGCTCCTCTCTGCCGTGGGTGAACAATCCATATTTGTGAGGCTCAACACAGATGATTCTTTTTGAGGCAGTCAAAGACGTTTCGTAAAGAAGGGAAGGCTTCAGCTCGATCAGACTTGAAACTAATATACAACTGTTAGAAATTTTCTACTTCAATATTTCAATTCAGCAAAGCATCAAACATCAGATCTTTGGGTTCAGAAATTGTACCTATGCCTCTGCCATCTGCATTTTCAATTTTTGCAT
This sequence comes from Naso brachycentron, assembly GCA_029874485.1. Taxonomy (NCBI): domain Eukaryota; kingdom Metazoa; phylum Chordata; class Actinopteri; order Acanthuriformes; family Acanthuridae; genus Naso; species Naso brachycentron. The sequence continues at coordinate 6,961,153 of JAQFJA010000005.1, forward strand.
AATTACTTGGGGTTATTTTTCTAAATTGGTAAAAGACAGATTTAATTAATAAAAATAATTAGTGTACATTAGACTGTAACTGCATGTAAGGAACAAGTGCATTCTCCACCTGTACCTTACAGGCTTGTGCAATAAGGATGTGCAGTTTAAACAGCACTATAAATTTTCAATGTGTGATAACATAAGTATGTTGGTATTTTGGCAGTTTTGCACTTTAGCAATCTAGCACTTAAACATTTAACATCTGCTTTCAGATGTTAAAGAGTGTTTTAACAGTTCAGATAGATGTTGGGTCAGAGAACAGCATAATAAATTAGTTTGTTTTTGTTTGTTTTTTTGCAAATCTGTTCATTTATTCTTTTTTTTGTCAAAACTGCCTGTATTATTTTTTTATACATGTGTGAATATGTGAAATAAAAACACACAAAAAATATTTTTATATTATCTGTAGGGCTTCACCTTCTCTGTCATAACCAAAGTAACCAAGTTATAACAAGTTCAATGATCAACCTAGATAACAAGACAAGATGAAGTTTTGTCATACTAGTTCATGTTAAATACCTGGCAGTCTGGGTCGGAGCAGACACTGCCCACTGCGGAGAGCTCAGTTCCATTGCGTGTACCACAGAACCTGCAGGCGTCTGAGCTGCTGGAGGCTGGTTTACCTGCATTAATGATAGACATGTCAGAGATGAAATAATTGCACCTGGGAAGGCCATGAAGCATTACAGTCATCATACTTCCAAATAGCATATCCGTATGCAGTGTTGCTGTGTTACCTGTGTGCTCTCTAAACTCCACCATAGCCTTCATAGTCTTGGAGTCTGCCAGAGCCATGAGCCAGAAGAGCTTGGTCCTCCCACAGCCTTCATGGAGATCCACCTTTATGGCCTCCTCTTCCTCCTTGAACACCTTGAAGCAGCATCAAGCATCAAGATAAGCTCAAAATCCAGCTTATACTACTCCATATTCCATTAATAAATGGCTTCATATTTTCCAGGTAATTAGCAGATACACCCTGCTAAAAAAATGGGACATGTCAATCAGCACCAACCTGTCTCTGGTGAGAGCGTGTGCGTCGGTGCAGGTGGAGGAAGCGATCACAGTCGGTGCAAAGGTTGCCACACATGTTACACAGGATGATGGCTGCTGTCTCACCATCATCGTGGTTGTCGCACATTGGCTGTGAAGAGGAGTAAATAAATTTGTTATTGTTCTGATTACCTGTGAACACTTTTCATACAGTGTTACTCTTCACACTTTGTATCTTTCTCACCATCTGCTTCTGCTGTCCATCTTTACCCATCCAGCGACCAGAGGACAGCCTGTCAACATGGTCCTGGTCCAGCACACACAGTGAAGCTAAAGCCAGCCACAGCTACGAGACAGAACAGGATATACTAATATTTAATACCCAGTATTTCAAAAAACACAGATACAAAACATTGATTTGCTTTGCTCATGCTGAAATTTTGAGTGCATACCCTTGTGGTGGCGATACAGCGTACAGGAGACCGATGCTCTTCCTCCATTTTGGTCAGGGCTATGATGGTCTCAGCTATTGCATTTTTGGTAACTCTGGACCAAGCATCCGAAAGGTGGCCCTAAAAACAGCAAATAACTGTCTCAGAAGCACTTTTCCCCATGCAATACAACACATGAAAAAAAAAGATATTTATAACAAAAATGCTCAGTGTAGTTTTATTTAAATCAGGCTTGCAGGGAACTTACAGCTGCCATGTCTTTAACCAGTTTAATGATGATCTCTGCTATCTGTGGAGGAGTGGAGCCTTTCATCCACCAGTGGCTCTCCCCTCTGCGGATGTAGCTAAACAAGGCATAAAGGGGTAATAAATGTAAAAATTAAAGGAAGCTGCCATTTACTATAAACTGTATCTAATTCAGTGTGTTTTAAAGTGATTTTGTAACAAGATTCAATATATGGCATGAAGTCTAGTTCTCAGTGTGTTCAACAAATATTAAAATTTAACTCCTGATATTGAATAGGCTCACTGAATTTTATTAATTGTTTATTTTACGACACTTTTAAGTGTGATTCAAGTGAATGGGGAGGAAAATTTCAAACACCTCCCTTCGTCACAGGCATGTAACCTTGGTGAGTCAACTTATTAATATTTGTTGAACACAAAATCTAAAAACTAGACTTTACGCCATATATTAAATCTTGTGACAAAATCACTTTAAGTCTAATATGATAATATCTCTTTAACAACTTACACACTGGAGGTCTTGCAGAAACTAACTCACCTTGAGTTGAAGATCATGGGCAGCGTCACAGTGGTGACCCCTTTGCCAGCAGCCATGCCGGCAGTGCCAGAGATTGTGGTGCCTTTGGCTTTTAGCTGCACAGTGAGGGCTTTTGCAATGCAGCCCAGGAACATGTCAAGGATGCAGAGCTTGTTCCAGTCACCCTTTTCTGTGGAGTGGATGATGTCACTGATGTCTGCTGGTGGCAGAGCCTTCACCCCAATGATACTGGCAAGTCGCACCGGTGTAACCTCTGGAAGGACGCGTCTCAGCAATGATGTTACCTGAGATGAGGTAAGATCAGATGGTAAAGAAATAGAATTTTTACAGAATCATGTTTTATTTGGGAAAAATGCCCATGAAAGATGTTTTTGAAGGAATGCGTTATACCTGCACACTAACCACAATTTTTTTTTTTTTTAATAGATAAGTCTTAATTCCAGTTGGTTCCAAGGTCATATACATACAAATAGGCTGATAAACTCCATAATAGCATGCATTAGTCTTTTCATCTACTGTACACTGATTGAAACTACCAATGCATGCATTACAGTCATAAAATATTAAACATATTGGCATCCATCTTATCAACAGTCTATACAATTTAACAGATGAAGAGCACAGCAGTACAGTCTCCCCTCACATGACAACATTTTAAATAATCTGCATGCTAAGAGGATAACAGCATGTTTTTTTGGTGAAACGTTTAAATAGCAGCTTTATGTTTATTTCATTAAATTCAATAAAAACTGCACAATGAATAACAGACTTCATCGGAGAAGCAATTTTTTGCAACAGAAATTTTTCTGGTCTCTAGATTCCGTGAATTTGTCTAATTTTTTTTTTCATGGACATATTGTAGCAAACACAGAGCGACAGTGCTTGCGCTCAAACATCTGTTAAAGGTCTAAACATTAGCTCCTCGAGAGGTTGATCATGTTTAAGACACCCAGCGAAGTTTCTGAGCAATACAAGCAATAAGGAGCGATGTTTTGATGTGTGGATCCATGTTTTTAGTGTGCGTGTCTAGCAAGCAAAAGGACACACATGCCTGCATGTGAGTCAAGTGGCGACTCAAAACATCACTGCTGACAGTTAAATGTTATTCCTCTGATTTCTTGTTGGTGGCGTCAAGTTGGAAAGAAAAATACAAAATGCGAGAGCACAAGCGACTATCAAAAATGAATGTAAAAAACTGGTTTTAAATTTTAAAAGAGACCAGTTTGCAAATGTTTTACAAAGAATGATAAGACCTAAACACGTTTGTTAGATCTCAATGATACACACACAGTTAATGTAAACATAAGTTTGTTTGTGTTCAAGAAAACTAAACAGGTACTTCTAAACACTAAACTGCATGACTAAACCTCTAGTTGTTTGTTTGTGTGTGTGTGTGTGTGTGTGTGTGTGTGTACCCTCACCCACCTGTCTCTGTACTCTCGGGGAAGCTGTGTGCAGCAGTGAAAACAGGTCTTGCAGCAGTGTCAGCTGCTGTGCCAAGTACTGACGGCCGACGTTGGAGCCACTCAGAGCCAGAACCATTGACAGGAGCTCAAAGCAGTAAGCATCTGAGGAGGCGTCATCGTCACTCGGTTGCGAGTTGGCGTTCTCTTTGCTGGAGATGGCGTGCTCCCATTCCTCCCTCACACGCGTGGCCTCCATTCGAATGGCCTGGACAATGTGCGCACACACCTGGGAACCAGCACACATATTAAGTTAAGGGGCTGTAATTATAATAACTCACTTTGTTCAACAGTTACAGGCATAAACTATTAACCTGTTTCTGGAGGTTGGTCAGTTTGCTCCTGCTGAAAATAATTCCCACCATGTGCTCTTTGAGGTCTGCGTCAGATGGTGCCTATTTATAAAAACATGGAAGGTGTTAAATATTAGGTTGAAGGTCACTAAATATTTAAGTGAGTCAAACTGAAATTTGTCACAATGTGAAATTGCAGACCTTGTCTTCACCCTCTGGTGAGGAAAGCAGGTTTTTCTCCTCCTGCTCCGGGGTTGGCTCTGCATCTCCACAGATAAGTTTTCCAAAGACCTAAATATAGTAAAGAGGAACAGTTGAGTTTCAAAGAAACTCCAGATATTTGCATTTAAAATACAACATCTGCAAAACTTTAACATTTAAAACAGACTGGAAAAATGAAAAATGAAAAAATAACTTGTAAGGTAAATGAATGATTCAGTTAGACAGACCTGCGACGTGATGAGACGAAACACTCGAAGAGTCTCAGCCTCACAATTCTTTTGCTGGGCCATGCTGGCTGAGATCTGTCCTGGAATCTTGATGCTCTCGCCTTCTTTCCAGCCGAGGACCTTCACCTGGCGCACCCTCAGTGTGTTCTCCGGACCTTTCAATTCCACCTTGATCACATGATGATCCCCTCCAGGAAGCTCACTTGTCACCCAGCCCATGTGACGCGAGTCAAGGTCAACCTTGGATCAAAAAACAAGGGAATGTTCATGCTGTTCTGCCACATGTCACTGTACATCTGTAGCACATTGTAATGTTAGACTAACCAAAATGAACTACATATAAACAACCCACAAATGACCTCAACTGAACTGTACATGACTACCCAAGAAATTGACAATACCTGTTTGATTCTGCAGAGGTCCTCTATTGCTTTTCCACATAGGAAAGTCACCGATGTAACTTTGTTCTGTTGATATGTCAGAGACAAAAATTTTCATCAATGTAATTATCAGACAACCCTTGTAAATTTAGTTAACATCAATTCCACCATGGCCCTCATGCATTTATACTATATTAACCAGTGTTTTATCTCTCTGACATGTAAATGTAAATTTGCTGTTCCTGCCTTACCCCAATGTCTCTGGAGTTGTCCACATGAACTGATACATTTGAAGCGTTGATGCCTTTCACACAGCTGATGGTGATGCTTTTGGTTTTGTTCTTGTCCTCATCTCCAGATTCCCAGAAGGTCTCTGTGGAGCCGTCTGTCAGGCTTCCAATCATGGCGGGACGACTGGACGTTTTTATGTCTACCACACTGGTCAGATCCTTCAGACAGGTCACCAGGCACAGATCCTATTATCACACACAGACATGTTAGGTTGATTCATAACAAACAATGAGACCCTTACTGTTGGTTCTAACTGTGTTCACCAACATAAGACAGAGCTCATTTTTAATTAAGCGAGTAGTCGTTTTTTCTTGCCTGGCTCATTGCTTCGTAGCCTGACTGCACGCTGATGTTGAAGCTCTCCTCACTGTCTCCATCATCCGACTTGGACAAGATGTTGTTGATGTGATGGAAAACGTTGCTCTGGTGGAGAAACTGATGGTCGGACTGCTTGAACTTAAGACTCCAGCACCTAAAAGAACAAGTCGCTCAGTTACTTCCCTTTAATATGCACATGAAGCTCAGGTTCAAAAGTGGAAAAGAGGTGGTGGTAATTTAAAGTATGACACAAATTATTGTTAACACACTAACATCATAATGCACAATATAAGCTTGTGACCAGCTAGTCAACTTATCTTTGCATCTCAGTTTAGGCAAACATGTCAAAAATATTCCCTAACATTTAGAAAGAAGCAGGAATCAATGACTTGACCCTTGAATTAGCATAACTTTAAGTCATCTCTAAATATGCTGATTAGAGGGCTGGTATCATTGAGAAAACCAGTAGAAGTAATTATGCACCTAAGTGCCATCTGCTGAAGTGAGCTGCCACTGGGAAGTGACATCATGAGATCAGAGATGGTCTGAAGGAGGCGGTGGAAGGTGTGGGGGAGAGGATGAGCGGCCTCCCCAGCAATAACAATGTCGGACAGAGGGTGTTCACAAACGCCAAGGTCTCTTTCCTGTAGGGCAGAATGGAGATGCTTATAATTAGAAGACGCAACAACAAAGAAAATATTTGCTGCATGCTTTTTGATGTTTAGCAACTCGTTACCTGTTCCACGATTTCTTTGTTCCCCTTGTTTTCATCATCTTCCTCGTCCTCAGGTTCAAAGGGTGATGGCGTGAGAGATGCTACAAAATGCCACAGGATGTCGTGCAGGGAGGTGGTCTGGATCACATTGCACAGGAGCCAGTTGAATGCCTGACAGGGACATCAGGAGAGAATGAAATTTATTAGTCTTCTTTCTAAACACAAACAATAGAAGAGTGCCACTTAAGTGTATTTGCTAATTAAGCATACAAATCTAATTGGTTAACTAAATAAGTCTAAGTAATTTCCTTTAACCCTGAGTCACTGCTGCATAAACTGCAATAACTAATGAAAGATGAAGCTCTAAGATTCATAGAGATACTGCAGTGTAAAAACTGTACCTCCATGGCGAACACCCTGCAGGCAGACTTCCTCAGTGCATGCCTCATGGCCACTTCAAGGCCCTCCAAGTCATGGTGCTGAATAACAAAAGCCAGGACAGGCCACTGGAAGTTCCTCTCTCCCTTACTGAGAGAACCGTGGGCTGAGATCAGCCTGGATAGCTCAGGAGACGGGTGCCGTAACAGGGATGATCCCACCTCTGTATACAGGGGACAGCAAAGGCAGATGTGTGAGATGAGGCATCACTTAACTAATTATTAATCACTTCTAAAATAATAACATTACCTGCATCACCACTATGGACCCTGCGTCTAGGTACAGCTTTGACCCGAGCTGGAGAAGGTGAGTGTTGCTTGTCATACTCGGATGCTACAACCGAGTAAGACCTCTGAAACACTGTACGCTTTGCTGTGTCACTGTCAGTGATAGGACTGGTCTCCAGACTAAAAGAGAGCATATGGAGACAGATAGAGACATGTACATTTAAGCCTGCAACACAAAGACATCAACCCTTCAGAGTTTAGATACAAGCTGGTCATGATGACAAAGCATAACAATGACGGCAGCTTTTCTCAATAAAATGTCTGCTGTCTAACTTTGCAAGAGTGCAGGGGAGAGTGTGAGTCACAAAACTAACTCTCTGCACAGTTGACATCTGGATGACAAATTGGCATTAACTGCAAGTCTGCTAAAAGCAATTATTTATTAGTGTGGGGAAATAACTCAAATATCCTATGAAGTGTAAAAGGCTAAAAGACAATAAGACGCTTTATAAAACCTTTGATGGTAAATAGAGTTTGTTCACAAATGATTGCATTCTGATTAATAAATGTTTTGAACAGCTCCCCAACTTTTTTCGGAATTCAGCTTGCATGTAAATGTGTGTCTGTGTCACATACAAACAGTGAAAGGTTGTGTATGAGATCATCTGTAACGATAAGTAACAGCTACAATTTGACCATTCTACACAGAACAGTGGGAGTCATACAAAACACAGGACTAAGGAGACATGCTACCTGGGAGGCATTGATTTCATGTTGCTCTCTGGTTCCTCAAACACATTGGGGCAGGCATCAGGGGTTACTGAAATGTAGGGCGCAGGAACAGATGTTGAGCGCAAATACCTCATCTCATCTTGGAAGAGGTTATCATCTTGGTAGGCGCCAAAGTTTTCAGTGTGTTGCCTGAGGGATGAGAGTAAAGTGGGAGAAACTCAAGTCATTATACTTGCAGAGTGCTCTTGTCTATACAAGACAACCAGTTAACTGAACTATCTTGTACCTAGCGAGCGTCTGAAGGTAGAGACAGCCCATTTTGTTTGGAAGTTCGTCTGACACGCCTTCTTTGAGGCTTGGAAGCAGCTGGGAGTGCAGGGGCCGAGGAGGGTGGTGGCACAGCATGCTGGGCTCGGCAGCACTGCTGAGAGACAGCAGGAACAAAGCATTTGCTCGAATCACCTGGTGGGCCTCCATGGTGGGTAGTGCCCTTGGAGTCTTCACCTGCAGAGGTTTCTTCCTAGATTGCTTTACCTGGAAATGAACATGCAGATTGGTTTTGATTCAAGCCTAAAAAGTCAGTATGACGATGTGTTCGGAGACACATGTTCAAGCACCATAGCCCTACAGCAGTCAGCTACCTTCTCTCTGGCGGCAGTCTGTTTTTCCCTCAAGTATTTTTCCCGACAGCGATCACACACCAGGTACCAGGTGCTGCCTCCTATGCCTCCATCTCCACAGTTCCCTGCCCAACCCCCACAAAAGTGGCCAATGCTGTTGTAGCCCTGACCTCCAGCATAGCGGCCACACCCTGCCGAGAAAATATCAAGACGGGATGTTAAAG
>JAQFJA010000005.1:6969670-6979808 GCA_029874485.1 Naso brachycentron
TCAAGACGGGATGTTAAAGGCACATAGGACATCTTAGGAAGTAATAACTCACCTTCATCGAAAAGTTTTGACCATCTGAATTGCTAATTCCTTTATTCAAATTACAAAACTCTAACTAGAGTCTCCTGTACTCTTACCTGGGTGAGCTTGTCTCATGTGGTAGGTGACAGGGTAAGGGTGAGATTCTCCGCAGAGCTCACAGATGGTGTCTTTCTCCGGTCCACCCATGGCGAGCTGTGCCATCTCTCCAAACAGATTTCCTCTTGGCCGCACCTCTGCCTTGTCTCTTTTCTTCTTCTCCTTCTTTGCCTTTTTGCTATCTTTCTCATGTTCCTTCTTCTTCAGGATGGCACTGGACCCCGGGCTGGGGAAGATCATGTTCTGTGTGGCTGCCTTGATTGTGGCCATAGAAATGTCCTCCCAGAAAGCCACCAGATGTTGTAATGTTAATGGTAAGATTGACTTTGCCCTCATAGAGGGATGAGAAGTCGTCTCATAAGAAATAGCATCTCCCTTGCCATCCTCGCACTTTTCTGGCAGTGGAGGCTCTTTCAGCATGGATAACACCTTATTTTTGTTGATGCTTCCCATTTTGGAAATGTCCGGCCCATGTGGAGCAATATTAAACATATTAAGTGCAGAGGAAATCTCTAAGGAGTGACGGTTCTTTAACTTGCTCTCCTTCTCATCAGCACCCTGTCCTCCCAGGGAGCTGCGGATGGGGGCGTGCTCTTTGGTTAAGTCTGGGTTAAATTTGAGGAAGGAGGAGCAGGCCATGGCATCATGGACAATTCCTTCATGCCACAGGAATGCTGCGAAGACTGCTCGCGCACATTCAGCCACAGAGGGTGACATGGCCTGTTTGGCAGGCTCTGTGACCCTTGATGTACTCTCTCCTTTAAACAGAGGCCCAGATTTGTCCTTCTTAGGGCGCGTGTGTCGACTGGAGGTTTTGCGGCTGACTTTGGGGGAAGAGCGGCTCTCTAGTTCCTCTTTGACAGGAGCTTTGCCAATGCTAAAGTGCACCTTGCATGATCCCTCTTCAGCATTACGGACCTCCACATTCTCATCATTGGCATCTTCATTGGAGAGTAGAGCACTGGAGGTGCACACCTCCACCACTTCACTGTGTAGGTTCTCTTGGGTTACATGTGGAGAGGGAACACGGTTCTCTGCATTACTAATCACTCCTTTGTTTGGATCTTTAGGAGACAGTTTAGGTTTGGGAGAGGTAGATCTGCCCCTAAGTGGCTCTGTAAGAGGAATCTTTTTCTTTCTAAGTGTGTCTGGGTCCAGAGTGTATGAATCTGATTTGGATCTCTCTCTGGGAGGGTCCAGCCGTGCTTTTGAGGAAGGGCTTACTTTAGGCGGGAGGTTCTTTTCATGGTGAGTTAAAGAGGAGTGCTGAGAGGAGGTGCTGGAGGGACTTGATCTGCCTGAGGAGGGTACACCTTTTTGTTTGGGAGAGGAGGAGCGAGATCCAGGGTTTGGGGACTCAGCCCGAAGTCCAGGGGTTCTCCCATCTGCCTTGAGGGCCTGCAGAGTGTTGTGATTGGGCGAGTGAGAGCGGCTGTGAGAGTCAGACCTCAGTTTGGCTGTGTCTGACCGCAAGATGAGGGCTTCACTGGCTGAGAGTCCACCCTCCCCTGTCTTCATCCTGCTGTGATCCGATGAGCGGCTTCCCCGACTCTCCTGCTTGGGCGAGCGATTCTCCTGGCGGTGTTTGGAGGCTGGGGACATGGGGCGGACACCAGGCATCAGGTTCCCTCGCTCACCTAAACATTATTAATTTAAATACAGTTACGCCACGAAAGAGGACTTAATTGGTGGCAAGAATGTAACCATTAAACTCAAGGTACAACACTCTAGACCTGACTGAAAAAAAATTAATGTCGAAAATACAAAGTACAAGGAAATAAAGAGCAGAAAGACAGAGAATGTAGGTCCCAAAGGTGAAAGATGACAGAACTTGTTAAGCAACTGTAAATGACAACTATGGGCTGTATGTTTTCTCTTCTTTATCAGCTGGGTGTTTGCCCACAGTTTTGGGTGACCATTACTGTACCTGACAAATGTGTGACATGGATGAAGAAAGCTTGTGGATCATGGAAGAGCTGATGAAAGATGGATTCCAGCCCAGTCATAAGACTTCTACTAATACTAGGGATCTAGCTATAGTAATAACTTTGCAGTGGAACTTTAAATAACCATTAGTCTAGTAACCACAAACATTCTACGGGATCAATAACATCTAAGGGCCATCTAATTTCAAACTGAACTTTAAATTGATGTGATCATTACGCAACTTCAGTTTTTACTCTAGTATTGTGTTTAGACAGTTTTTTAAAGTTAACACGAGCACAAGATGCCGAAAGTGTTTTTCACAAGCTGGCATACAAAACCATTTGTTCATCACACAACAGACTGCGTTTTTGAATTCCTGCCCACCCTCTGTTCAGTCTGAAGAAGGCATGCATGCTGTGATTACCCACCCTTTTGCCTTAGAGCGACAGATGAGAGAGCAGTACCATGCCCAGCCACGGACACACTGCTTTTGTGCACACGCTCGCGAGAAGCAAGGCTGCGTGATGAACCATCTACAGCGGAAAACAGGGGAGCAGGTAAACAAACAGGGCGTGGAATGCAAGGGGGCAGCCACCACAGAGAGACAGAAAGAAGGCATATAGAGGCAATGGGGTCAAGTCAAGAATTTGAAATAGAAAGAGGCAAAAGAAAAACACATCAAAGTGATGGAAAGACCAACAGAGAGAAACTGATAGACACAAAGACAGAAACTCTTCAGATGAAAAGAGAAATTTCAGAACCCTAAAGGTGTTGGGTGCACTATTCAGCAATTTATACTCTCAACATCTTGCTTTATCATATCAATTTTGCTTCCCTCCCTTTTGCAATATTTAGTGTGCCACAGTCAGTCAACTGAAGGTTTAAAAAAGACAACAAAGAACACACTGAAACACTTCAAAACACAAAGCTTTTCTGGTCAAACAGTCTCCTGTCCTATATAAAAGATTCAGAGGATTTCAAAGGTAACACGGCGTTGTCTTGAACAGTCAAATTCCAAAGCATAGTCGTATGTCTCAGCTTCAGACCAAAACAAAATCTGATTAAATTTCAGTTATCCATAGTGCGCATGAAGGGTAAATGCCCACCAAGACTGATGGCAGGAAGATAATAAATTACTTATATGCAAATTGAGAGCAGAAATAATTAATATGCACATAAATGTTTTTTTCCTCCAAGACCTTTTCCGGGCTCCGCAAGAAATAAACAACCAACTTAAAATATAAAATAAGCAAAACAAAACCAAACAAAAAACAATTACCACAAGTACAGAGAAAGATGCAATAGAGAAGAAAAGACCAACAGGAAGAAAGACAGCTATACAGACTGTCAAAGTTACAAACAGATAAACAGATATTCTGGACTCTGTTTTAAGATCTCTTTTAGATTCTAGTATTTTGTATTTGAATTTGAATTATACAGTGACAGAAGAAACCTTTCGTAGGTGTTGTATGTAATATTGTGACTGAACTTTTAAGGTTTGGTTTGGCAGTGAAGCTCTGGGCTGGTTGAGGCAGAAAATGAAACAAGTTGTTAATAATTGATGAAAAATGCAGATCTGAAGTTAAAGCAGCAAGGAGGATGATGAGGAAAAGAAGAAAAAGCTGACTCAATGAAAGAGCAAGCAGAAAAAAGCAACTTCGCTCATTACTTGGCACATATCAGAAAATATACCTTTAACAAGATTTTCAGTCTGGTATTGAAGCTTGAAATCTTGTTTTTAAAAACGAGTAAAATATACCTGGATGCACTTTTTTGAAAGCAGTGTTACCTGGCTTGTTGTTAAAAACAAGATTTAAACATTGGATAACAGACATGTTGGCTTGTTAAGGATATTTCAGCACTGCAGAACATAACTGCACTGTTATGTGTTGCAAACAAGCCCTTCCTTACACAGAAAATCCATAAAGTGGGACGGATACAGAAAAATAAGGAAAACAAGAAGCTGGGAGGATAAGGATCAACACCTGTGCAAGCAAGTGCTGCCAAAAAGCAGGACAGACTTACTCAGAAGCTGTGGTTGTGGCTGAGACAGTTGGGAGGGGGATTGTCCAAACACAAATGGGCTGTGGACAAGGGAGGAGGAGGAGGGAGGTTGGGCGGCTTGCTCAAATACGGAGGAGGAGGGAGCTGCTGAGAGGAAGGGCCCAGACTGAATGGAATTCAGTATGGCACTCAACCGGTCACCTGCAAACATGGAGACAGAGGATGGGGAAAAACTACAGCTTATGCTATGGTTTGAGGTTTCCAAGGGAAGTGAGGATCATTCAGAGTTTATTTTTAAGCAGTCATTCAATCATCTCCCCCGATGCAACAGATGTGTGAAATGGGAGGAGCTGTTTTGAGCCTGCAATCCCAGAACTAAAAGCCCTGTTTGTTTTCTGTACAATCAGTGCTCGAAGAATGGCAGTACAAGAACTCCAGAAGCTTGGATGGGAATCAAAAAGGTGAGCAACAAGGTCGGGAATCATCTGGCCCTACTGTTTGATTAAAATGTGGAGATGTACGAACTCTTTGACATAAAATACTAGGAGAGAAGTAAACTACATCTCTCGAGAAACATTGGGTAAGAAACATCAAAGATAGCCTCCGATGGGTGTTCTAATTCTGAGTATGTGAGTGTGTGTCTGCTTCTAATGAGCAGGTTGGCGCTTTGTATGGACGTCCCTGTCATTAGTGTATAAACGTATGTGAACACCGCTGAATGCAGTGGGAAGTGCTTTGAATACTATACTATTCACAGTAGTTCACCATTTCAAAATAACAGAGAAAAGTAGACTTTACCTTATGGCTGGGCAATCTAAAGATATTATGTCATTATGGAGGTATGAGACTATATATCGTCTAGGATACTGGATACCATTATATCGTGATATGGAATAAATTATGTTTTTTCCTGATTTTTGAAGTGATGTAATGTTTTTCTTAACTTAACAGACAGTTCTACTTGTTTTAATAAACATTTATATCTACGTTACTGATGATTATTGATCAAAAATGAAATTGTGTTAATATTTTTTTAAAGTACCAACAGTCATCCCTACAATACTCTCACATCAGAGAGGGTATTTGGTCAAAAAACTTATAATGTTTGATTCTGTCTTCCAGCTCTAGCATTAATGAAGTGCTTTTGAGGAGATTTAAAAATATCGAGATATATTGTGTATCGAAATATAGCCTAAAAATATTGCAATATAATTTTTAGCCCAAATCGCCTTTACGTAAACGCTGTTCCAATATTTTAAAACTAACAACCTTATGTCCAACTAAAACCCATTTATTCATTCCTGTATCATTTGAAGATATTGTTAATAGTTTTTGGGGAAATGGCAGCTGGCTGCAGGAGTGTCAATATCACACTGTAGTAAGATTTGTTTTGCTATATTTTTAGAGAGCCAGGGACAACAGATGAAAACTAGCCTTTTGGCTTAATCTAGCATATTTACAGAAATGTTCATTAATATGCACTGTCCCTGTCAAAAAACAAGTAAATAAAATAAACAAATAAATGAATAAACAAGATAATGTCAGCAATTTGTGCTGTAGTCTACATGTCATGGGCTGACAGTGTGTTGTTTGTGCTACTGAAGTTTAAGGACCACAGCAGCATCTGACTGACGCAAAGTGTCAGCCGCAGGCAAATTTACGTGCTGCAGCCAAGCAGCTAAGTAGCCAAGTGAGAGAACTTGTTGGTAGTTGTTCGACGTCTGTAGCTCTTAACCGTCTCTTCTGCCTTTCATAAAGCATTGATGTTATTGCTTTATGCAAGATTTGCTATGGTATAAGTAACTGTTAATTATCCAGGAAACTGCTGTGTTTCTATTTTGCAGGGCATTATGGATGTCATCATGAGAAAACATTCACAAGGGGTGTTAAAAAATACTTCAAGAACCAATGGCTCTTCCCATTTCACAACTCTGTCTGGGGAAAGAATATATAGAGGGAGGGGCAGACTGGGGTCTCTTCCTGTGTATCCAAAAAAGTGGGTTTGCATTAGAAGTTCTACAAAACTTGTTCTTAGAGAAACTGGACCTTTCTCACAAAAAAAAGAACGAAAAAAAAGATGCATATCAAGCTGACACCGCATCAGTCATCATTCAAAAGTCTCGACACACCTGACTAGTTGTCAGCCAGACACAAAACTCAGTCATTATCAGAGCATGTCAACGGAGCGGGGAGTACAAGCAGAAGAATCTTGGATGATGCGCAGAGCATTATTTATTTATTTTTAAATGAAAGCATCACCATTACTCCTGCTGCATCCTGCTCTCATTTTGAAGTAGGTTGGACATTGCCAACAAACAATTTTCTGTCAAAAATCAGCTGCTGTGAGCTTGATGATGGAATTTGAGGAAAAGTTAAAGAGAGTCTTAAAGCAGCGTACTATTTAGAGATGCACGGATCGGCTTTTATGTCATGCAAATCCGCATGTACAAATTAAAAATCCACCCGTCACCAAACCCAGAATAATTAATTATCCCCTTTATCCCCCAGATCCACAACCCGCGCTCACCCGCGTGGCCATTTCAAATAATTCTTATTTCTGGTATTCCCACATAGCTGTTGTGAGATCACTGAAATGAATTGTTTATTTTTCTTTCATTATTTTTTGTGCAACAGCGGTAGCGCTATAGAAGCAGGGGCCACTCTGAGAGGAGTTTTAAATGATCGATAGCACCCTGTCTCTGCTGCTCTGCATGCAAATGGTCACACATTATCATGGGCTATTTCTCAGTCAGATATATAAGCTGATGATATTACTGCCTGACGAAAAATGACTCGTACATTGATATATATAGAGATATATTTTCTGCATGATTTAATCCGCCCAAATCCGATCCACTATTAATTAATATGTTAATGAGCGTGACCTGAATCCACCCAGCCCAAGGGTACCCGCGGGGCCCGCAGATAAACCCGCTATCCGCGCATCACTAAAACTATTCATGAAACTCTAATACATGACAACTATGTGATATAGGGGAAAAAATGAGGCAACGTCGTGGCAGTCAGTAAAAGTCTATTCTGGTATCTAAAAGGACACAAAAGAAACATTCTTTGGTTTAAGTTGGGTTGTTTTTTTCAATAAAATTAAACTATATGGAGTCTGAAAAGGAACTTGACTGTTAATGTTCTTTTTTAGGAATGAGTGGTGAGTGATTTGAGTGAAAATGAAATCTGAATTGAGCGTGGAGTGATATTGCGTGGCATGGTCTGAGGCTGCTTTGAGTGGTTAACACAGGGAAAGAGGGGCTCCGTGAATGGAAATTCTCCGCTCACATGCTCTGGTCAATACGTAGCTCTTAAACGCTGACTCTAGAGAGTATTGCCATGGCGCCTGCAATGTAGGTTTCTGAAGAGACATTTGAAGCCTGGAAACGACATCCACTGCAATTTCATCAGGTCTTATAACCAGAAATCACCTCTGGCTGAACACTGACGCCTGAGAGACCTGCTTGAAGAGCTTTGCCATAGGCTGGCAAATCAAGCTGGCCAGTCCGAAGGTGATCCATTAATAGTGCTGCGTCACAGCATGATGGATCTAGTGCAAAAGTGGCTAGTGATTTAAACCTTCCATTGGATGATTCAGCAGGGGTTGTAACCTTTAACTAGTGTTGTAAAGGCCGGCAGCCTCCCAAGGGCTTACACCAACATTCAACATGCTTGTGTAGGTTCCTATTCAGCATACTGTACATATGCTTACCCCAGCAAAATTTGGCCATTTCACTCATTCTTGGGCAGATTTGTCATCTGGCATCACAAAACCCAAGCAGAACAGCAACTAAAAAGCATTTGAATTAAACTGCTATCCGATTACTCAAACCACCTCAGGAAATGTTGAAAAGGTGCAAAAGCATCAATCTCTCCATGACACAAACATAAACTTCAATTCTCCCACGAGTAACCACATTAACAGGTGGTCTGTGCAAACAGCCACATTTTCCTCTTGCTTCTTGTCAGAAATATTAGCTGTCACACAGAAGGTTTGATGGCATGTCAGCATTTTCTGTAGCAAACAGATTAAGGTGCATTTCCATCAACCTCTGGACTAGAGTAAAACCAACACAAGTTTGCATATAGTACAGAAAAGAAAGCTAGAGGCAATCAGATCAGGCACCTGAGAAACAAAAACACAGAATGTGTTTAAGTTTAAAGTTGATTCTAATTTTTAAGTGTCTCAACAGGTCAACATCCTTTTTTGAGCAGTGAGCAGGAGGTAAGCCATTTGAAAGACAACTGACACAGCATCAGCAAGATGTTCAGCCGGAAAGAAACAGAGATATATTTAGGGCCAGCCAATCTTTGATGGTGGAGCAAAATCGATGAAATGATTCAACTGACGTTTAATATTCAAAAGCATTCCCAATAACAAAGAAGATTATGTAAGAGACTGAATCTTTCTAATAGACTAAATTTAGGCAACACAAGGGGAAATAGTGAAATCGCAGATGTGTTCAAGGCCAGTTACCTGTGTTTGGTCAGCCCACAGTACTGACAACTAAACAGACTCCATAGTAGTCCAAAACAAACAAAAGCACATTGACTGGCCCATGCACACAGGCATATGCCCGACATTGCAGAGATGTTAGGCATGAAATAACAACAGTAGACACAATAAAAAGCATGCATAAATAAAAAAGATGACAGGTCAGAGATTAACTGACCCATTCTGGATCACGTCACTTGCAGATGTGCTATGAGGAACTGTGGAGGTCAAGTTATTTGTATTTTTCTTTGGTTTTGGATGAAAGGTGAAATAAGACTGTTACTGTGATATAACTGCATAACTACAGATGGTGGCAAAAGTCTACATGCCTACAACTAAAATGGGGGTAAATAAAGTACTAAACCACTTATTGGAAAAAGTCTCAGTCCAAAGAAAGAGGAGAAGTGAAATACAGTGTATGTTAAGATGAAGCAGGAGACAGTCCAGACAGAAGTGTAAAGTGAAGTCAGAGGTGAGGAAAATTAATAATTATTGACGAAAGCCTGAGGATTGAAGACTTCATTTGGAAATAGAGAGCACAAAGTGAAGGCTTAAAGCAGATGAATGATATGCAGAATAAAGATTTGTTATTGATATGTTATTTTGTCTCATAAAACCAAACTCCAGACAAGGTGGACCTCACCTTTGTTGTTGGAGATGCCGTAGTCGAAGCCCTGAGCTCCATTTGAAGTTGTTGCTCTGTTGAAGGCCTGCACAGAGAAAGGGCTGGGTGGGGGGGTCTGGGCCCCGTGTTCAAGCAGTGCTTGTTCTATAAAACAAATGAAATGATGTTATTTTATAATTTATCACATTTTGACCAGGGCCCAACCGATATGTCGTTTTACCATTATTATTGGCCGATATTTTCCTTTTGCAAATATATCGGTATTGGCATACAAGTTCTCCAATATGCACAAAACAGGCTGGAAAAAAGGCTTGGACTAGTGTTTTAAATTGTGCAAAACTACAGTTTGTCCAGCAGAGGGCAGTCTGTTCTTTAATAACTTTTTAGTGAAGTGTTTACTGTTCAGTGTGCTGATGTTTGGAATTAAGTTTGTTGAGGACACGATGCCTCCATGATATATCTTAAAAAGCCCATATCCGTCGGGCCCTAGTTCTAACACTTATAAATTTTCCCCATAGAGTGGTGAAGTAATGAGTCCTAAAACATAGAAGTCAGTTAGCATTTTTGCACCTCTGGTTCACTTGTCTCAAAGTCTATGTGTTTTTTGAATGGGTTTTCAGTTAAATGCCTGAATCAAGGTCTGTGGTTAACACAGGCTAATCGGAGGTTTTGTTCTGCAACATAAAATATGCTGGTACAAAAACCCAGTTTTTGAACTTTGGAAGTTTTGACGCTTCTTAAAAAAGACGGTTGCTAACAAGTGGCTCAAGAAGACTGCAGTGTTAGTCAGGAATTTTAGAAATCATCACATGAAAAGAGTTTAAATTATATGATACCTTCAAAAAAAGATGTGAAACTAGCAATGATCACTATTAGGTTGCACTAAGAGTAGAGTTTTGTAGATAAGTGCACTAAATCAAATCAGAAGCTGAACGTTTCAGGTG
>JAQFJA010000005.1:6994246-7006965 GCA_029874485.1 Naso brachycentron
TGAATTTTTACAGTTCTGGAGATTTTGTTTGTCAGTGTGACAAAGATTTGAGAAGAGAGCTTGTGACAGGAGGTTCACCAGTTCAAATCCCTGGACCAGCAGGAATGATCTGGGTGGAGAAAGTGAAAGGCACCGCTGGCCCACCCACATTACCACCACTGAGGGCCCCCGAGCAAGGCCCTTAACCCCAACTGCTCCAGTAGAGCTACTCAGAAGCTGCACGTCAGCCTGGGGTTACACTGGGCAGCTTCTAAGTGTGAATGTGAGTAACTGTGAGGATGTGATCAGGGTCTGAAAAAGAGAGTGCGCTCTCAGTGAAACTCCCCTGAATAAATAAAGGTAGAAAATATATTTATTCTACTGGACAAAGTAGAAGGACGGAACTTTCATTTGTATGTTGTTTCCTCCTCCATTCTCCTGTTGCTCTTCCTGCTAGGATGGCCGTAAGCCTACACGGATGCAGGCTTACCATATAAGGGTTTAAAAGTCCCTATACACTCTGCATTACTTGGTTTGGGATGGCCCTTAATGTGGCAGACCCTCCATGAGAACATACATATGAAAGGGGAGTGGATGGGGCGAAGGGATAGAGGCAGGTTTGAGATTGGGCCTGAG
The DNA here is from genome assembly GCA_029874485.1 of Naso brachycentron. Lineage (NCBI taxonomy): Eukaryota > Metazoa > Chordata > Actinopteri > Acanthuriformes > Acanthuridae > Naso > Naso brachycentron. The sequence continues at coordinate 6,994,862 of JAQFJA010000005.1, forward strand.
TGTCTGTTTAAAGGACAGTTCTTGCAATACACCTAAATTTAATGCAATATTTGTACACTTTCTTTCAATAAGAACTGCTGTGTGGTTTACTGCAACTTTTTGTAACTTTTGTCCATAATACAGTAACGACAACAATGACATCAATGACAAAAATAAAGAACAAAGAAAAAAGAACTCTGATATCAGTGTCAGTACTGGCAGCCATTCAAATTCAGGTATCAAAATCTGGTTATCTGAAAACTGCGTGAGGGAATGTGAGTGAAGCTACCTCGGAGCCCAGGGCAGAGGCAGTGAGCTCAGAGACGATAGAAGCCAGCAGACCACAGGTGTTGGAGACCAGGTGTGGAGAAAACAGCTCCACCTCTTTCCTCAAACTCTTCCTCACTGGCAGGACAACAATCACCAGCATCTTCTCCAGTACCTCCCGGAAACTGGTCATGCCCATCAGATTCTCCTCCGTCTAAGGAAGAAAAGGATGGGAAAAAAAAGATGAAACTGATTTTCTATATTAGGGATGTCAATAATGACAATGATCAAACCCATTTTCTGGGAAACCCGCTGCACCCATCAGCACTAATGTCCTCCATTTTGAAGTGAGGATACCTGATGGGCAGTTTACACTGTGACGTGCGAAAACTCACATGGCTTAATTTTTCCATATGGGCCACCAGCAGGGGGAAACGATGAGCGAGGGCAGAGTCATTCTCTGTGCTGACTTGCTTGACCAGTGAACGCAACAGCACTTCCCCATCATATGCAATGGGCAGGATGGATGTCAACTTGACTGAGGTGTTGCACAGAGCTGACATGACAGCAGCAAGCAGACGGCTGCTGGATGTGCGAAAGTTGGCCTCAGCAATGTCCTAAAAAACAGAGAAGACAAAAAGAAAATTGTGATTCTACTGTTATTTTTGATTTTTTCTGTAGCTATCCATTTAACAACACGGACAATATTGTTACAAAGGTATGGTTTTGAAACTTTATTACTTTAGAAAAAGTATTGCCCTTTAGTAGCTGTAAAAGTGGGCCTGCTGAATTTTTAAACACTCCTTCGCATCTCTATAAACAATTTGTAGATACGATTAATAACAAAAAAATATCAACTATTTTGATTATTAATGTTTAAGTCAAGTCTCAGGAAAAAATGCTAAACATTAACTGGTTTCAGGTTCTCAAATGTGCTTATATTATCTGAAATTCATATCTTAAGGTTAAAGACTGTTGTTTGTACAAAACAAGCAATTTGAAAACGTCACCCACTTTGAAGACTTGTGATGGATCAACAGCATTTTATAGACTAAATAACTTGACTTTATTTATACGATCAGGTTAAAAATTGATTAATTGTACTACTAGGCTTCTAAAGTGCAATGACATGGTCTGCTGTTCTTGACCTGGTCCAGGCAGTTGAGCAGGTCACAGAGGCAGGCCCACTGTAGAGCCGGTGTCGGGTAGAAAGAGTGGAAGCAGGCGGTGAAGGTGTTGTGACACTCCTGCAGCACAGCTTCCAGCAGGGTCAAAGGCTGGGACAAGTAGCCCTGTGGGTCATTGTCCAGTTTGGTCAGGCAGTTGTCCATTCCTTCTGACAGGATCTTCTTCAGCAGGCTGCGCGTCTTTCCCACGCACTCTGCCAGCTTGCTCGACTCCTCCACCACAGCTTTAGTGCTGGCTAGAATTCAAAGAAACAGATAAAGAGATCAATGTGAGATCTTATCATAAGCTACACTTTCAAATAGAGTATTGCTGAAATGTAATTTTTGAAACAAAAGGTTGTTTCTGTAATTTTTTGTAAAACATTTGATGATTTCTAGGCTACATATATAGTCTTATGAAAAGGCATATATAGTGTTTTATCCAAAAAGAACATAAGGATGAATATTGTCAATTGTTTTTTATTCAGAAAAGCATTCACAACAGGAAAGAAAAATATATGCACATATACACATAATATACATAGTTTAGAGGCAGGTGCCTGTTGATCGTTCTTTTTGTAAAGAACAAGGCATTACATCGATAGCGTGCTTTTAATTCATCTGTGCTCCTACCAGCAATGGGGAAGATCTCACAGATGTAGACCCTGAGCAAACGGAGGCAGCATGTGCCAACAAAGCGCAGTCTCTCCAGGTCCAACAGGGTGGCCGTGTACTGGAAGCCCTTCAGCCCTCGCAGCTCCTCCACACCCAAAACCAATGTGGTCCAGCTCCAGTGAAGGATACTCAGCAGAGACTCAAAACACTCCTACAGAGACAGAGAAAGACAGTCACACATGGGGCTGTGAAAAATCACCAGTCATGGCACTTCAGCAGGTAGAAACAGAGAGACAGCAAACACTATTAAAGCAAAGACTGAAGCACTCACCACCGAGACTGTACGAGCGAATGAGCGTTTAAGGATATGGACCGGTTCACTGGTCTGCTGTTTCCCTTTAGAGGCATTGCCATCATTTGAAGGAAGCCTAAAATATGAAGAAGCAAATAAAATCATCTATTTTAGTCATCTACAAATTATTTTATATGCACATTTATTACAAATTGCATATTATAGTATACATGTGTTATGTATCATATTTTAATCACATTTAAAATTTTAAGCTGTATATATTTATGAGTCTATATACACTTATATGTTATATCATTTATATTTACTCTCTGCAACTTCCATTTGTATTTTGTGCAATTCAGTATCCCTGTGCTTTTATATATTTTATATAAGATATCTTTAACTACATACCATTTGTGTATGACAAAATTATTATTATTTTTTATGTTTTCTTATATTTTTGTTTTGCTTGATCCTTTTTCTTTTTTATCGATCGTTTCAGTCACTTTTTGGCCCTGTCTGTGACTCTCTCACTGCTGTAATGTGAATTTCCCCGCTGAGGTATCAATAAAGTCTATTCATCACAGTTCATAAAATGTATGGAGTTTTACTTGCCTGTAAAGTAGCTGAGGTATTTGACCTGCATTAACATCTGTACCGTTGTTTGACTTCTTAGAGCTTTTGAACTGAAAAACCACTCTAAAAGAAAAAACAATTTAAAAAAAGACAAATTGAAGGGCTGTGACCAAAATTCAAATTCAACATTAATCAAATGAATGTGACAAAATGATACACAATAAAATGTGTAAGACTTATTGTTTTATAAATGCATAAGCATCATCTACATTGTGAAATTAGTTTTACCCGTCATCAGTAGTAATGGTAGCCTGTCCATGGGAGCCACAGTCACTGCTGGGACCAGACACTCGGGCCCACGCCACATACCACCAGCCGAGCTGCAGCAGCACCGGCTCATCAAACATCATGGCATATTTCTCCCTAACGATTAAAAAAAAAGGGACCAACATTAATAATCATCAAATACTGTAAAGTATGATTACATAACTTCACAAGAGCAAACAGTTGTGAAACCTAAAAGCAAAATAGAACTTTACCTGGCAGCACAGTCATAAGCCAAAACGTCAGTCTCAGCCAGCAGATCACCGTCCGTCTCATGGTCGCCTCCGTCAGGTCCCAGCTCAAAAAGCTGCACAACAACAGAACCAGGTTAAAATACTATTAACATCTGTTACTTAAGGGCAGGATTCCAGTGTATGATCCTCCTGTGGTTACTTTTTTGTTTTAGGAATTTTATGTACTAACATGCAATTGTTCAAGGATTGCATTGATGATGGTCACACAGCGCCAGCTTTTTGCTGATTTTTACTATGCTCTGTAATTATTTTTGAAAATAATGAAAAATAAAAAAATAAAAGATCTGCAGCAGAAAATAGAGTAAAATTCCAGCTAACAACTTGGTGTAACTTTAATTTGGCACATTTAAGATACCTGTGTAGATCATTTACTGCAGCACGCTCTATGGATTAAGTGTAAGTGCTGATGCAAATTTGTGAATTTAAAAAAAATGGCAAACAGAATATCTGAAATGAACACTGAAAAAAGGGCCAAAAAAACAGCACTGGTGTTTCACCTTGATCTTGGCAGTGTACTCCCCTCGTCCCCCAAACAGGCCGAGGCCACCCAGCAGGATGTCTGCATCAGCACAGAAGCGAATGGCCTCCACAGAGTGGGCTGAGTAGCCCCAACCACCACCGTGACCTACAACATCACACAAGGGATTAATAATGCTTTGTAACAAAAATCAAAGTTGTTTATCAATGTTTAACCCTTTTGGTTGTTGATCTGAACAAAACATTTGCTTTTTAAATAATCAGCAGCCGGACTTGGAGGGTAAAATGTTAGCCTTGCATGATATAATCACAAGCCAATACACACAAAAGCATTATGTATCTTCCAGTAACCTCACACATCGTTTACCACGTATCCTGTATAAAGGGCCCACTTACTCTCAAAGCGGTTCACCACACTGTAGTCCTCCTTGGAGTAGACCTTCATCACAGCCTGGGTTTCCTCCTCTGCGCTGGCTACACCCATCTTCAGCTCTTGCATGGCTGCCAGTGTATCCAGACAACCTAAGTGGAAAACCCAAAATACCTCCTCTTACTATTCCTCCTTGATTCCAGTTCATAATCTAATCATTTCTGCAAACACTTCATCATATGTTTGACTATAAACTAAGAGCAAATCTATCTCTCAAACAGATCTTCCCAGGAATTCAAATATTCAAAGAGAGCTGATGAGAGATTGGAAAGCAAGTAACCAAATCTATAGCTTCAAAAAAAGAAAACAATTACTTTAAGAATTATAAGAATTTTACTCTTATATCACAGACAATAACACAGTAAAAAGAAACGCATACTGTTACTGTCTAAATTGAAGGTTTCATAATCTACAATTAACAACATAAGCTTTAAAATGAGAACCTAAGGAAAACAACCAATCAAACTGCCCAGAATGACGAGCTACTGCTGATTCGATGAAAGGCAAATGACAATAAATAAAAACAAGGTAACTACTCTAACTACAATACAGTCAAACTGGATGAGTTGGGTTTAGACACTACGAAGAAACACAGATGTCCGCACTGTTCATCGCCATTTTTTTGTTACAGCATTCATACACATATTCATATGACACAAAGATACTCATAAAGAATTCATATGACCAAGGACACTTTGCTAAATGAGTTGTGCAGAGGATTACCAAGGATGTGTAGAGCTCCATGAGAGCGAGTAGTGGTGGCATGTGATCCTGAGGGCAATGCAAGCTCAGGACTCAGGATGCTACAGCGAGCCTGTAGATCTGTAGCAGAGGGCACCCTGGCATCAGCTATTACTGCATTGTAGCACAGCATTTCTCTCGAGGCTGGCAGGAACCTGAAAGCATGCAAAGGGACACAGGGATAACACATGAATGGAGTTGAACATGACAAGGGAAGGAGTTACTCTGAGTCTTAAGGGGCATTTTAAATTAATAATAAAACTTTGGAGAAATTGTACACAACATGGCAAACACATGTTCACCAAAACTGAACTAAACTGCATTTTAAAATTCTTAGACTGACCTCCATATGACATCATACACAGGATCCAAACACAGGCCAAATCCCTGTAGGTCCTCCTGCTCAGAGTCATTGAAGGTCCTGCAGCTTCCATCCATTTTGTTGATAAGCAAGCATTTAAAAGGAGGCGGCTCAGACAGAGAAGAAGGCACAAGGCCAATGATGTGTTTGCTGGCGAAGATCTCTGAAGTAGCTAAAACATGGGAGTTTATCAGAGCCTCATCGATCCGCAGGAAGGTCTGGTCGCCACTGGCACCGATCCAGGTGGCCTTTCGTCCATATTTGGCACCAATGTTGGGCATGGGAGATGGCTTGGCATTCCAGTAGGGCATGTCAAGGATGGGTCGACCTAGTTGCCCTTTCTAAAAAAAACAATGAGATGCATGTTTACCCTTTAGAAGGGCTTGGCGATAAAAATGACCTTGACAGAAGATCTCAGTACAATTTTAGTTAATGATGATGATTAAGCTTTGGACGTTCTTACTTAATATAGATAATTCCAGCAGCCTTTTACACAGCAGAAACAGACAGCCAGTCAGTCTGCAGGCTTGCACTTCAAAGTGTGTGCCCATTTTGTACCACAAAACATTATTCAAGCTACCAGTGAAGGGAGTGGATGCAAACTAGAAAAAAATAAGTGGAACCAAGTAGCACAAAAGCGATTTTTGCCTCTCTGCTCTCTCTCATTTCGGTGGTGCTGCCTGTTAGCATGACAAAAGCATGGCTGCGGGACCATGCAACTCTCACAATGGACAGAGGCGTAACTTCAGAGGAAAGCATTAATGTTCAGCCAAATAAAAATAGGTGTCAAGCATTGAATGTTTCAAAAATGTTGCCTTCATTTTTGACAGTATGAAACAGGAATACTGCTTCCCCTATGAAACAGATGATGTTATACCAGGGAAGAAGTTTTTCTTACCGAGAAGCTGCCAAATGTAAACACCTGCCCATCCATGAGGAGAACAGCTGTGTGGTTGCTGCCTGCTGTCACCTGAACACTGGGACCTGGAAGGGCCTGCACCAGAGTTGGAGAGCCCCTAGAAAGATAGAAACATCTAGTTTAGGTTAAGGGTTCACATGAGTGCACTTTATTTAGGATGTAAATGCAGTTTAAAATACTTCAAAATGACAAAGACACACATCTATGACAAACTTTGCGTTACCCATTCCTAATCTATACAGTGTATTAATTCATGTAGTCTTCAATACTTTTAGTCATTTCATGCATTTGTCTACTCATTTCTGTTGACCTTAGACAGTTTGAAGGACAACACAAGACTTTTTTATTTTCCCGTGAACAGTCATAAAGTACCTGGAGTTGACATCTCCATGTCCGAGCTGTCCATGTTGGCCATAACCGAATGTGTAGACATCTCCATTCTCCATCAGTACCACTGTAAAGCATCATAATCACAACTATTATTTTCTCACTTCATTTACTTTAAGATCAGCTCCTCTTGTCTGAGGTTTTAAAAATGTGATTTAAATCAAAGACACACAAATTATACACTGGTGCCTGACCAGAAAGTGCCGTAAGGGAAATTTACCAACCTGAGTGGTGAAAACCACAGCTGACTTGCACCGCTCGCAGCTCGCAGTCAAATCTCACTGCCCCTGGAGGGTAGGTGGTGATTTTGCTGGCATCCTTCTCTCCGCGCTCACTGCTACCATCTACGAGGCAAACACACCAGTCAGCACATTTGAGGAGAGAACAGGGTGAGAGTGTGGCTTAGCAGCAACTTCAGACCGCAGAAGTGGATGTCTCTGCACAGCCCTGGAAAACGGAGCTGGAGGGAGAAGAGGATTCAAAAGAAAGTAAGGAGAAAAGGGAAAAGCATGCCGATTCGAAACAAGGGAACACCACCTCTATAACAGACAGGCTTTTGGTAACCAGTCTCACTACAGATTGACAGATTGTTTCTTCTGCAAATTATTAGATTTTCTTTTTATCCTTTTTTTTGCTGTTTTATCAGGAAAAGGAAAGCTGGTTTACCCTGAGCCCTGTGTAAGAGGTCAAAGTTGTGGCAAGTGAGTGAAAAAAAAAAAGTTGGATAGAGGCCCATGCATTACAGTAAACATAATGACTGTCAATACCTTTTTGGACCAGGAACCAGCTCATAGTGGTTTACCTCTATAACCGAGGTCAGCCAAAAGAGAAAACAGCTCTATGTTCTGATGCTTGAACCTCACAGAAAATGGCTCATGGCCCAGACATTCACAGCAGAGGGTTAAAAGTCGAGCTCATCGACTCTCAAAGTCAGTGAAACAACAATAGCGCACTTCACAAAAAAAGCACACTTGTTGGGAGGTCACAGACGATAACACCAGCGTTGTCAGTGGGGAGATCTGGTGCATCCATTCAGCCATTAGTATAAATTCAAGAAGGACACTCAAGGGAAGTACCTATAGAAATTGACCTTACATCTGTTAACAGCCATGATAAATGGTTGCTAAAGGAAATTTACAGAGCCAAGTAGAGCAGCCTCATTTTCTTAAGTGACATTGCTGCTGAGAAATAGAATACACTATGGCATTTTTTCCACATGTGAGAGTTAAGCAATAACACAAGCCACTAACCCTTAACAATAACTACCAATGAGGAATGCTGCTCAAATTGTACAAGATTTTTGGGGGCTAATTTTGCCTCAATTGAATTGTACAGCTAAAGATCAAGAGGAAACGTGGGGGAGAGAGAGAGGGAGACGACGTGCTGCTAAGGGCTCCAGGCTGGAATCACACCCAGGCCGCTGCGGCAAGGATTCTGCATCAGTACATGGGGTGCATGCTCCTGCTGGAGAACATAAGTGGATAATTCGGACTGTCTAGCAAATTGCTGGGCACCCAAAATCAGGTCTAGCCAATGTCATCCACCAGCAGTTTCAGACCTGCACTTCTACTCCAACCTGCACCACCTATCAGCTCGAAAAGCAGCAGTAGCAGTAGCAGCTTAGACAGGCAGATGCAGACCTGCAGATGTGTGCAATGTAAAGACAGAAATTCTAGCTGTTTTTATATTTGTTTGGCAATGAGTGATGCAGTTAAGAAGGTATTTTTTATTTTTATTGCTGCCGTTTGTGCAAGTTTGACAATGGTTGTATTTTTTTCAGTAAGTATATTTGAAGTATATCTTATATTTTGCTCTGAATTCTGCAAACAATACAGAAAGAGTTCAGAAGGAAACAGGTGTCATCGTGTTTTCTTCTCGTCATTACTTAGAAAGGAAGTAAGCTTGCTTGTCATAACCACAGTTTTTCCAAAGAAAACACTCAGGGAACTGAGATTCTAAGGAAAAAACAGGTGAGTTACAGTAATAGGTTGACTGTGTTCTGTACATGTTGCTGAATCATAAATGTGGGTCTTACTGAAATTGTTTACTCATTACATTAGTTGTTTATCAGTTTAGCTCTAACTGCAGACAATGAACACTATCATTCTTCTGATACCCATGGAAACCCCTGAAAAGCTTAACGTGTTCAAGTTCATAGATGTTTAGATGTTTGTGAGTGATGTCTATCTCAGGCCACTAACTGTCCTGCTTCCTTCCTTCTGAGTCATATTTGTTTTCTTGTCTTGCAAAGCTTTCTCTATCCAGTGCTCGCAATTTTTGTCTGCTGGTTATGCTGCAGTTGTAAATATAAAAGTGACAAATCAGCTGCTATGGGAGTGATGGTAAATCCAGTTAGACAAGGACGCTGATTTCTGCTTAGGTCTGAGCGACAGCTGGAGGCAAAGGAGGCATTCTGCTCAGAGTTCTAGAAATGAAGTAGTATGACAAACCTAATCTAACTGCACCTTATTATTTCCTATGTCAACATACTCAACACAACAAAAAAAATCTATAGGAAGCCAGCCAGTTGAAACTGGTCTTTAACCCAGTCTAAAGGTTTCACAGTCATTTTCCCACTGTGAGTCACAGTGAGTCCTGCCTGCCAACAGGCTGCATTGCTTTGTTACCACGAGATCTGGTAATGACATTAAAGTCCTGCTGTCAGAGAGTGAGAAAGGAGGTGGGCGGGACAGCCAGATCGGGAGATGAGTCAAAGGGGTGTCTCTGCACCCGTTGAGTTAGTGAAGACCGTAGTACCTTTGTGCTTGTCCCGTTTATGCCTTAGTGCCTGAAGGGGTCTTATTCTGGCTAGGGCCTGCTCACGCTGGTTCATAAAAATGGGACCAGGAAAAACAAGGGGGCCTGGGGGAGAAAGAAACTTTCACATGCATGCACAATGCTCACAAATGGGAAACACATGATAATACTGCACAACAATGCACACACGTTGAAAAATAATTGAGACACAAGCAAGGGGGGAGTCACCAAGGCATAACATCCACGTTCACACAGCACCGCAAAGTTATTCAACACTGAAAAAGGGATGGACATACTGTTCATAGCTTCACCCCGTTCATTAAACTCAACTCCCACCTTCTCACATGTCTTCAGCCTGTGTTTGATTCTTTATCACAGATATTGTAAAGGGAAAAAAAAAAAGCAAAACCACAATACAACACAACTCTTTTCTTAACACGAGCCCCTTTTACACAGCATTTTCAAGGTGTGAATGTTAAACCATTATTGTGCCACACTGTGCTGTGTAAGAGTTATGAAGGCATACTGGGGGGGATCATTGTTGTTCTGCCTCTGATGTGGCTAGGGAGGTAGTAACACCTCTGATTTGAAATGTGTGTAGCCCAGTAGCGGGTTTTTTAGATTAATACACAGCTGGCTGCAGTTAAACACTAAATAAAGTACCCCACACATTGTGCAATGTTGATGTAATAAACTAAGGAATGACGTCAGATTTGACGTGCGCAGCCTGTGCAGCAGTAACATCTCTTGAATTGCAGGCTACAACACAGGCCAATGAAACGTCTTTGGTGTGTGCTGCGTCGGCATACATCATCCATGTATGCAGCTATATTGGCAGATAAAAACAAAGAAGCTAAACGAGAACTGAGCCCACGCAATAGCAGCAGTTATATATGTGGAATAAACTTTGAAGTAGAGAAAGAGGAGGAGAATGTGGATGCAGTAATGGCGACAGGAAAGAGGCCACCTTGGGATGCCAATTTTGTAAAGAGAGCCTAAGGTAGCGTTAAGTATTTATTAGCATGCTAACCCTCCCTGTTTGTGTGGGTTAGGCGCTAGCATCACTTGGATCAGTGCTGCATTTTTATTGGATGGGTAGCAGACATGGATTGTGGCAACTGTCACATTGTCAGATAGTCATCTTAAATTTCTGACACTGTCGGAAGTTTGTCCCAGGCTGTCTTTGGTTGCAAGACCAGGACAACAGATGTCTGTGACGCTCTATTACTGTCTGACGTAGAACCACTGTTTTGGAGCCACCACCAAAGACATCGCAAGACGACCAAAAATCGCACAGTGTATAGGGGGCTTAAGAGAAGAAGAACAGTAACTGAAAATGTCTGCACCTTGGGGAGACAACAAGGTCCTGGAGACCCTAACCCTCTGAAGAGAAGACAAGATAAACAGCCATAAATCAGAGATGCCCATGCTGTTGTGTTAGACATCACAACTGTCATGCCTCTTCAGGTTCCACGTCGGCAAGCTATCTAAAATCACAAACTGGGGCGGCATGCCAACATTGTTTGGCTGAGTGTAAACAAAATGGATGGAGTAAAGAAGGGACTTCATTACAACACTTTTGCCTAATGTCTGTGTAAAAAGGGCTGTTGTGTTTAACCCTGATCCATACCTCTGCCCTCCTCCAGCCTGTGTCGGCGATTGATCCTCTGTCGTTTCTCCTCCTGACGGATCTGAATGTGCTCCTCAATGTTAACTCCTGGAGGGGGAGGGACAGGCACAGCTGAAAACACAAAAGCCCCCAGGTACAGGCAGCCCAGACAGGATGCAGAAGGAGGAGAAGGAGGAGGGAGGACAGAGCAGAGCAGAACAAAACAAGACACACATCAATGAGTGATGGAGAGAAGTGATGGAGAAGCAATGACTCTGCATAACAAAAACAAAAGGATGACAGGGACAAGTGTGCACAATACTGCACCCAAGCAACTGCTACAGACAGTGACACGTGTAGCACAAGCAGCGTACTGGCATAGCTGAGAAGAATACATAGCTTGCACACATTCCTGCTCAACACAGTCAGTTTTTCTCATCAGTTACGCAAGATCTAACATATAAACCACTGCGAAATGTTATATTACATCAATATGTCTGTACATGACATCTTAACATGCATGTGATTTTATTATACATGTAAACGTAAACAATGAGAGTGGTGATGCAGGTGAGATGTAAATATTGTATGAATGGAAAAATGAGCCAAACAGGGGAACAGGGGTTCATATAAGTTATCAGTTGGCATACCTAGCAGCAGGTCCAGTGGAATCATCTCCTTCACAGCATCAAAGATGCCTCTTTGTCTGGCCTCCTGACCATCCAGCTCCCTGGCACAGGCCTTGCAGCAGCCACACGCTGAGCAGCCAGACTCTCCAGACCCACAGCCACAGATACTAGTGGGTGGACAAATATACATATACAACAATAAATTATATTCAAATGGTTAAAAGGATTATCAGCACTGTCAGATGCACATTTTGTGGCTCTCAACAGTGCATAATAATTAATTAGCACTATTACAGAGCTGATGCTATAATGATCACCTTC
>JAQFJA010000005.1:7046942-7057757 GCA_029874485.1 Naso brachycentron
GCTGGAGCCACAACTGTTTTGGATGATCTTGATATTTTGGACCTCAGCATCGTGCTCCCCGTCGGAGAGCCCGAGAGCTGGTAACTACTCACCCTAACGTTACATTTATATGAGTTAACAGTGAAAAAGCAGAGTCCCATGTGATTGCCTGACCATACAGATGCTTTATAGGCCACAGGATTGTCAGCTAGCCAATTTTGTGACATTATGTGTAATATCATCCCGCCGTGGACGGTGGCATTATTGATTACATGTGGGATCTCCATGTGGGATAACGTAGACTTGCAGACACTGACAATTAAATTGACTTCTTATATGCGTAAGAAAGGACAAAAACAGATTTGACTGAAACTATGGGCATCCCAGAATGCACTGTGCATGCAGCGTAGGTAAGGATGAAATTAGAAACAATGACCCCCTTCAGCATGTGATCAAACAGCTCGGCTTTGTGTGGAGTGTGCAGCCCCAGGCTGAACTACTTTTCAGGCGCTGTGTCTGCTGACTTAGGTAGCTCACACTGACATGCTGACTGCTGAACCGTTTCCAGCTTCATGTATCTGAGGTGATGATGTGGAAAATGTGGCACACTGAGGGCAGCACCGATTCACCCCCTGTCAGTACATCCTCAGTCCGTTTAACATAACTAATTGACCCTCAAGTGAGTGTGACACTGTGGCCTAGTTGTTCACGGAAATCTCAGCTCTTCTTGGTTCATATTGCTCTGGTGAGACCCGAACATGACACATCTTTTTTTTTTAAGTTTAGCTTTTTTAGGGGAATCTGTCACTCCAATGCTGCATCACACACACCTTTAAATTTCATAATCTTGTCCTTATGAGCAAAATTCAGAATCAGACAACCTGTTTAACTCTATATTTAGTGACCAGATCAATTTGCTGGCAGCAAACATCTGATCAAATAAGACGATATGGTAAAAAAATCAAATATCACAATATTTTTGGTTTATTATTAAATTTTAGTGGTGACTGTTGGCGCTTTAATAAAATATTAACAATCAAATCTTTGATAAATAATCATTAAATATTATATCATAATCATAAATTATTATATAAAATTGTATAACATAAAATATTATATTAATTTACTGTAATGCAGCCTTAGCCAGTATGACTATATCCAAACACTTAGATAATATCTAGTCCAATAACGGGATACTGATATAATATTGATATGAAGTATTGTCCAGTCCTATGATAGATTAGGGCTTCTGTTTCCTGAGGTGATAAACTCCATTTCTTTGTCTCTGCCTGACCAAGGCACAAGTATGTGCTGTAGGGCTGCAACTACCAGTTATTTTCAGTAGTCTCTTGATTATTTTTGCAATTAACTGGTACAGCATTTGGTGTAGATAATATCTGAAAAAAATTTCCTAGAGCTCAAAGTGGCATCAAATTCATTTGCTATCTGACTAACAGTACAAAACCCCCAAACTGTCTTATATATTTTTTAAAAAAGGTAGCAAGTCATCAAATTTTAACAGGTGAAACAAAAATAGTATTTGAAATTTGAGTAACAGTTTCTATGAGGCCTGTCTCTATAATGCATAGTAACCCATTATGAACATATATAACACATTAGAACGCATTATGAACACACTTATAATGCATTATACGTTAACCCTAACCCTAACCTTGCTTATTAACCATAATTATACAGCACTATAGACACATTATTATGAATTATAAGTATGTTAATAATGCATTATAGATGGATGCTTTAAGCAAAGCGTAACCAAAACTTTTTATTTAAAATTGGCTAAAATAATAGATGTTATCCAAATACTTTCTGATTAATATTTTGTCAATTGTCCAATCTACTACTGACTAATTAAACATAATAGATGTCTGCCTAACATCACAAACCCTTGTGTGTCTTAACTGTGGCAGTCACACACTCACATCCATCACTAAATAAAATGGCAATTGCTCCTTGTGGAAATTTCGAACTTTAAGGGTTTATTGGCATTTGGATTTTATGAAAATCCATCATTTTACACAGTCATGGGTTTGACCTGCTGTTATAGTGTCCTTATGCCCATGTGAGAAATATTGCCACTTTAAAATTTGTCCCTTCGGATCTCTAAGAAATACAGTAAGGCAACTTCTAGTGTTTTCACCTGAGATCTCTCTTAACAAAGTAAAAAAAAACAGCTATAAATTTGTCGGGACTGAACTTTGGGTTGTGTTGTGTGTTCCAGGCTGTATGTGAGTCCCAGAACCAAGCTGCATGGTGAGACTGTCCTCAGCCCTCTCCAGTGGTGCAGGCAGGTACTGGACCACCCAGGGCCTGAGGTGGAGCTGGCTAAAATGACCCTCTGCCACAGACTGGACCAAGGTACAGTGTGTTTATCACTCCAGATTAACAGCCTTCATCTGTGGCCACATGTGGACATCTGTCTCTCTGGTTGCTGACATGTGATCGTAAGCTTCACCACAAAATGTCTCCACATGCAGCAGGATTTCTGCAGCATTTCTGAGCCGTGGGAGCATTTCTCTGCACACAGCCCAATCGTTTCAAGGCATTTAACTATTTAATACACTCTTTAAATTTATGGCTTTGAAAGTGCCTCAGCCAACCTCCCACTGAGTCATTATTTCTGTGGTAGTTGGAAGGACTCCCATTTACACCTATCAGCATCACCAGAGAACAGTTAAGATCGGTTTAAGGGATTTGCTACTCTGCTGATGTACAAAAAAAAAAAAAGAAAATACAATTCCATCTGGAGAAACTCATGCTGTGCTGTCGGATGACATTACACTGCATTAACACTGTAGAGCAGTGTGGAGAGGATTATGAGGCTGTGGTAACATTATCACCATTACACTGCATCACCAACAAGTGGTTCTATATATTCATGTATTGTAGATTTTTAAGAGTCACAAATCAAGATTTTTTATGTTTTTTTGTGGTTTTTTGTTTGTTTTTTTTGTTATTCAGATGTATATTATTTGAAATATTAAATTTATTTCAGGGTTAGGGTTAGTAGCTGGAGCCAGCCGCTGGATAACATAGCATAGTATAAAGACTGGAAAACAGTGAGTAAGAACTGGCCTGGCAGACAGTCAGAGTAGAATACAGGAAGTCACAGCTGCCAGGCCAATAAATAGTCCTCAGCCACAAGTTTTCAATGTTCTGCTATGTGGATTTTGTTAATTATCTGAGGTAGCCCAGATAGTTGTTTTCCCATGTTTCCAGTCTTTATGCTCAGCTAAGCTACTTGGCTGCTAACCCCAGTTTCATATTGAATTACCACTTAAAAATATTAATTTTTTCTAACTTTCAGCAAGACAGTAAGTTAGTTTATTTCTGAAAGTGTTGGAAAAAAATCATAAAATTCACAAAGAGTGCTCAATGACTATGCGGTTTCAAAGCTGAAACCTAGGCTACATCCACATCATTGCTTTGGAGGATGCTAACTTTTGCTAAATTTACACCTTGCATCTACAGCATTCTTATATTTAAAACCCCCCAAATTTAGACTTTTTAAAGTTTTTATGCTTAGTCCACATTTAGGCCTACATAGGTATTCTTTAAAAAAAGAGGTTTTCCCTTTAGTTGTAAAAAAAAAAAAAAGTCTTGTCCACATAGGCACTGTTTTAAACAAATCTCGTTTCTCAGGATATTGGGGTTTATTCAGCGTAGATATGATGTTTATTTCTGGAACATGCACCAAGATTTTACAAAAATCACCAGGAAACTAGTGTGCTTTTGACATTTGCTGCTAGACCCAGTTTTAGATTTGCTACTTTACATTTTCTACACTCATGCATGGGGATATGGTTGCCATAGAAACCATGCTTACATTAACTGGGTTTTTGAGGCAGATTTGCCCAGCACACGTTGCTCAGAAAGCCTGTCCATGAGACTCTTGTTCTGTTGCAGGCATGTGCAGCTCTTACTCCTGTGTTTGTGTGCCTGTGTGCCCTTCGATTTAAGGAGTTTTCTGTGATCAGTTATCTACACACTGTACCCAAACTGTGATTCAGTTATGCATATTTGCTAGTGTTTGCTTGAAAGTTCATTTGTGTTTGCGTGTGTGTACACTTGAAGGTCGTCTTGTTTTCTCTAAAGCTGCATTCAGTGAAGGTTGGCTCTCCTCCTCTGGGTCATGAATACATCCTTGTCTCAGGGCTCCAGTAACTGTTGTTTGTGTAACTTGCTGTGAAGGCTAGCTTTTATCCATTAATGGTTGAACCTAATTGTGTCAGGAATGCCAAATGCTCCACTCTGTCAGGTGTGTGCCTCTCTGACTATTAATCAGTGGGGTGAACTCAGTGTTTACACACTGAACACACATTATCCAAAGTCAGTCAAGTCTTTCTGGGACAAATTTACTCAGTGCTTGTCAGCATTAATTGGTGAAAAAGAATAGTACCACTTTCTAGTAAATTTGCTCAATTTATTTGCATTTTTTCAAAGTTGTACCAAATTGTCATTTATTAAGAATTTTCAGTAGCTACTAAGCCATTAAAAAGGCCTGAACTGACAGACAAAGCCTGGCCAACCAAAATCAATGGGTTATCAAAACTTCCAAAAAAAAAATTGGTTTAGTACCTTTTTATAAAATAAATTTATTGTGTTTGTTATATTATTATCACTATTATTAAAGCTAGGGCTGCACGATTTTGAAAAATATCTAATTGAGATTATTCTAATATATCAAACTGCCATATTTTTTTTAATTTAGATGGTATGATAATTTTTACATATTTTAATTTCATTGAAAAACATATTTTAAAAACCATTGGGGTGATTTTTCAGGGATCTGTACCAGACAAAGATGTTTTCTTTAATATGTAGCTTATTGACTGGGACGATGCTGCAGCGCCACAATATTTTAGATTAAATTGATTTTGATTAACCCACTGCTTCAACTGCCACGTTAACTGTTGTATGTGCTTCTTTCTATGTATTTATCTCTGTTTCCTTGAAATGTGCGAAATGTGACCACAAATTTCCCCGCTGGGGGCAGTGAAGTTTTGCATTTTACTGACAGACATTTCATTATTGCGCCTCCCTGCGATTTTAAAATTGCATCAGGTCATATTATGATTTTGATTAAGTTTCGATAAACTGTTCTGCCCGAATTAAAGCTATTAACTATGACTCATGAACCTTCGATGAAGTGTGTGTTATGATAGTGTTGTACCATGAAAATTTAATTTTGAGGCCCAGTTTGTTGGTTTTAGTGGCATCTAATGGTGCAAATGCAGACTGCACATGACCAAATATTCCTGTGCTCACCCTCCCCTTCCAAGTTTGTAGAGTGTGGAGAATCTGCCATGGCTGTGAAACTTGCAAAAATGTGAAAAGGCTCTCTTTAAAGGCAGGGTTTGGTTTGTCTACTTTGGGCTCCTGTAGAAACACGGCAGTGCAATGAGGAGGACTCCTTGGAAAAGGACAAGCTCCCTCAATAGATATAAAAGGTTCATTTCAAAGTAATGAAAACACATCATTTTTTCTTTATAGCTGATTATGCACCAATGAAAATCATACTTGGAATATTCTAATCCATTTCTGCTCTATTCTACAAATAGATTCATGCACACTGGACCTTTAGGCAGTATAAATGTAATTCCCACACCCCAAAGTAGACCATAGTAAATCTAATTCTGATTTTGGGAATGGGATGTAACCTACATGTACAATCCCTGCTTATCCGAAGATCCCTTAAAAAAATCTGTAGTTTAGCCCAATAAGCCGCAGTGGTAAGCTAAACCTCGTCTTACAGTATCAGCCTCAGCCGTGACCCAATCATTTAAAACATCAATACTGATCTGGAAAAATCAGATTAACATTTGGCCTCAGTTTGTTCAAATATAATCGATGCACTGTATTATGTTTGTGGGTGTGTGTAAGTGTATGAGTGTGTGTTACATGGTAAAGCAGTCAGAGTAACATGGCTTTTGCTGTAATGTTGTGTTTAGCGAAGCGGAGGCGGGGAATCTCCTCGGTCCGTCCGTACAGCTGCATAGAGGGTCTCTCCACCCTCAGCTGCCCCATCCTGCCTTACACCAAATCTGCTGCACTAACCGAGTCCCCAGGTAACACAATCATGTGTGACACATGCATAAACTCCTGCTAACCACCTTAGAGTCACTCATTTCTGATGGGCTTCCGCAGATCATTTAGATTAACAACACACACATTTTTTTTTGTGCCTTAATTGGGGTGACATGACTTTAATGAACAGCAAGTGATTTATGCCTCCAGAGGTCTCGCTATCTAAACAATGATTTTTGCATCTTGGCGTGTGCTTGGCATTGATTAGTTGATCGACAGAAAACTGCTCAGCAATTATTTCCTTACAACCTGGTGATCATTTTAGTCATTTATCAAACCAAAATGCCAAACATATTTGTTTCGTGGCTATTTCCTAATATTATTAAACTGTTATTCTGTTTCATCATTGATGTTATGATCATCTTATTTGTAGCTATGCTGCTAGTGTAGCTCTTGGAGTCGCAATAATTGTTTCTTAGTGAATGAGTTCTACTCATCCTCTAAAATATTTAACAAATACCTGATGAATTGGGTCACAATCAAGTTAATGAGCAAACTAATGCCAACTAATTCCTCAGGCGTACTTTGTGTTTACTGCACATGTAACATGCTAAACTGAGATAGCAATAATTGTAAACATTACAGCTGTTAAATGTCTGCATGTTAACATAAATTATTTTCTGCCATCCAACCCCATGTTTGTAAATCTTGAGATACTGCTGCCTCTACCAAACTTTAACAACTTAACAGAACAGTAAATATTTAAAATAACAGAAATGTTCACAGAATGTGCAAATGAAGGCTAGTTAGCTTACAATACGGCCTTACATCTAAGTCTGTTAAACTTTAGCATAATTTTGTTGCTGAAATTAAAAGCACCTCTTTCACTTCGTAGTGATCAAAAGTAAAAGCAAATCAAAAGTAATACGAGCACAGAGCCAAAAGCATCTGTAAATTCCAAAACACTTGTGGAGCTTACTCTCAAATGTAACCCAAATTCTGAAATAACCTGTTACTTGCAGTGTACAACCAGATTACAGCAAATTCAAGAGATTACAGGAAAAACCCTCAGACAGATGGAGTTACATGGGCTTAAACTCTAGAAACAAGAAAAAACACTTCTGCCTGTTCATCCATATTTTATATTAACCATCATTTCACAAAGTCAGTGCAGATTGAGCTTTGTTTGCATGTTAACCTGCTCATCAGTGATTGAAACTTTTCTTTCTTTCGGTGTGTTTTCTTTCCCTTTAAGCCCCGTTGCCCTCATCAGGTCAGTCCTTCCTCCAGCCGACTCTCCCGCACAGGCCCAGCTGCAGCTTCACTGACAGAGCACCCACCTTCCTATCAAACTCCACTCTTAACAGTAAGACCCCACTGACAACACATCTTCTCTGTACTGTCATTCATCTCTGCATTTAAAAAAAATTTTTTTGGTGTGAGTCACTGTACATCTGCAGTGATTATACACGCGTTATGGAAACGTCTTCTCTGTGTGTTGAGTGCCTGTATTACATTCATATTATTCAGATCCCTGCAGTTGTTCCTGTTTTTCTTGGCCCTACAAAGTGAACTATCTTGATGAGACAGATGCGGCTCTCCTGTGTGTTTTCAGATGTGGGTCGCCGGCATGCAGCGATCAGCCCTCAGTCTTCCCTGGACAGTGATGTGGGCGTGTCAGAGCTGGAGGACGACTCCATCTCCATGAGCTACAAACTGCAGGACATGACAGATGTAGAGGTCATGGCACGACTTCAGGAGGAGAGTGAGTCGACTGTCTGAAAGTCTTGTAGAGGCTGCAGAGGGTTGAGAAAAAAAAGATGTTAAGTTTCAAGTTAAAAAAAAAAAACAGCTGCAAGTACTGGCACAGTTGTTGGTTGGTGGCATGAAAACAAACAGTATTTGTCCACCCTCCATATACTGAAAATGTGTGATTTTTTTTTTTTAATTGCATACTTTTATTTTGAGTATGCAAATTGTTATGGTTTGGTTATGATCTCTGGGTTCAAATCAGTTATGAGAATCTTAATCCTTGGGATGGTGATTTGATTCCCGCCTCCTCCTGTTAGCCCGTTAAACAGTCTTTGAGCAGCAAACTGTCGGCTAAACTACACTGAATCATGTAGAAGAAAGAGGGCACTTTTCTTTAGTTCTGCACCAAACAATTATTTTCATTATTCCTTATTTTAAAGGCCATTTTCTTGATTAATCATTTGATCCTTAAAATGTGAGCAAGTGGTAAAAAAATGGGCATCAAATAGAGGTCCTCTGATCAATCGATCAATTTAAATCAGTCGATTTTCACTTTAAATGACTCGATCAGCCGTTGCCAAGTTACCCGATACGGAAAACCAATCTTTTATAAGCGAGCTGCGCTGTTTATGTCCAAATTAATGTGCAATTTTAACAAGGAATCGCTCTGCATTGTGGGAGGCATCATAGCTCCTACCTGCCTTACAACACGGAACCAGTGTGAAAGGTAAACAAGAAGCACACGTCCCGTCATGTCATCTGTTTGGCAGTTTTATACTTTGTTGGAAAAAGACTCCAAAAATGTAGTTTGCATTGTAAGAAGAGACAGTACAGATACTGTGGTAGCAAAGGGCAAAAATTTTCTTCTTTTTTAAAAAATTGGTATCGGAATTGGCCGATCCTGAGGGAAAAAATCGGGAATCACGATCTGGCTCAAAAATCGAGATCGGAGCACCCCTAGCGTCAAATGATGTTTGCAAATGTCTCACAACGTCTGACCAACTCAAACATATTTCTTTTTCTGTCTTCAAAGACAAAATATATTTACATTAAAGAAGCTGGATGTTAAGAGTTTTCTGTACTTTTCTGAAAAAAATCCTCAAACTATTTTTTATTTAACGAATTTCCATCAATATATCTGATGTTTTATACTCGGTGTTGTTGATGTTGTATTACCCGGTCCCCAAAAGTCCCAGTAGATCAAGAGTTAGATGCATTTGCCCTGATATGAGCCCCTCATGGGAAATAAATTGGTTTTTGTTAGATTTATAGGCAGAGAAAAGAGAGAATTTTATATATTTTTTAGATAAGATAACAAGGACACACAGTTAGAACACTGAAAATGGTGTTTTATTGCAGTGTCTTCAAAACACTTTGCAGACGTATTTAACCTGTGCACTCTCATTTTGAATCTGTGGGACTCTGTTAGCTGTCAGAAGATGCTTTGAAGAACGTATTTATCAAAATAAGAGGGCCAGGTGTCTTTCACAGCTGACAAAATGGCATTTCTAATATTAACCACCAGAACTGTGGTTGTTGTTGTGATTTAGAGCTTCAGCATCTAAGTTCTTTTCCGAGTGGTATCAACATAATTCTTTCTGCATCTTGTCTTTAGCAAATCTGAAGAGACTGAAACGGGTTACTGCATTGCTGATGTATTGCCAAAACTAAGATAAATATTTGACCTTTGCACAGTAGATCTTCAGTATGCAGCAGTATCATATCGTGCTGTTGTATCGTTAAATTTATGCAGAAGATTTCAGAAAAAACGTCCCTGTATCAGTGTGATCTGGATTCAGTAACTGAATACTGGATGAGGGGCGCCTGCACAAGGAAATGTATAATACACAGACAACACAAGGTTTGGACTCATGTTTTCCACAGATAAAAGCACTGATCTGTCACCCTGCAGGTCTCCGTCAGGACTACGCCTCTACCTCAGCCACAGCCAGCCGTCGCAGCTCCAGCTTCTCCTTACACTCCCTCAGGCGCAGTGAGATGGATCTGGAGGAGGAGGACGAGGAGGATGAGGGGTATGACCAACTCCCTCCTCCCCAGCCTCGACTGTTCCGCACAGGGTCTATGCAGCGGGGCAGCCTGCCCCACTCTCACACCTTCTCCAGTATCCGAGACTGCAGACGCACCTCGACCACCCCTCAGTTTTCACTCAGTGGACTCTCCCAGTACTCTGGACCCTCCAGCCTGAGCACAGAAACACACACAGCATTCAGGAGCAGCACAGGTGAGTGTTTCATGAATTCCACTCGTCCACTCATCCACTAAGTCATGAGCTCACTGAATATCCTCTTGAATAATAACATGACTGCAATGGTTCAGAATTCTTCAGTGAAATGAGTATGAACGTCCCAGTTCAAACTGACAGCATCTTGACAGATTTACCCACATTCAAGATGTCCCTAATTTCAGACCAGACAAGTTCTGTGTGCGCCAAGAAGGATTTAAAAAGTGCTCTTGGTTACAGGATTTAAAAAGCTTCCTCAGTCAGGGTCAGTGTGTCAGCGTTCTCTGTGCATGAAATGGCTGCATCGCATGGACTCGTCTCTCTATCAGGTCTTACACATACCATGCATGTTCAGTTCAATCAGTTCAATTAAGTTGGAAGGAATAGGAACAATTTTGGAAACATTTATTATAGCTTAGCTTAGCATAAAAACTGGAAACCCAGGGAAACAGCTAGTCTGGCTAAGTCAGGAAAACAATTCCACCTAAAAGCATCTCCAAAGTTTCTTAAATTTAGATGTTATATATTCATTATTTACGGTAAGTTGTGTTTTTTTAGGAGGTTGTACGCAGGATTATCAAGCATTGACTTTGCATTTCTCATAGCTATTTCCAAAAATGTTGGAAATGTGAGTAAAAATATCCTGGTTTGTTGATATGATTGCATAGACAAGCTACGGAGAAGCATGCCCAACCTGATCCGAGCTCCCAGCATGCCCAGTGTTCCCAGTATTCCATGCCTGGCTTCCCCCGTCAACCCCCCCTCTCACGGCCCCTCCTCCTTGCCAACAATATCCT
>JAQFJA010000005.1:7075060-7088489 GCA_029874485.1 Naso brachycentron
GCTACTTACATGTGTGAGCGGGCTGCCTGTGTTCTATCAAATGTCCAAGACAAATTTTTTTCAAAGGGATACGATAAAAGTTTATCTTATCTAATCTTATATTATCTTTATTTTATTTTTTTTACAAACACTAAAAGGACCAAATAAGTTTGTTCAAAGTTCATGTACCGACAAAGCATAAATAGTCGGCTGTGAAAAAATTAATAAATGGTCATTTTAGCCTATTAAAAATTATGCTTAGCTAATTTAGACTTTTAAAGTTGTGTACCTTCATTATGAGACTAAAATACATTTTGTGGCTTCAGATAAGTTTTTTTTTCTGGCAAGGAATGAGGTCAAAACGGCTCTTTTTATAGTAAAGGTTGCTGACCCCTGCTCTCGCTTCTACTTTATGATATTTGAACGGATTTTAGCGACGACTAGTGGCCAGTTTTTGCATAGCCACAGCCCCTATGATACGTTTGTGAAATCGTGTGAACTAGCAAATGTTCTTGTTCAACTATGTGTCGCTCTCGCCAAATGTTACGGTTATGTATGAAACACAGCCATTAATTAAATTAAATCAAATTTTGGACTGCGTCAATGAAACATATTTGATAGCGAAACTTTGTTGGAGTAATGTCTGCTCTCCAACAGCCCTCTTTAATATCATTTGATAGATAATGAGGAGAGTTGTTAGATTTACCAGCTTGCTGTGGAGTCCGTGAATGCAGCAGAGCAATCGAGCCGTCTGTATTCTTCACTCAGCGTCTCTCTGCGCCCATGGTAACACTTTCCTCAATACTGGGCGTCTGATTCAAATACAACGCGAACAAGTGGCTTTTCATGCAGGTATGAGAATCATTTTCATGTTCTAAATCTTGTTTAATACAGTAATTGAGGTTGTCGGTCGGTTGTATTTGTCTACATCCACGCTAAACACATGCTGGGAGGATTAAATCGCGTTCAACGTTGCGTTATTTATTGCCACACGTTTTGTTTTCTGTATGTGGCCTAGCTGCAAGCTAGCAAAGCTAACGTCGGCAAGATGACAGGATGTAACGCGAGACGAGATAAGAAGCTCATTTAAATTGTGACTTGATTTAACCGTCAGGTGGACTGAGCAATAAACACGCCCATTCAATATCACAGTCCCTGACATAAGCTAACATAACGGCCAACGTGCTTTGTGAATTTAGCCTAACTAACACGATATTTGAGAACTAACTTCCGTAGTAAGTTCACGTTAACGTTACCTAAGACTGAGTTGGCTGACGAAAATGTGGACTGGGGCAAATATCAGTTATAAGGTTGTGGTTGTAGCTAACCAATGAGGGTCATGTTTCATTGTTTCCATTCTCAGGCAGATTACCGTAGCTTAACGTTACTTACTTGATTTCCCCTCATCATGTGGCTGTTATTCAGCATGAATTTAGCAGAGATATGTGACAACGCCAAGAAGGGCCGTGAGTACGCTTTGCTGGGCAACTATGACTCCTCCATCGTGTACTACCAGGGCGTCATTCAGCAGATCAGTAAGCACTGTCAGACCCTCAGAGACCCTGCACTCAAAGTCAAATGGCAGCAGGTGAGTTTTGACCATTCAATTGTTGCACCAGGTATTAAACCATTATTACAGGGGAGCCTGTTCTGTGGCTGCAGTTCAGCACTACAAATATTTGAAGTATTTAGTCAATATGGACAAAGAGTCAATATTTGAGAACATGCCAGCACTGATTTTCTTTGTAAAAAGTAAAACGTTAGATTGTTTTCCGCAATGGTGCGATGTTTCCTCTAGGCAACATGCTCATGTTTGGCCTTTTTATAATGATTAATAGTAATAAATAATACATCCCAGTTACAATGCAGTACTTCAAAAAAGAGGCAATAGCCTAATGAACCAGTAGTGTTTTACTTTGTCAAATGACTCTATGGAAGTCATGCAGAATCCCTTTTTTGCAGTCACACAGATCAGATCAGCGATTTCTCCAAACAAAAATGGTCAGAAAATGTCTCCTGATCTCTTTTAGTCTCTAAAAAAATCTGTTTTACAATTATACATAAGTAAGGCTTAATTTCAAATAGTTAATTGTATTTTTTTTTTTATAAGTAAGTAATGGAAAAATGTAAATGTTGCTTTGAGCCAACATCGTCCCACTGTGGATTCCCCATGACATTTGGGTGTTGTGTATTTCGGTATAAATCAATGGTTGCTGACCACTTGCTGATTTGTTTCTTAATGTTTTTTCATTGTACATTCAGCATTATAGAAAATAAGGGTTTACCCTCAATGATAAGTGAGCCAAAGATGGCAGCAACTTAGTTTGATGGCAGCAAAAGTTAACCCTAACCCTTTAGCAAAAGGTTCTAATAGTTTAGTTTGTTAAATTGTTCATGTGACGTTTGATGAAATATTTTTAGACCCTGACACATTCATTTCAGTGGATTGTTCCACAGTGGTACAGTGTTGCCTGCGGGCAACAATCAGACATTTAATCTTATGAAAAGAGTTCTTCAGTGTTTTTATATTTCAGATGGCATGCATTGTAACCTGTTGAGGCTATCAAGTATTTTCAATATCATTCTAAAAAATACATTCAAATTTGAAACAATATCTCTCTTTCTTCTTTCCTTACCATTATGGTGCAATGACGCTTCAAGACAACGCACCACAAAAAGTACCTCTAAAAAATGTTGTTTGAAAATTTCTTTAGATTTCGTTTATCTGGTCTATTTTATCACAAAAACACCAGAAGTATTTTTTTTTTCTAACTGGTATTATATTATGTACCATAGAGGGTTACAGCTTAGAGCATTTCGGTGTTGATTTCTCTTCTTCACTTGTTGTGGTCTGTTGACTCGGTGATCCAAGTCAGAAAAAATAAATAAATTTAGAGCTAAAAAAAATGTGGAAACATGCCCTAATGTTTAATTATCAATAATTAATCTGCTAAAGCTCAGGTCAGTTTGCTGAATTCCCAGTACCTTTATCTTAATGAGTTAAAAGGTTTTACCTCCACATAGTCGACACCTGTAGGTATCAGCTGTTAGACTTTGGAGCGAAAGAATCATCAGTCTAACAAGATGATTCTCTGATTTCTTACTGATTTTTTTTATGCCTCCATGCTGGCGACAGCCAGGGCTGGAGGCATCGTGTTTTCAGCTTGTCTGTCCGTACGTACGTGTGGATTTCTTGTGAGCACGATATCTCAAGAACGCCTTTAGGGAATTTCTTTAAATTTGGTACAAAAGTCCCCTCGGACTCAAGGATGACCTGTTTAGATTTTCAGGTCAAAGAGCAAGGTCACTGCTGAGAAAACAATGTTGTACTGAATAATATAACTTTGGAGAAAAGCTGATAAATGATAAGGTTCTTACATACTTGCCTCCTGTATTTCATTAGCGGCAATACCTATTCCCACAACTTCCTTTGGCTTATATTACAGCTCTTCAGTCCTGTATTTGGTACAAACAAGGCGCCTCCACCACAAAACAGCCAACACTACCACAAACACCAGCCACCCTTTCTTCCAGATCACACTGTACTGACTGTCCACCAACTGCATGTTGCACGGAGGCATATAACCGTCAGGCGGTAGTTCTAGTTTTAAGATAGTTTTGATGACAAGTACTTTTTTGTATTTATTGTTGTTCTTTCTTTTGAAGGACTTTTTATGTATTATCCGTTGTCTGCTGTCTGTAAGCCATGTAACCCTTTTGGCACATTAGTGATTTACTCTAAACCCTGAATTGTTTTCGTGCAGACGTCTACACACTTTGTTCTGTGATACACCGGTGATCCGAGTGCTCTCCTCCCTCTGTTTGTGACTAGGTCAGGCAGGAACTGACTGAGGAGTATGAGCAGGTAAAAAGCATCATGGGAACGCTAGAGAGCTTTAAGTCAGAGAAGCCAGTTGACATCCTTGCCCCTCAGTCTGAAGAGAAGTTTGAGGATCCTGCAGTTTGGCCTCCACCCACTCCTGTAGAACACAGGTGTGTTTACGTGTGTGTGTGTGTGTGTGTGTGGGCGTTACATCTTTGAACCAGAGTTTTAGTGTGCTTCTCCTATAATCTGCCACTTTAAAGTAAAACATCACCAGTGACCGTCAATAAATGCTCAGTGTCAAATCCACACTGATTTCTATGTTTTGTGTAATATTTATATATGTCAGGCTAAATGAAAGGTGGGACACTATAATAAAAAACTAAACTACTAACTAGAAACTATAAAAAATTATAGTCACATAGATTTGAACCCCTTTGATTGAGGATTATTTTTTTCTGTCACCAAGAACCGATTCTATATAATGATATTCCACACTGAAAGATGAAAAATTAAAATTTTTTCTCCCATAAGGATTAAATGATCTGGGATTAAGACTGTAGTGTGTTGCTGTTTTATTTTGTCTTCTTCATTTACAGGCTTAAAGGCCAGTTGTGATACAGAGGACTTCTTTAATATCTGGCAGAACTGATTACTAACAGTATTGAGAGAGTGTGTGAAATAAACAACCTCTATAACGGAAGCACTTTGAATTACAAAGAGACATATTTGCATAATCACTTTCATCTCTACCTGAACAATGTGGCTCATTATGTTGTTGTTGTTGTTGTTGTTTTTTAACTGTTTGGTCTTTTAAGGGGACATGAAACTCCGCAGAGAACTAGCAGAGCCGGTTTAAAGTCAATGCCACCCTTTTGGAACATTTGCACACTATTTAATTACCAGTATATCCCCCATAGAAAATTATCATTGTCTTATTGTTACCCATGTGAGTAGTTTAGGAATCAGGCAGATGGCAGACGGCAGGAGACACCTTGTGAAGAGCACGGAAAAAAACAAACAGTCTGACATAATGGAAGGATGGCAGAATGAAACACTGATGACGATGTGTTGTTGTAGTGATGTCATATTGTTTACAAAGAACGTGATAAAATATATTTAATAAAATTATTTTGTGACGACTATTTTATTTAACTTTTCTACTTATATAGATGTATCTGTAAAATTCATTTTTCTTGTTTTTCTGTCACAAACGTGACATAAAAGTTTAATTGGAGAACAATCAGCTTTGTGCTGATTGCCTTCCATGTGTCAGCTTTTCAGTTGACATCTCAGTAGGTTTGCAGGCTGTGGTAAATAAGACTCCGGGTGTTATTGCATCAAATTAATCACTCTCTCATTGTCGAGATCAGTCATGTTTTCTCCTTGCCCGAGGCAGTTGAGGATTAACGTAAAATCTGGTTGTAAATTCTGTTGCAGAGGATGGCAAAAAGTTAAAATATTTTAACTTCGGACCCCAATGCCGTCTGCCGTTACCATTTCAGGCATTCTCTGCCGGCCTCGTCAGATTTTACCGTCCTGCTCTCATCCACTTAAATCACATCCGGTTTGCCGTCCACCGTCTGCCTGAATCCATGTGAATGCAGCATTATTCAGCTTTGTGTGTCTTTCCGTAGGAATCCCGTTGCAGTTAAGCGCCCCAACAATGTGGCAAAGCAGCCGAGGAAGGATTCCCCTGGTCTGCAGCATCGAGCGGCAGCACCAGGCGGCCGTGGTCAGGCCAACCCTAAACCAGACCGACCAGCATCCAGAGACGCTCGAGGCACAAAGTCGAAAGAAGATAAGGTCAGACTACTGTAGATGATTGGGTGTTGAGCGCACAAAGAGATGGATAGGTGAAAAAAAAAATCCAAAAGTTGGTCCTCACAAAAACACATTTTCAGTTTTAATAATCTTATTTTGTTCTTTTGGGGTTTTTTGGGGTTTTTTCCCCTTCATCAGGGGAAGAAAGGGTCTGGAGACACACCAGCAGAGGTCGAGCAGAAGAGGTTTGACAGCACGGGATATGACAGCGACCTGGTGGACTCACTGGAGAGAGATATCGTGTCCCGTAACCCCAACATACACTGGTATGGTAGCACATTGGTATTCTCACACACTCCTTTAAGTGTCGTGGTGCTGGGGGAATTTTTTTTCTCTGAGCATTGCTGACTAAGTTCTCTGGCTGGACTGCAGGGACGACATTGCTGACCTGGAAGATGCTAAGAAGCTGCTGAGGGAAGCAGTGGTTTTGCCCATGTGGATGCCTGACTTCTTTAAGGGCATTCGTCGCCCATGGAAGGTAAACACACACACACACACACACACACACACACACACACAGACTCATTATATTGTGAGCTCTATTTATTTCTTTATTGTGCTTTTAAAAATGACTAAGAAATGACAGAAATCAATGGAGGAAACTATGGAGAAAGTACAAAATATGATCATGTGTGGACTAGCAGATACAGGATATTGTTTGATACAACAGGTGTTTAATCTGCCAGCCTCATTAATAATTTAGCGATCAATTCTTCAGTCACCTTTTTTCTACTATGAGAATTAGGGATGTCACGGTTAGCGGTTTCACGATTAACCATGGTGAAATTCCAGACAGTAAGTGATACCGTATGAATTTTAAATTGTAATTAAAATCGCAGTTGATTATCGTGGTGTGAAGCTCATGGTAAAAACTGTTCAGCATCAACCGAAATTGGCAGCGGTGTCCCCGACACACGTGCGCGCACACAGCAGCAACGTGGGTTTTGTAATATGCAACAGTGAAAACACGGCGGAAGGCAGTGATAGCGCTGCTCAGGATGTTTTTCTGCGGTCCAAGAGGATGAAATCAGGAGTGTGGGCGTACTTTGGGTTTTATAAGCGCACTAGGGGGAAGTTAGTTAAAGATGGATACCCTGTCTGCAGAAAGTGCAGGAAGGAGGTTGCCGCTAAAGGTGGCAGCACGTCAGATCAGCTCAGCCATCTTCATGATCACTACCCACAACTTTATAGCGAGTGCAGGGTAACTGATAACTTAGCTCAATGCCTGATGTGGGAACTTTGTAATTGTGGAAAATGACATGATTTGTCTATTCAACTGGCCAATAAGCGGGTCAATAATGTAAACTTAAGCTTTCAGTGTAACCTACTCATAAAAACATAAACCTCACACATCATAGCGTAGTGGAGCCCAGCGGCACATTTTATTCCCTGCAGCCTCAGAGCTAGATTAAATAGTTTAGTTTTATTGGTTTTCACATGCCTGTATAAAAATAACGCAGATAATATACGCACAGGCAATAAAAGATGTGATGGAGAGGAGCAAAAAAGCGTCAAAGGCGCCTAAAGTGGGCCCTCTCCAGTGCTTAGAATGCATTACATTAATCCATTAAAATGAAAAAGAAGTACAAAGCTAGTTAAATACCCTTGTGAATTCTGTGCAGGCTCCATTTGTATTTGCATATTCTTAATACAGAACACTGCTATCAGTGCTTTTTGAAAATTTTCAGCACATTTTAAGAATACCGGGATAATACTGATAACTGTGGTCATTTTCGTCACCATAATTGTGATGTCACATTTCATACTGTTACAGTACGGTCTGTTTAAAAGAGACCATCTTTATGTATTACACAGAAATATGGTAATAAATAATGAAAACACCATTCTTGCTGCCGGTCCACGTGACTGCAGCATAAAATCCCATTTGTGCTCTCATCTTGACAGTAACTGGACAACACAATAAGAAGTGTGCAGGTCAATGTCATCATAATGTTATTGAATGTAGACTTTCAAAGGCAATGCACTCCAGCTGTGAATAGTGAGAATAAAATTATTAATGCATCACTTTCAGTTGTTAAGCGCTCTGTGACAACAGTCAATAATGCAAGCAGGGCCAAAACGATATATCGCTTTTGCCTATCACAAATATAGATTTCTATTGCCATATATGTTCTCGATATGGGCTGATATTAATATTGTTTCATAAGGTTGAAAAAAATGCTTGGACAAGTGATTTCAAATTGTGTAATTATGTAGTTTGTCCAGCAGAGGGACTCTCAGTGTTCAGTTACTAATAACTGAAGTGTGCTGATGTTTGGAATAACATTTGTCAAAATGTAAGATATCCTGACTTACCACACTCAGCAGCTATTATATGTATGTAATTTTCCTTCTCCTTGATATCAGCCCCAAAAATCGCATGTTGATTGGGCCCTAATTTTTAGATCTATGTTGTAGCTTTACATCGTAACTAGCTTGTTTTGTGCAACCTGTTTTTACAAAGTTAGAGTAAAAATAGCTAAGTTTGAACCTGGTACAACAGTCGTCTGTTCTTCCGCTCAAAATATAAACACAATTTTAATGTGAATGCTTACGTTTGTTTGCATCCCTGACATCTTCCTTTGTGCCTGCGCAGTCATGCTGCCTCTCGTCATCTACATGACTCTGCTGAATGACCAGTTAGGGATTTTTCCTCTGTACCAGCCTCTGTTGAACTTTATCATGTGAGGCCTCTTCCCCTCAGGCCCACCATGTGAGGGTCAATACCTCAACGCTTCATACTGCAGTACAGTGCCTTTCATTTTTCAGACATATACAAAACTGAACTGTTGACTAAGAGCCCTTCTCAGATCACTAAGAAGGCAGCAGAACGAAGAATTGATTGATCAGTTACAGAAAAAAACGACACTTGAA
Organism: Naso brachycentron; assembly: GCA_029874485.1. Taxonomy (NCBI): domain Eukaryota; kingdom Metazoa; phylum Chordata; class Actinopteri; order Acanthuriformes; family Acanthuridae; genus Naso; species Naso brachycentron. Next base: position 7,083,561 of record JAQFJA010000005.1, read on the forward strand.
ATGTACGAATGTTTATTCGCACATGCATCTAAAGGTATTTCACTGGTGACAGTAAGTATAGAGATCTGTGCTGTTGTGTTTTGTTAATCTTCCCTTGCACAAATTTTTTTGTTTCTGCCAACTTACTGCAGGTGAGCCGTCCCAGCCCACCTGCTCCGGCAATCCTGCTTGCATCAGTGCTTTATTTATTTATTTATTTATTTATTTTTAAAATCTGTCTGCCTCCTCCTGCGTAAGCCCTTATAACAATTACATGAAAATGCTATGGGCTGTGTCACTGCTTTTTTTGTGATATACGTAATCTCCATAGCAACGAACACAAACCAGACGCAGAAATGTCAGACATCAGAGCAGCAGTGATGGTTAACAGAGAAGATTTGCATCAGGGATGGCAGTTTTGTTTTATAACATCGACACTGAAATGACATGAATGTTACTGATTACATGAAGGTGGTAAAAGAGGTCGTGACAAAACAAACACGTTCTTTATTAGGTTGTTTGGAGGCTTAGGTCATACATTTACATGCGCAGTAAATCCAAATAATTACAGCCTCTCATGTATTTATGTATCAGATTTCGTCCTGTGCTCATCCAGCGATGTTGATACTGACAACCAGCATTATTTTGTGTCTACAACGGTTGTCTTGTGGTCCCACACTGTCGTTTCATCCCTCTAATTAAGTGCAGCTCTGACTTTTACATTAACACCACCGACTGAGCCGCTGCAAATCAATGTTGTTTTGGCATTAGCTCTCGGTCAAGGTTCCATGAATCAGAACTCAAACAACAAACATGATCCCTTTCTTCTCAGCACAATCAGGTAGAATACTTCAGCGATGCCTCATGTTAACATAGTGATACATTTGAAGTGACAACATTTAGAATTTAACTTTATGAATCAGGCACACATGCACTTGAGGGTAACAAATATGCAAAAAAGAGACCTGATATGCATGTTTGTTTTTTATAAGTGCAAGGTATTTTGTCAAAAAGATTATTTTAAAATTCAATAAGAGAATACAGCAAAAGAAATCCTCATCAGATCTGTTGTTAGTCAGACATGGAGCGGATACATTACTCTCTGTACTCTCCTGTTTATCAGCCCTGTGGATCTGAATGCTTCCTGACTTGTTTATCTCTAATGGATCTGACTGATGTACAGAGTTTGCAGCCGTTCATTCCTAAAAATAAGTTCCACTTTGATGGACCACTTGCACCATAATTCATATTTAATGTATTTGAAAGCTGACATACGATGACTTTAATGCAGAGGATCGGTATTGTGTCCAGCACTGTCAGGACTCAGAGAAATAGTGGTTTGCTTTTCCTCCTGGTGAATTTTCTCTTTCTGTCAATGAGCTGTTTTATTATTTTTAGTTGCATTCATTACACAAACATCTTCACCTGTTTGGCTTGATTTCAGACCTCTCATCCCCACATCTCCCAATATTGTTTAGTTATTGAAACAGAATGAATGAATAGTGAATGAATCAAAAAGAATGCATGAAGAGAAAACATAATGTCAGTTTAGTATGATTATTAAGCTGTTATAGTTCCTCGAGTATCTGAAGTTATTCAGAACTTATAAAGAATTTGCTTAGAATAAACTTTTCACATACATTGTTCTGCACAGTGAAGATCAGACATTGAAGTGGAAGTGAAACACGTCCTCTACTGGAGAGAGAGATGAACCAACCACGGCGGATAAGTTGGAAAAATAAATGTTGTGAATGGATAATCAGTACTTCTCAGCTTGTTTGCTAACATTGTGCGTATTGGTACCAGCCCTGTTTATGAAAGCCACTGGCTTATAATAAGACACGCGTTGAGAAAATACCAAAACACTGTTTGTCTAAATGTGCTTTTGTCTTAAGTTTTAACCGCATGTAACATTTTGTCGCAGGGGGTGTTAATGGTCGGCCCTCCAGGGACTGGAAAGACCATGTTAGCCAAAGCTGTGGCCACAGAATGCGGAACGACTTTCTTCAATGTTTCCTCCTCCACCCTCACCTCCAAATACAGGGGCGAGTCAGAAAAACTTGTTCGTCTGCTGTTCGAAATGGTAAGTTTGAGTACATGTTTTTGGTCTGCCTGGCAGAAGTTTACAACACCGAACTAAAGACCTACGTTTTGTCACATGGCAGCAAAAAAGGCAACTCTTTGTTTTTCATAGGCCCGGTTTTATGCACCAACAACCATCTTCATAGACGAGATTGACTCCATCTGTGGTAGAAGAGGAACATCTGACGAACATGAAGCCAGCCGACGGGTCAAATCTGAACTTCTGATTCAGATGGATGGTGAGTGGAATGAAGGAGTGGGAAGGTGAAGCTGGGAATTTCTAATAGAGCTGTTTTTTGGAGTTAATTAAAAAAAATTGCAATCAAATCCTAACTTGTAGAGGCAGGACCAAATGAAGTATTGCTTTTTGTGGCCTTGGGCACCTTTAAATTTTTTTTTTTTTTTAAGTTTCAGTTAAATCTGTAGAGCTGTTCATAGCCCACTATGAGACTGAAAGAAAGAATCCTGGATAGATTTTAAGATCATGGGTTGGATTAATGGTGCTTGTGCTCAGTTTCTAGTTTAATTTTGTGTGCGTTGGTGACCAGGTGTCGGGGGTGCTCTGGAAAATGATGACCCCTCTAAGATGGTGATGGTCCTCGCTGCCACCAACTTCCCCTGGGACATCGATGAGGCGTTGCGACGGCGGCTGGAGAAGCGGATCTACATCCCCCTGCCAACAGGTGACCTCACCACCCACAGCAAACTAGAGGCTGCACACAACAGTCCTGTCCTCGTATGTCATTAATGCAGGTTTTTTTTTGAATGTTTGTGAGTGTAGCTGTGGGTCGTGTAGAGCTTTTAAAGATCAACCTGAGGGAGGTGGAGGTGGCTGCTGATGTGGACCTGGACCTCATCGCTGAGAAGATTGAGGGCTACTCTGGAGCAGACATCACCAACGTCTGCAGGTACATTTGGCAGCATAGTGTGTAAAAAATCTGCTCATCCTTCATCCTTTTTAAGGAGAACCTAGTAACGTGAGCACATCACATAGGAGGTGTAATCAGAAAGTTCCAAGACTACGCCTCTTAAAAAAACAGAAAACAGACCAGATTGATATCTTCAGCCCCTTCAGAGTAGTCCCCTTGTGAAGCGCCCTATTCAGTCTGGGAGACTGCAGGCTGTTTGGTCACTGGGTTGTAGTCATGGACACAACTCATGTCCCTGATGAAGATCCTGGACATTAAAGGGGTCATATTATGCTTTTCTTTCTCTTTCAACCTATAAATGGTGTTACAAAGTCGGACCGCCATTTTAAATGATGCCAAAGTACGAAATAATGAGGATTTAAATAAGGATTGCCTTAACTGATCCAAATGACATGTTGACCATGTCAGCAATTTCCTGGCTGGTGATCTGACGATCCTGACCAACAATTGGTTCAGTTGCTGAAACATATTTGGGGGTTCGGGGGTCGAGGGTGGCCCTGACCTCTCATCATCCTCCAGTGATGTTCTGCCCCTTTTGAAATGTCAGTATTTCAAGGGTCGTGATGTTGTGAGTTTAACACAAAGTATTGTTATCACTGTCACCCAACACAGCCTGCAGCCTGCAGGATTTAAACCAGTTGTGGCTTAGCAACTAGACTCCATTTATTCTTACAGCAGTAAAACATTTCCATTGTGGAAATTTAAATTATTAAAAATACTCTGAAAATACTAACACCCCTGCCTCCCTCGGCTCCTGTCTTTGCATGTACATCAGAGATGCGTCCATGATGGCAATGCGCCGTCGAATCCAAGGCCTGAGCCCCGAGGAGATCCGAGCTCTGTCCAAAGACGAGCTGCAGATGCCTGTTACCATGGAGGACTTCACCCTCACACTCAAGAAGATTTCCAAATCTGTCTCTGCTGCCGACCTGGAAAAATACGAAGCCTGGATGGCCGAGTTTGGGTCAGTATAGAAAAAGGTGCCGTTTTAGTTCCAGAGGGACCAGAACATTGAAAGGAGGCCTCGCAGCTTTGAGAATGATTAAAGCCGTGAAGAGGAGAGACTCTGGAGTGTGTGTCACAGAGCTGAGTGATCTCTAATATGTGAACAGGGCAGCACATCAGGGACCAAGATTCTACATGGGCTCAGTTCACATCAGAAGACTGGCGCCTTTGAGCGATGAGAACTTTCAGTGGCTTCACGCCCACCTTTTCAAACAATCTCCCCTTGTTGCTTTGACACAATTGTTTGTGTAGAGACTATCAATCATCCAGCTACAGAATGACTGAGGCCCCATGTCCACATAGCTTTTTTTGCTGAAGTACCAGTACATTTTTTTTTCTTTTTTTTCCCCTTCTTTCTTTTCTTTGAGGTCGCTAGGAAGGTGCTGGTGTCATCACTGTTGCTCCTTTTCATCAGTGGTACAACGGATCATAGTTGATCCATGATCCATACCGATCACTCCCCACGGTTCAGCACACAGGTCATGGATTGGCTGTGTTCTAGTCTGAAATGCAATGATTAGTTGATTAAGCCAAAAACAAAGAAAAGGGTGTGTAGTCACATGAAAGGGGCGTGTTAATCTAAAAAGAAAAACGAAGCAAGCGCAGTGTGGCAAGAGGAGGAGCATGAGGCGACATCACCCCAGTTTGTCAGTGGCGAACCATGAATTTGGTGATCTGTTGCACCCCTATTTTTCATGCAACCAGTTGAGAGGCAGGACTCGTCAATTTTCGTGCTGGTAACCAGGAAAATGAAAAAGCTTGTCTTGGCCTTGTCCGTCTGTCCGTAGCTAAATCTTATTAGAGACAGAAATGCTGTTTGTGGTAGCAGATTAGCCAAACACTGAATGTTGTCTTGGAGCGATGTGCTTTAATCTCCCAGCGTGTTTTAAGCTTGTTGTTAGCTGTGTAGTTAATCATTTATTATCTTAGAGTT
>JAQFJA010000005.1:7094315-7107581 GCA_029874485.1 Naso brachycentron
CTGTGTCTCTCCCTGCAATGCAGACATGCACCGGTGCCACAGATATGAACTTTTATATTTAGTCAGGATTGAGACGCCTCTCTGCGCTCCTTCACATCCACAGCATCAGGTTTCAGATGTCTGAAGTGCAGGAGAGTCTCGCAGCTCAGTGGCTCTGTTCAGCCCCGGGGGTTGAATCTGGGAGAAATTCACTGGCACTGGCGCTGCCTCGATTCTGGGCCTCGGTTTCACTGTCATCAGCTTGTCGTGGCGAATAATGTCCAAAGTGTTAATAGCTCTGTTGCCGTAGTTTGCACGCGCACACGCAAGGCGGTTAAATGCCGAGCAGGTGGTGGAGTCCGCGTGGTGTCCTCACCAGCATATTTCGTCATCGCACCTTCTGTTTCTTTATTAGGCCGGGTGAGGAGGAGGGACGAGGGGTGACCTGTTTTAAACTCTGTGCTGTAACCAGGGTGGCCGGCCTGGCATTGAATTTCGAACAAAACATGTGAGGCGGGAGGGTGCTACTCAGCTCCGGGGAGAAGTAGGAGGAGAAAGGGTGTCTGAAGCTGTTTGGGATTCAGCAACCGACGAAGTCTAGATGATATGGCCCGGTTGGTTGGACTTGATTTCCCTGTAGGCTTAAAAATGAACACTTGAGCATCAAAAAGATGATCCTTTATTTGTATGCGACGGCTGCTCTTAAGGGACCAGACATTTTGCTGCTTACGATATAAACAGAGGACTGCTCTCTTAATAACAGGCCCAAGCTTTGCCTCTTGTAATCGCTGACAGAGGAAACAGTAGATGTCATTACTGATGAATTAAACCACCAGCCTGCCATCCTTCAGTTCAGGCAAGGCTGGAAAGAGGGGATCCTTCACACTAGAGCTGCGACGATAGTGATGATTCTATTAGTTGATTGACAGAAAATGAATGAGCAGCTGTTTTGTTCACAGAACAATCGTCTTTGTATTTTGTTAGCAAAAACATTTTCTGATTCTCACTTAGCAAAATGTGAGGATTTGATGCTTTTCTTCTTTCTACATGATAGTGAAGTGAATATCTTTGGATCGGACTGTTGTTTGTGAAGATGTCCTTTGGCTGTAGGAAGTTTTAACAGTAATGTTATCACAACGTGTGAACATTTCATAAACAAAATAAGAAATCCATTAATTTAGAAAATAGTAAAATAGTCAGTTGATTAATTGATTGTGAAAATAATCACTTGCAGCCCTACGTTACACTACATAAGTTCGGCAGACACTTTTGTCCAGTGTATGGTTGGGCAATATGATGAAATATAACATGGCATGATTTAGATTTGTCTTGTGTCAGACATTTTGACATACTGTTTATAGTCTGGCATCAATTAGAGATGTTCTGACATCATTTTTTCCTTCTCGATATTGATTCCAATACTCAAACTTGTGGATCGGCCAATACCGAGTACCGATCTGATACCAGCTCATGAAAAACAATTCCTTACACATCTCCTTTGACTTTCCAGTGTAATATTTTGCAGATATTTTGCTAACTCTGTCGGTTCTCTCCGTTCTTCTCACTCGCTCTTAAAAACAGTCGTTGCCAGAGGCAGGACAGCCCAACCTCCTAAGTGTTGTTTTAGAGCAGCAACGAAAAATTGATTTCAGGTATGTCATGTTAGTCAGAGCTAACTGAGGTAATTGATAAGTAGCTGGGAACCTTTTCTTACCACTAATAAATAACTTATATGGTATCTGATTGGTGCACAGACTGGTGCACTCGCTGACACCGATACCAGCATTTTCGGCTGTATTGGTGTTGGAACAACTCTAGTATCAATCCCTTTACTATGTTTGTGTCTTAGGCCAGTGTTTCTCAAGCTTTTTGGCATTTTACCTTTTAAAAATGGGAAAAAAATCTTTATTTGGGTATTATGTAGTCTTGCTACCAAGCCTCAGTTTTTAATCTTCTTTAATTTAACATTTCTACTTTTTTTCACAACATGAAATTACTAACTCTAAGCACTATTTTTTAGCTCATTTTACGTTTTCATATGTATTGTTTGTATTGTACTGCATGAGCCATGCAACAGTGAAAGAATTAAACCATTGCTTGCATTAATGGACAATAAAGTTTTTGAATCTTGAGCCCCCAGGGCTGAAAAAAATGAAGCCAACACAAACGTGCCAAACTCGAGGCTTTGAAACGTCCCTCCATAAACCAGTGAACAACATCAAGGTGGCTCTGCCTGCTATTTAATACACTATCCATGGTTAAAACCTGAGCTTTTATATATACTTCAAATATGTGGTTATTTACGTAGTAAATACGAATTTAGGTTACAAGAGAATCACTACCTTGAGGAACTGCATCCTTACGAAACCAGAATACTGGCAGTCTTATAGAAAATTGTAGAAAATGCCATCCATCCGTGCATAAGCAGCTACAATCGAACAGGAAGAAACAGGATGAGGATCCAGATAAAGAGATTTAAAAAAAAACATTCAACAGACAGCTCTTGAGATGATTTTTAAAAAATCTAGTGGCTCTCACTTCTCTTTGTGGTTCTGCTTTATCATGTTGTGCCACAGAGGATCTATCATCGTGCATCTGACTGCCCACAAATTGTCAATAATACCCATTTTTATATGTTTTGTTTACGTAACAGAAACCACTGCTACATGTTTTAGTCATAAATATAGAGATAAACACATTAACAGCAATGTGGAAAGCCAACAACAGATGACAAAAAGCATACTGGTTACAGTTTCTGAACTGTAAATTTTCAGCAGTTTCTTTGTCTTCTATGAGAAAAAACTGTGAACAGTGTATCTAAAATCTCAAACTAGAGTTTCAGCTTGTTTTCTCTGCAGGAGCTGCATTCAATTTGTTTCAATGTGTGTGTTTTCTCTGCTGTTAAAACTCTTCTTATCGTCTCACCTACGCTTTTAACTCATTGTCCTTGTGTGTCATTGTGCTGATATGAAAATCCGTGTGTGGAAGTTTGCATGCGACACTATCAAATTCAGCCGTCTAATGCAGTAGCTGTAGTGGACACTCCTCTTGAAGTCTAAAAGGACTCTTTTACTGTGCTTAAGCTAAATTAAGACCTACATAGCAGTCAACAGGACAGGTAGGCCAGAGTCAGAGGAACCTTCGCCCAGTCATTATGTGCACACCCTGCCAACAGGGCAAAGTGCAAATGTTGTTTGCACAGTCATTAACCTGCAGAGACTATCAGTAGTTTAAGCTTTCCTCAAAGAGAGAATCTGGCAGCCTTATTGTATAGAAAAAAACAACTTTTGCCTCTGTATTGTTGGCGTTTTTACATGACTTTAGACATTAGGACATGGCTGAATTGCTGAGTTGGAACCTTTTTTTAAGGAGCACAACTGATGTAGTCTTCTCTGTTTCAGTCGTATAGGCTCGTTTTTTTCTGAGAGCTTCTTATCAGCAGTCTTAAAGGTTTCAGGGTACGCAGAGACAATCTGTACAGCCTGCTCCCTCTCTAACCCGAGGGCCTGGCAGCAGGATGGAGAGCGGCGTCCTCTTGGAGGGAAGGAGGGTAGTATGATGAGTTGGCCCTCCCTAGAGTCAGATCATCAGCAGCCGTTCCACACCCTGCTCTCTTTCCATCGCCAGCAAGACATACCCAGCTGAGACACACGCCGCTTCAGCTGCCTCGTACAACATGCTCTTTCATCCGCAGCCTTCATTTGAAATGCTAAGAGGGGCGCAACAGGAGGAAGCGTCTCGCCTCGGATCAAAGAGCTTCTTTGACATGTCCCCTTTCTTTTCCTCCCTTTTTTTCTTTTGTGTGTGTGTGTGTGAGAGAGAGAGAGAGAGTGCAGGCATATTCATAAAGCAGGTGATCACTATCCCGCACTCCAGATAAATTTATGTCTTCTGTCTCTCGTCTCCTCCTCCTTACTCTAATTGCTCTCCTTTCTTGTTCCACCTTGATCCTCTTTCTCCTCCTCCCCCTCGCCATGCTGCTAAAACACAGCTATTGTGATATCGCAGAAGTGCAGAGATAAAGGCCTGTTCAGTGCTTTCATTTTGTTCCCTTTGCCATCTCTTCTACATCCACCTCTCCAACCCCCTCCCCCCAGATAACAGGAGCCATCCTGCTGGCAGTGGGAGTATGGGGGAAGTTGATGCTGGGCCCGTACATCTCTCTAATAGCAGACAACTCCACCAACGCCCCGTACGTCCTCATTGGCACTGGGACTGTCATCATCGTTTTTGGCCTGTTCGGATGCTTCGCCACCTGCAGAGGAAGCCCATGGATGCTGAAGCTGGTGAGAAGTTGTAGGAGGAAGGGTGTGGTGTTGTGTTGCAGCAGGAGAGAAGAGTGTTGTGGATGCTGATTAATTAGCCTCAGGTAACACGATAAAGGGAATAATGGCTGACCTTTATCCTGTGGAAAGGGATAAGAAAGCCAATAGAAGCTGGAGGGCACTTTGTTCAGCTAATGGTGGTGAAAAGAATGTGTTCGAGTGTGTGTGTGCCTGTGCGTGTGCACAACATAGGCAAATTATACACATCCACCGCAGTGTTTTTATGCAAACTATGCTTGTCTTCCTCTTCTCTCTCATAGTATGCCATGTTTCTGTCACTTGTCTTCCTCGCTGAGTTAGTGGCTGGGATCTCTGGATTTGTTTTTCGCCATGAGGTCAGCACGCAACACACTGTTAAACAAATTTTTTAGTCCAGCACTAAAGCCATGTAAACCACTCTTACACACTGTAATTGTGTGTAATTATGTGGATATGTTTGCATTTTTCAGATAAAGGGAACCTTTCACAGGACGTACACTGACGCAGTCCTGAACTACAATGCTGAGGACGAGGCGAGCCGTGCTGTCGACAACTTGCAGCACAAGGTAAGTCCCCATGACACAAAGTCTTCGCACAGCTAATAAATGCATTTGTAGCAAACCAAAACCAAACCCCAAATGCTAAGGACTTGCTTTTTATAAAGATAAACCTAGGGCCTTTTCTTATTCTCCTATCCTTTTTCTTACTGTGAGACCAATAACAAGAATATATTTATGTGCGTAATAAGTGTTGCCAAAGCCTGACATAACTTATTTGTTTGTAATAGAATACTATTGTTATTCAAAAACTATGAAGGATCAAGAAAATTTATTGTTATTTTTGCAGTGCAAAAACTAAATTCTGATTTAGCTCATTACTGCTGCTACATAGGAGGGTGTAATTGAGTGCAAAGCGATGAATTTATACTTCTCACAGCCTGGGGGAAGAAGCTACTCTGTAGCCTGGTGGTACCACAGCAGATACTGTTATATCTTCTTCAAGATATTCAAGACTCCGGTGTTGAGCTCTAACATAGAGGAGGTGTGACTGACAGTCCAAACTGTGTGGGGTTGTATCTGTTGGATATATTTGATAATACATCAATAAGTTACTCAATTGTTCTGGGTGACAAGTGGTGAGTTAAGTATTGAAAATCAGTACTTTACTGTAAAAAGTACAATTATTCCCATAAAAACTGACCTAAGTAAAGGGAAATGACTATAAATCTACTTGAGTAAAAGTAAAAAGTAGCCAGTTAGTAAATTGCTCAAAGTACAAATTATGTGACATTTAAATATAAATTTATAATTAATAATGGCTGTTTATCATTTTTTATTTTAAAGCCCAAGGGACCATTATAGCTACAAGTTAAGTTAAAGTCATTATCATAAAATCAAAGATTAACGTTACACGTGACAAATTTACAAAGCTAACAGGAGCTAGCTCGCTACATTTTCACCTACAGTGTGCAGCCTACCTCATAAGCTATGCTAGTGGAGGTAAGAGGAGTTTTTGAAAGCAGAGGTCTCATGGTTTTACAGGAAGCAAAGCAAGCACTTCATCGTGTGATGTCGTCTGTTTAAGATTTTGGCATACAAAACATAGCCAGATGTGGACAGTCTGGAATCTTTTACTTGAAATGTGTTCCCATTAATGTGGGTGACATATTCCTAAAGGGCTAGGAAGTATATTTTGAGTTATTTCCGCAAACACACCATGAATACTCACTAGAGCATCAAAAATGACTTAAACTTTAGCTGAAAAAAGCTTCCACTAAATGCTCTCTTTACTCTTTTTTGATCAGTGTTTCCTAAAAGCTACTGCGCCCAGATGTTTCAGGAAATTATTTAACGTTTTTGAAATAAATGAAGCTTCATGTTTTTCTAACTGGTTTTTAAAGATTTACGCCTTCAGTAAGGGCACTTGGAGGGTGAAACTTGTTAAGAAAAAGACTGGCACCGTGTGTGTTTTGGTCTTCTATATTATATTTTCAGTAATATAAAAGACATACCAGCCTTACGCTATAATCGTCTGTTATCAATGCTCTCCCTTCTCTGTGCTTTTCTAGCTGCGTTGCTGTGGAGTCTATAACTACACCATTTGGTTTGGCAGTGTGTATTACCCATCCAACGGCATTCCTGCCAGCTGCTGCTTTAACTCCTCTGACTGCAACTCAGAAGACCTCCGTAATGCAACTGTAGCCCCAAGCAAAGTCTACCACCAGGTCAGTATGTCAGTTTGTCTTTTCCATCTTGTGGCTTGTCTGCTACAAGGTACTTTAAAGGGCCCGACCAATATGGCCATCTTGGGGCCAATGCTGATACCAATAATTGGGAGTAAGAAAATTCCGATATCCAATATATATCAGCTGATATTGTACCTATATAATATCGGTTGAATGTAGTTATCAAGTACTTGTGTTAAAAACATATATATCTTAACAAATTTTATTTCAAACTTCTGTGCACTAAAGGGTGAACATTTCACTTTTGAGTTATTAAATAATGAGCCGCACTACATAATTACACAGTTTTAAATCACTAGTCAAAGCATTTTTTCCAGCCTTAAAACAGTTTTAATATTGGTGCATATTGGTGAACCATATGACGATATCGATATATCTGCCTCGGCCTAATATTGGCCAATATTATCAGCCAACCGATGTATTGGTCGAGCCCTTGTACTTTATATATTTTGTGAATATGACTGTATTTACATCTCACAGGTCCTCACTCACCTTTTCAAACCATCTCCCTTTTCCACACACTAACAACTGCCTCAGATACTCTCCCAGATATCCATCTTGCCCTTAGTTTGCACATATAACATGTCCCTGTACCCTCTGCAAACTAACCTGCCCCGTGTGTTTCAGGGCTGCTATGAGCTGGTCACTTCATTCATGGAAACCAACATGGCCATTATTGCAGGAGTGACATTTGGGATTGCTTTCTCACAGGTAAGACTTGAAAAAAAGTTCATGTCTTGCAGATGATGGTGTGCAAAAACAGGCATGTGCAGTGTTTGAGCATCAGTAAATTATATTAAATGATACTTCTTTTAAATATGGGGACAGGATAAAGATCAAAATACAGGTTATATTCTCTTTCACAATATGTGCTGTGCTGTCAGTGGATCACTACTGGATCACTTCTTAGAAGAGAAACTTTTTGTAATAGGCCTTTTTTGTGGAAGACATTTACATGCAGTTAAAACACAAGTATTAATAATACAGTGTTTCTTTGCTTTCGATTCAGTGTCCTAGTATAGGGCATGCTTGACTCACTGTTGTAACTTACTGGGACATTTGAAGAGAACAGAGACAATGTTAATGTTAATAGCAACACCTGTGTTTTTTACTACTACAAAACAAAATGTCTGCAGTGGAAAGGGGTCATTATAAATGAGACAAAAAGCTGCATTTTCAAATAACCAAAAAGAGACACATTTATTTCATTTACTTTATTGAAATCCAACTTGACATTTGTCCATTTCTTTAAAAAATGCAGTCTCTTATCTTTTTTCTTCTGAACAAACTCATGTAACAGTGCTAGAGGGAGGAAGGGCAACACTATTATTATCATAACTATGACAACAGTAATGATAGATGAGTTGTTTTTTACAGGAAATAACATCTTGATTGTGAATGTCAATCCAAATATTTTTGAACAAGTAATAAAGCAAAGCCTTTTGCTGTCTGCCTTTCAGCTGATTGGCATGTTGCTGGCCTGCTGTCTGTCCAGGATCATCACAGCCAATCAGTATGAGATGGTCTAGCTGATGTGACGTGGCAGGTGAGAGACATTTAAAGATTAAAACTCACAAGCAACCAGATGCATTGAGAGCTAAAGCTGATATGATGATGACCATTAAAAAAATGAGTAGTGTAATGTAAAAGGTGTCATTTATGATGACAAACACACTTACAGATTTATCACCAACTCCACATTTCCTCTTATCTATACAGTGTTAAAGCACCTTTCAGCAGTGTTTGTTTCGTAGCTCACGGTTTTGTTTTGTTTCAGCCTTACTGTTCTCATTTGCTGCTTTTCTCAGTGGGAAAAACTCTGTGGAACCCACTTTATTCCACCTGTTGAAACATCTGATAGACAAAGTTAATAAGTATTTGGTGAACATAATGGAGCATATAGTTGCCAAAGAGCCTGATATTTTGCTCAGGAGTTGGTGGAGACCAAAATAAAGCAAAAAGTAGTGACAGCATCATGCCTGGTGCTTAGTGGATTTTCTCATTTTAAGAAGAGATTTTCAAAATGTGGGAGACCAAAGACATAATAACAGATTTTCCAGATTTTAAATTTTTATCCTAAAATCGCACAAACCAGAAGATTAAGTGTGGACAGAGGACCACACACCTGGTATTCCGATTTCAGAGTAATGCTCACAGAAACAGGTATTATCAAATGTGACTTCAGTAGTTGATATATAGTGTTGATGTCAGCCTGTTAAACTTGTGTGGGCTGTTCTGCAGTGTAAAACAAATAGTGGGAATATCAAACATGCTCACAACTCAAAATCAGGGAGGCTCATATTCGGGTGGTTAGATTAAAAGTATGCTGTATGCATCTCACACTACAGGATAATTTGGGCAAAAATCTGTTCTGAATAGCCTTGAATTGGATAATGCCCCTGCAATTACTGGGAGCGGCAATCAGACCCAAAGTCTGCCTGATTAACCTCTAGTGTTGGGCCACCTTCAGACTTCCATTTGCCAGGCGGCCAGAAACAAGACTCCAAACAAATATACAGTAAATTTTAATTGTTGTTTACTGGATATGCAGATGGACAATTGTTTGTTAGTATTGGTTTCCACAAATTAAAAAAAAAAAACACTCAGAAACACATTCACAAAACAACTTTTTCAAGGTGATAATGTCATAGTTTTGTTTCCAGCTTTCTTGCTGCCCCAGCTCACCTTCCAGTCAACGACAATAGATCTAATTAAAACAGAATTAACTCTTTTTCTCTGTGTTTTGTCTTTTTAGGGAGATGAAGAGAAAAAGCAAGAAAGAGCCTTGACACAAGACGAGTAAATTCCCGAAACACTTATCACATGTCTGTATTGGAATTTACCTCCCTCCGTCTCTCTGCCTGTGATCTTAATGTAATATCTTAATGTATCTTATTGTAAAGCACCATTCCTTGACTCACTGCTGTTGCATCAAAATGTTCTGTACCACATATCCCACCGCAGCTTGATGTAGAAGTTGCTCATTAGCACATATCTTGGATCAATACAGCTTACAACCTACAACAAGCAGTTAAACCAGAGTTATCGGAGTTGACAGCAGTGTTGGTCTCAGATAGGCGACTGGATGCAACTTGGCTTCTCAGTTGGTTGCAGCATGCTTCACCGACTGTCATCAGAGGACCACTGCACACCTTTGTACAGAATGACATTACTAAAGCTTGAAAGTAATTCTTTAATAGATAGGTTTAGTTTTGCATATGACTTTGCTATTGCTCACCATTGTATATTCCTATGGTTGTGACATTTTGTGAACTGATGATATTTACTGAGGATGATATTTTTAGTTTATATGAAAAATAGGGAAATTGGCAGATGAGAAAAAAGGGAGAGTTCTGAGAAAGTATTTGCAGCTGTAGATAGGGCACAGTATTTTTTATCGCAGTTGCAGATTATAAGATACGTTACACTTTAAAATTGTAAATCAGTATCAGTTATTCAGTTAGGGTTAATTCTGGAATAAATACACAACAAAACAGAATAAAAATGAGAAGCTTTACTGTAAAATTCCCCAAATACTCTCCACTTTGCCCTAATATATAGCCTTACATAAACTTAAAATGATACTAAATATAACTCAATCAATTCATCAAGCAAAGCGAACAAATAAGGCCAGATGGTTGTGAAACAAATCTATGACAATGTAGACAGAAGGCCAGGTCACACCAGGAAGTGATAACTAAGCAAGTATGTTACCTGGATTGATTACAGGATAATAAGTTAACAAAGTTTATTCAAAAGACAAACTTGTACACAACTCTCTGCAAGCCGTCCCCATGGTTTAGAGCAGTTTAAACTCCCGCAGAGGAGGTTAAATAAGGTGAAAGACAAAGCTATTTTGCGACTTTAGCTTCCCCAATGTTCACACTTTGTATCCTTCAAGGTTAGTTTTGTTCACATATCCATGGTCAGCACTGTCAAGGTGACTTGCTATTGGTCAACAATGGACATTCATCTGCAAAAAAGTGAATTTCACTCAAAAATTTCTGATTTGCGTCGTCTTCGCTAGTTAATCCATTTCTTACAGAGATTTCATTAAAATGAATTGATTTTGCCACTAAATTTAGCAGGTTGAAATGCTGGTGTGACCCGCACATTTCAGGCTACAGTGCCTCTAGCTGTTGGGACAACCCAACTTAAAAGTGAGGTGAAAAACACTCATCTTAAAGATGGTGAGAGGCTATGAAAAAAAAAAAGTGAAGGTTGAAGTTAGGTGAAGAAAGAAGACGAGAGATCAAGAGAGATGCTTAAATCCTGCCAACTTTCACAGCAGCACACAACTGGCCAAACTGGACAAATAACTTAATTTCTAAATATCAGAATTTAGCTTTAAAGGAGCAACATGCAAAATTGATTCACCACTAGTGGTCGCAATTCTGCATCAGCTTTACACGAAAACAAACCTGCATGTCAGCCACACCCCCCGTTTCACTTGGCAGTCCACCTGCCTCATCCCCTGTTCTCAGCAGCTCTCTGCTCAGGAGAGGAAGAGGCTTGCTAGTGGTTAGCATTAGCTCTGCTGTCGACCACATTCTCTTGATGATAATTTAATGTTATTTCAAGCAAAAAAAAAAAAAAAAGTCTAATTGTCTCTTACTACAAACCATGACGAGTTGGAATCTCAATATGAGAACATATATGTAATTACTTGACAGTTTAAGATGTTAACCGAGCTAATTGTTGGCACTAGCTCCAGCCAGACCTGTAGCTTCCTTCCTGGGCAGCAAGAGAGGTCAGAGCCCCGCTAGCGGTTAGCATTAGCACGGCTGTTCTCTTTATCTACTTGGTTACAGTGTGATGTTATTTAAGGTGAAAAAATGTCTGTCTCTTTCTACAAAGCATGGCGAGTCGGAATCCCAGTCACAACACAATATTACAACATTTATGTAATTATCGAAGCTAATCGTTGGTGCTAGCCCCAGCCAGAACTGTAGCCTCCTTCTTGGGCAGCAAGTGGCCAGAGCCCTGCTAGCAGGTAACATTAGCTCTGCTGTCCCCCACAGCCACTCGGTTACAATGTGACAATGTGATGTTATTTAAAGCAATAAATCATCTATTTATCTCTTTCCACGATGCATGGTGGGGTAAGAATCTAAACCACAACACAGTATAAGAGCGTTTATGTGACTTTTGAACAGCTTGCGATGTTAGCCTTCCTGCTGTCTGTAACGTTAGCCAGGCCTGGGTTAAATAAAAAAATAAGCTCAGCTGCACCTCACTTGCTGTGGCATTTCATAAAGGGGGGGGCGGGCCAACGGTTCCGAGGGGAGGGAGGACACGGAGATTCACATGAACTAACATCAACGCGCGGCCATCCCGGCTCGAAAACAACAGGCTGGAGAACAACACACAGAGAGGGCAGATGACGTCACGCTCTACTCCAGATGAAATTACACCACTAGTTCTTTACATAGCAAATTTTTTTATTCCTGAAATCTCAAAAGGATAAATTTTGCATATTGCTCCTTTAAAGACAAACTTAACCAAGTGAAAAAGTTGCTTTTGCCAACCTCCTCTATTTAATACGGTGGCCCTGAAGTGCCCGTTACAATCACAAAATGAAAAAACAACAGCAAAAATAAAACAACAACAAATCACAAAACGCAATTTCAAATAGGAAAACATGGCCGCAAAACAAAAAACACAACGACAAAAAGAAACACAGCTGCACAAAGAAAAACACAACTGCAAAAAGGCAAAATTAATTTAATTATTGAAAGCTAAATTGTACTCTTACCTGGTCATGAATTCAACATTTTTGTTGTTGTCTTTCATCTATTTGTTGTTGTGGGGTTTTGTTTTGTTTTTGTCACAGTTTTTTTTCTCTTTTGCAGTTTTGTTTTACCTTTTTGCGGTAGTGTTTTTCTTTTTGCAGTTGTTTTATCCTTTTGCAGTTGTGTTTTTGTTTTGTGATTGTGACGGGCACTTCAGAGCCACCATATGTTAAAGATTTCACCTTGTTTCAGTAAGGTAGAGTGTGCCTAACATCACTGTTGGCTGTGGTTACAGGTGCAACAAAAACCAGACTCTGCAGGCTTAAAATACTTAACCACAAGAGGTCAGCGAAGCACTGATTTTCTATCTGTGAGGGTCCTATCAAATCATGAGGGTCATGAAGTGTTTTCTTCTGGGGGGATATAACGCAAGCTGTGTGTTACAGTGAGGGGACATTAGAGATATGCAGGACTACAACAGTGTTCAGTTGGTATTTACAGTATTCTATGTCGTGCATCAACATGCCATCATCCTCACCATCATCTGTAGATATATATTGGAAATGTAATTTATATGATGTAACGTTTCTCATTCTAATATGCTACCCAGTATAAATGTCGTGTCACGGTTTTGATTCTGCACTCTGCTGTTAATCTGTAATTGTTTGATAGTTTATAGGAAAATCGCACCGAAAAAATTATTGTGGCAGATGTTTTGTGCAACACGTAGCTGTTTGAACTTAGCTGTATATTTATTATGGTTTGGTTGGCATTAAGTTTACAGTTTCACCAAGTGATTTTCTATCTATCTTTAAGTGTGTGTGTGAGTGTGTTGTCTCTAATTTTATTTGTCTCCCTACCCTTGAGTTTGTATTTTCCTTGGATGACTGGGTGTGTGTTTAAGAGAGAGAGAGAGAGAGAGAGAGAGAGTGTGTGTGTGTGTGTGTGTGTGTGTGTGTGTGTGTATTTTGTGTCTCCTGTTGTACTCAACTTTTTGTCTGTCTTT
>JAQFJA010000005.1:7153982-7166446 GCA_029874485.1 Naso brachycentron
AATTGATTTCAGATATGTAACGTCAGTCAGAGCTTACTGAGCTAATTGGAAAGTAACTGGGTACCATTTAAAATAAATAATTAATTACATGGTATCTGATTGGTGCGTAGAATGGCGTACTCGCTGATACCGATACCAGCATTTTTGGAGGTATTGGCAGCATTTTCCAATAATGATATCGGTATCCGAACAACTCTATGTAAAAGGAAGGCAGAGCCGCAACAAAAGTGCAAACTGCCCCTAAGAAACCAGAGAGATTGACGGCTCAGGTTTAATATTGGCATTATTTAGACATTCTCTCTCTTTTATTTGCTGACAGATAACAAAAGTCTTCAAAAATCAAAGATGGCTGTGGTGTCAGATGTCATGCTCTTCAAACACCCTGATTGCTTGTGCAATAGCTTTGCCACATGTGGCTGTGTGGCCCAGATAATATTTGGGTGGATATATGACCGTGCCTGCTGAGTGTACCCATGTGTGTGCACTTGTGCCTTTGCGTCTCAGGCAGTTATTGGTGTGTAACTGGAGACGGAGAGCCCCGTAGCCATCCGTCTCCCATTGAGCAGCAGCGACGCTCTGCTATTCATCCCCATTTAGCGAGACAGAGAGCTGGCCTACAGGGCTGTGTGAAGTGCAAACACACACAGGGCAGGCGCCTGTGCCGAGGCTGGACACACAGACATACACTCGCACACACACAAACACACACACACACACACACGACACAACTGGATTTAATATTTTGGTGTTCGTATACAATTTAGTGTGTACGTGATCATATATTTTTATGCATGTAGATCAATATGCATTCATAAAATACTCCTATTTCAACACATAGAGTTCAAGCATATGTTAATGCCCTTACAAACATTAACAAACATATGCTGGCAAGTTAACTTTACAGACCCACAAACCCCTATATGTCTATATGCGTTCATTTGAGCCATATAGACACATATACATATAGACATACAAACTACATACAGGCACACACATACATTCATGTACATGCATACGGTATACACAAGCACACGCAAATGCTAAAGGAGATACTAGATAACCTCCCTCACACACACTTCGGCATTAACACATATTCAAAGGCGCACGCAAACACAAGCATACACGCAGGCACGCACACACACACACGCAGGCACGCACACACACGCCCTGCTCCCCCTCCCTCTGCTCTTTCAGGCACGTCTTTAAATATTCATCACTCTGGCTGCTCTGAGAGTGCCGTAAACGCTGCCTCACACTCCAGGGAATCGCTAAAGCCTACTCTATCATCTGCTCGCCCTCCCTCTTCTCTGTCTTACACACACACACACACACTTACAGCCACAGCCACTCACAAGGATAAGCTCACGTGCACCAACACTCGAAGGCACAGTTAGTGGCATCGCTGGACACACAGACACACGCCGCTACATGAATAAGGCCGCACAGGAACACAAGCGCAACTACTGACAATGAACAGATTTTGTTTGTGTGTCTGTAAATGCGTGTGTGCGTGCGTGCGTGTGTGTGTGTGTGTGTGGTTGTGTTTACTGGCTGCTCCCAGCACAGAGGGTTGAGTGGTGTTGTGTTCCAGGAAACAGGATGTCTCTTTGTTTGGGTTTTATTCTGTTGCTAAACGTTAGCCGCTTCGGTCCCTAGGGTCTGTGTGTGCCTCTTTGTCTGTCAGTGTATATGTGTGTGGGTGTGTGTGTGCACTCATGCTGTTGTGCATGTACATGTTTATGTGTTTAAGTCTGATTCCAGAAATATTTGGCGAAATGTTCACACGGAGGGTTTACCAAAAAGTGTGTGTGTTTGTGTGCATAATAAGAGTCATACCGTTAGCTGTGGCCGTTATCCCCATGTTGACCCCGTGATCAAAGTGGATCATTCACATGTCCATATATCCATAGTGCAACATATTCCTACAGATACTTCACAAGCATTAGAGCTTATGCACATTTGAGCAGCTGATCACATGTTGTCACTGAACAATGAAAGGCCTGTCTTTGCTGCCCTAAAAGCCGCCACACACGCACAGTAGATGAGTGAACAGCCAATGAAACCTTTCAGAACACAGGTCAACTTTTTCTGCTGATTGAATGTCATTCATTCCAAAAAATGTTATTCAGAACTTTGTTGCTAAAAACTGTTGAGAGTTAAAGCAGCAAAGATGTGATCATGCCTTGAAGGATTCTGATTCAATAATTGGATTCCACTTGGTTCAAATTTGATAAAAGCCTATCGTGCCTAATGCATAATTAGACTTTAATAACTGTGGAAATTTCTGTCTATTGTTTCCCGCTATCTGTTGAAAATGTTTGTCATTTTAGATTCGAAGTTCTGTTTTTCTCATTGGACCTGTGTGTGTGTGCAGGTGGTCATACCAGTATGAAAATCCCCCAAATAGTGCACCAGTTACTTCCCACTTGTATTCTCAAAAACCTCCCCGGCTTCAGTAAGTTCCCCAAGTTTTGCCATTTTTGGATACAAAAAAACATTAAGTAGTTGAAAAAACTTGTGCCTTCCATCCTGACCTTACACGGCATCAGGGGATTACACTCATTTTGGCAAAAATTCTCCCTTTTAGTCGGAGAAAAGTTCCGATTTGCTGTCAGCAGCAGCAGCACCGTGGGGCAGCACTAAGGCCTTGTTTTGGCACGGTGAAGCATGTGATTGGTCTGGAGGAGAAAAAAAGAAAGAAGTCAGGCAGTCAGTCAGAGAGAGGAGGAAGTGTGAACGAGGTCACGATGACTTCTCTGTCTGGTCGCCCTCCTCCCTCTCCACCAAGCTGTTACAGTAACCGCTCCAAGGATGTTCGGCACAACAATTAGAGACACACAATGAGCCCTGATGGAGGGAGGTGGGAAATTGATGGCAGGAAAGTGGTGGAGACTGGCAGGGAGGGATATTGGAGGAGAGAGGGAGAGGCAGCGGATGAAGGATTTTGCACAGAATCTGGAGGGAGAGAGAGACAGAGAGACTGACAGCTTGAGAGATGGAGGGTCTGAATAAGTGAACGAGGCTCCGGACGCCGTGCGAGTGCTAATGATCGAGTGCATGCATACAGGTGGCAGCGGACTTACGCTTAAAGCTACATGTGTTTGACTCCGTGTGTGCGTTTATTGTTGTTGACCATTTGGTCCTGAGTCATACAGTACACACAATATCATCCCTGTTGTCCAACACCAGTCAGCCAACTGTGCGCCTTACTCGACTGCACTGCACACACAAACCCCGACAAACACACACACACACACACACACACACAGCAGCTCAGCCAGGCATCGCCCGCAGCCACACTCTCCTTCCCACCACTGCCTCCCTCATTCATCTTTCATTAGCCCAGCTCGCACAGGAGAAACAGCCTGCCCCCCCTCCTCTCTCCACACGCCTCCACCCGTCTCTCCATCTCTCCATTCTCTCTCTATCTAACCTCCTCGCCTTTTTTCCCCCCCACGTCTTATCTTGGTTTCTCTCGCACGTAATCTCTTTTGTTTGTCTCGCTCATGTCTTGCAATCTGTCTTTTTGGATATCTCTCCTCCTCCTCCTTTCTCTTCCCCGCTCTCTGCCTCCTCTGCTTTTTAGTCTTTTTCATTCAGGCTCACTCCTTCAGCCCTTTCCCCTCCTCTCTCCTTCTCTCTCCTCCTCCTCCATCGTACTCGGCCCTCGTTCCCCTTCACAGCCTCACTCTTGCAGGTTCTCACCTCTTTATCGTGCTCTCCTTTCCTCTTCTACTCTCCCTCTCTCCTTCCTGTGCAGCGCGCTTTCTCTGTGCCCTCCCCCACCCCACCCCTCCCTCCCTTCCTGTCTCTCTTTCTCCCTCTCTCGCCTGCTCTTTCTTTCTTCCTTTCATTTCGCTCTCCGTCTCTCCCTCGATGGAGGGGAAAAGGCTCTTCGCCTCTAATTGCGGCTGTTCCGTTGCCATGGCGCGTGTTGCTCGGCACTGCGAGGTGCTGTGTGTGTGCGTGTGTGTGTGTGTGCGTGCGTGTGTGTGTGTGTGTGTGTGTGGCAGGCAGATGATTGCTTGCTGCCAGCTCTCGTTTCCCGGACGCCGATCGCATTTCTTTGCGGCAGCAGGAAAAAAAAAATGAGACGCCAGAAATAGCCCCCCTTCACACAGACCCACTCACTCTCACCGCTGCGCTGTCAGAGAAACACACACACAGGCACACACAAAGAGAGGCGAACGCACACACAGACTCGCATCAACTGCATTTCCTCTCCACCTGACATCCTCATTGCATATGACCTAGGTTACACTGTCTCTACACACCTGTAGGCACAGGCAGCAGTGGTTGTGTTTATGCATGTCTGCATGTGTCCAACTTCCTCCCTCCACATGTATGTGTGTGTGTGTGTGTGTGTGTGTTTCCTGCATCTCTAAGGAGGTTGTGTGGGGACTCCTGATTTATTTCACCTTTAATGGGAAGTGAAATGAATGTGAGCAGCAGCTGGTCTGGTCCTTGGAGATACAGCAGTCGGCTAACCCAGAAAATAGGCAGCGTCGCTCTGAAACGGTCCTCACTCCAACAAGCGCCAGGACACGCCACTTTATGCTCCACTAGCTGCACTGTTGGTTTTATTTTAAGCCGTATTTAGCTGACACCCTTCCCAGACTAACTCATAACAGGTAGATTCTTGTCGCAGGCTGGTCTCTAACCTTTGGCCAACCCAGCCTGTGGTTTCCTTCTTGTCACAACTTTTCAAAGGGTGGTTGGGAGGTAAATGGAGACAGATTACTAGCAAATAAACCTTGCAACCTTGTGCTGCAAAAGAGGATAAGAGAGGATTATAACCAGATTTGTGGATGAATCTCCATAATCATCTCCCGCGCTTTTCACCTGCAGAGTCACTGGGTTTTTTAAGAGAAGTGGAAAACCTAGATCATAATGATGTGCTTGCTGAGTTTGACAAACTAAAAGTGCCTCTAACCTGTAATTTATTTTTTTTTTTTGGTATTTTTTTGTGTGTGGCATTCCTGATTTATCATAATCGCAACAGTGG
Source organism: Naso brachycentron (assembly GCA_029874485.1). Lineage (NCBI taxonomy): Eukaryota > Metazoa > Chordata > Actinopteri > Acanthuriformes > Acanthuridae > Naso > Naso brachycentron. The sequence goes on from JAQFJA010000005.1 coordinate 7,158,988, forward strand.
ACAGAGACGGGACAGGCAGAGAAGAGAGATAGGATGACATGTAGAAAAAAACCCGGGGCTGAAGTAAGGATTCAGCATTAATACAAGGGATGGGACTGTATATATGGATAAGAAAAAGGTAGTTTAATTTCAATTTGCGATATGTTATTGATTTTTTTTTTCCAGTTTTTTTGTTAAAATATACTGGCGCTCTAAACGGATTCCCCTGCCAAAGTGTTTCACAACAGCCCCTACTTCATCACAAATATCCTCAGTTATGTGTTTATGGCTATTTTAATTGGTGTTGGTGGGGAATTGTTTCATCTCAGTTGCCAAATTATGTGAATCTGACACCACAGTACCACGAATAAATAAAATTGCTTCTTTTTACCTTTTTATGGGTATTTTCTTCTTTTTTTCTTTTTCTGTTCATGAACTTCCATATGATGTTTTGTAAAGGGGGGGTTGAAGGCTACCATTGAAAAAGAGCTGTTTCCAGGTCACATGTCGGCTTTTATATTGGTGTTATAGCATCAGAACATTAGTGAACTCTATTGACCACAAGTGTTTATTTGTTTTCTGAATGACATCAGCAATGAGGTTTAGTTATCAAGACTGCACGCTTTCATGATGTTGCTATTGACCATCACATTTGATCACAAATAACCTTATGATAAGGCTTAATGTGCCACAAGCCAAACTTCTTCTTAAGGTTGAAGCATTTTTGGCATTCACTGAAGGACTGGGCACTTAATAGGTCAGCAAGTTCTTGTTAACCTTTGTGCAGGGTTATGCATTATATACAACAGAAGTAAAGGTGGTGTCATTCCTCACCGTCCGTGTGATGTTCTAATGATGATCAGCTATGAACACCCAGTCGTTCTGGTTTGGACAGAGAAAATGTGTCAGCTTTTGTAAAAGTTACAGTTGGTCATACATGTGCGGAGAACGTGAAGGAAAGAAGTTGCCACATCAGATATGTGGGCACATTTTGGATTTGGGAACGATGACATTAGAGAGCATAATTTCCCTTAATGTAAATACTGTTGTTAAAATAATTGGAACTTTGATAATAAACACAAGAAATTGTTCAACACCTTAAACACAACCATGCCGTACAATATTATTTAACTTGCAAATGGAAAAAAGATATCGACAGAAAGAATTCCATTGTGAGGACAGGGAGTCTTGAGCTCAGTTACATTTTGTCAGTAAATTCGGCTCCCCATATAGATTTTAGGTCCTATCGCTCAGCCATTATCCATAGTATTATTGCAGTAATTGCAATCCCTTTGTGTGATTACCTCAGACAAATGATATCATGGCTGAATTGATTAGTAGCCGTAATCTCAGTGGTAGTGTTAGTTTTTCTTCAAATAAAGATCAAACACGTAAATCTACTTACTTCCCATCGCAAATATAATATCGTCACTTACCCTGATACCCAGGAGCTTTTCTACTCTTAGATTTTGTTTAGATAAATGTGTTGAAAATGATTCATCCTTTGACTGCTTTTCTTCTACAGAAAATCTGAAGGGATAAGGCTGAGAAAATAAATCTCTTGACACGACCAAAAAAAAACTATAAATAAGACCTACTAACAAGTATTACATGTGTAGCCAAAGTCTCATTTGTTGTCTTAAAGCTGTGAAAAACATTTGATCCATTCAGTTGAGTTTTATTGGCCCTCAATTTTCATGAACATGGACTCTCTGGTTTACTTTGAGTCAATTCCACACTAATTGGGTGCCATAAATATACATATTATATATTATATACATATAAATATACAAGCGAACCAAATGTATATTTATATACTGATGAAAATATTTTCCAGGTACAAAGGCATCACCCTACTCAGCCTCCCTGGGAAAGTTTACCGTAAGATGCTGGAAAGGAGGATCCGGTTGATAGTCGAATGAGTCCTTACCCCAAATGAAGGAGTTCAAGTATCTCAGGGTCTTGGTCACAAGTGAGGGGACAATGGAGCGAGAGATTAGTCGGACAACTGATGCAGCAGGAGCGGTTTTACACTTGCTTTAGTGCAACGCTGTGACGAAAAGAGAGCTGAGCCAGAAGGCAAAGCTCTCAATCTACCAGTCAGTCTTCATTCCTTCCCTCATCTATGGTCATGACGGATGGGTCATGACTGAAAAAAAGAGATCGCGGATGCAAGTGGCTGAAATGGGTTTCCTCAGGATGGTGTGTGGCGCACGATGTTCAGTCATCCGTGAGGGAGTAGAGCCGCTGCTTTTGTGTTGAAAGGAGCCAGTTGAGGTGGTTCCGGCATCTGGTAAGGGTGCCTTCTGGTCACCTCCCTAAGGAGGTGTTCCAGGCACGTCCAGCTGGGAAGAGGCCCTTTGGCAGACCCAGGTTCAGGAGGAGAGATTATATCTCTGTGCTGGCATGGAAATGCCTCGGGATACCCCAGTCAGAGCTGGCTGATGTGGAAAGAAAAAGGGAAGTCTGGGGCCCCCTGCTAAAACTGCTGCCTCTGCGAGCAGACCCCGGATAAGCAGTTGATGGATGGATGAATGGATTTCCCCCCCAAAAAATGCACTAATCATGTTAATAAAAATTATGTTTTAGTTAAATATTTGGACTCAAAAGTTTTTAAAGGTTAGAACTAGACTATAAGATGTAACAGCTATAGATGTTTCACTGTACTGGCTGTGTGTACTTAGACTTGCATGGCTTAATCTTTGAGACAAGCATATGCTACTGGCAGGATCAACCAGGTAGCTCTGTCCACTATCTAATGTGATTAGACAGTGTATCAGGTAAAGTAGTGAAAGTACTACTCTGTTCTAAACACTTCAAGCAGTCGTATTTTTTCAGAGTGATGCTATCGATCCATTTTGCCTTGCTGTGGATCGCTGGAATAGAATGTGATCATGTAACAAAATGCTGAAACTTCTGGAGACTGTTCTTGACACAAACTAGCAAGCAATAACTTTCATGAGTAAGTGTTCCAAGTTGTTGTTGTTTTTTTTTTTTTGCTTGATCCCTTCAACACCACCTGTGGCTTCTCTCTGTTGCCCAAAATGAAGTTTGGTTGGTGGGTTGTAGCAGTTTCAGGTTGATGGAAACGCACATGTACAACTGGTGACATAAATGCGTGCAACTTTGGTGCTATTGTTAATCAACCAATGTTAAGTGGAGTACTTATGAATGAAAGTTATGTCTTTCACCTTCTACATGCACATTTCTGTGCAGTGCTCTGTTGCTGTTAGACATAAGCAGAAATGTTGGAGTAGGAGCTTTAATTTTGGGAATTTGGCTGGTGTTACTGCAGCCGTCCAGACTTGGTTGTCCAGAGTTGGGTTCAGCGATGTTACACTGTCAGCAACTCGGCTGTGAAGTAATTAATGGGGGGAATAGTTCAAAAGACAACAATGGCGCTGTTACCAGTGACTTCAAAAACATCATTATAATTTTAAATAACTGAAGACATTTCAGTGAGGAGACGACTGGCTGTGGTGCCTCACGTAACAGCTTGAAACCACACATTGGTTGTTTTACTCAAATGGTTGGTTTTGTATCTTCCTTCCCTGCAGGGCACGAGTAGCTTGAGGATGACTCTTCTGACCCTGAGGTCAACCACCATGGCCACATAGTTCACTCTACGCATCAAGCCAGGAACACTGCACATGTGGAAAATGCTGTGAGCTGTGCGCGGTTTGATTGTCTCGCTAATAGATCAATAAAAGACATTAGTGGCGGGCTAACCGAACGAGCAGCGCTAATACAGGGTTAATCCAGGGTTAATGGCTGAGCAGCATCATTCTCAGGGGCAGCCATTAGTTTGCAGTCGCACCACACAATATCAGGTTCTCCTCCCAGTCATGCTCCAGGCTCCTAGAGAGATAGGCGCAGGGAGGGGAATTGAAAAGAAAAGGATCGAGGATCACCCTCAGGAGTTGAGATGAAAATGAGATATCCAGACAGATGAAACCGAATGCAAAGAAATGGGAGAGATATTGGATAACGGGGCAAGCCAGTGTGTAGGAAACGTGCGCAGAATAAAAAAGAAGGAGAAGAGGGGATGGTGAAATAGTGGTCAGAAGATGAAGGAAACTGAGAAGAGAGAGGGGAGAGAAGGAGAGGAAGGGGAGTTGAGCGCTACACTTCTCCCTGTCCTTGTAAAGTGCTGCGTGCTGTCGAAGCAGCAGCCAAGAATGTGTCAGCCCAGCCGTCTCACGCTGCCTAATGGGCTCTTAAACGCTGATATAAAGCTCACTCGCTCTTTCACCCTCCCCTTTTCCTCTCTCTCTCCCTCCTTTTTTCTGCCTCTGCCGCTTGCTCTCATTACCTCTCGTTCTCACCCTGTCCCTCACCCTGTCACTCACTTGTCCTCTCCTTCTCTTTCTCCTTCTTTCAGTGTCTGTGTCCATCAACCTCCCGTTCTCTGTCCTTCCCTTTTTCCTTTTTGCTCTTTCTACTCATTCTGACTTCCCCTTCAAATACTCAGCCTGAAGTGCTCTTGCAGGTTGTCTCTTTATTTACAACTTTTTTTTGTGGATGAACTGAACATTTCTGTCTCTTCCTTCAACAGGGTCCATAATGCCTTTTACCCAAAGGATCCATCTTTTCCTCTCACTTTGTTGCACGTCCTGTCAGCACCACTCCACGGCTTGGCCAATGCCTTTGTCTTCGGCCTGGATAGGGAGTGGTGGAGTCTTCTTAGCCCAACTGGCATGCAGGTACAGCAGCTACACACAAATACATTTATAGCGCTATTCAGACACGCAAATTACGAATCACTCAGGCCATGCTTGGATTAGGGTGTAAATCACAAGTTTATTACGATACTATATTTTATAGATTCTCTGTTTAGCAGTATTTAGTAGTATTTGCTAATATTGTAAAGCCTGCTAGTATTTAAATCTATTCAGGGTCCTATGAGACGATATTTTGTGCCCATTTGCACAATCAGTTATTCAAGAAGCTGCCATTCTTTTCTGCTTTTTCTGTAAAAGAAAAATACATGCCAAAAAACGTGTGAAAAAACAACTCGTAGTTTGAGCAAAAGTCATTTGGACAGAGCTTGATGACAACTGGTTATGACTGGTTTATGAATATATCTACATCAACCACTTCAATAATCATCAAGAAATTGTCATATGTACATCTACAGTCTCTGACCACAAATAACAATGAATTTTAAATCCACATTGTTTTACTCCAGATGAATAAGTTGGCTGATATCAGCAGCTGGATAACAGTCATATAGTAAAGAAATATGTATCGCAGAGCAGAAAATCAATCTTGAAAGCCACCAATCACAGTGGCTAATAAAGTAATCAGTTCATTGACAACAACCTTGTGAAGCTTTCAGCAAGAGACAATTGTTCTTTGTGCCAGACAGTCTAGTTAACAGTATTGCAGATACCGATGTAAACAATTCTATGATGTGACTGCCAGTTTTTGGAATTTCAGCTGAAGGTTCTAACAATCACATCATATGTTGTAGACATGTCTACGTGATGCATAATTATTGTCTTAAAGAAAATCATAGATAAGTTTTCACAAACTGTATCCACAATAGTAGACCTACAGCTAAGAGGGATTCAATAAAGAAGCCCTCTTAACAACTCATATTAATTTGTCAAAAATACATTGATATGAATATTGTTGGATTTCTTAGCTGTATTATGCTTATGAACGGAAATATCTTTTTGTTTGGGGCTGTCTGTCAAACCGTTTGAACCTGTAAACTACATTCCGTGATAATTGTGATGGGCTTTTTTTTTCTTTTACTATTTGTAGATCAAAAAAAATAATTAGCAGCCCATTTTAAATTAAAAATTACTCCAACCGCAACCTGAATACTTCTTACATGTTTGATTTAACTAATGTGCTTGTCTCACGAAACCAACATGTGTTTTACTTTATTTCTAGTAAGACATAAAAACAGAATTCAAGCTACTTAACTTTCCAAATTAACTGGTACCATCTGTAAAGGGTGCTCAGGCATGATCTGCACAGGTAATAATTGTTGAGTCTGATACCAAAATCCTCTTATTTATAGAGTAAAATGACAAATCATTGACTTTGTTTTTCATTGCTTTCACAAATTGAGCTTTTAGGGAAATGTAATGAAGCCAAATTAGCAGAGGAATGATGATTTTACATGTGAACTGCAAACCTAATTGGTTGCATTTCAATAAACACCACAATCAATACAGTTCTCCACAGATTTGTCTCAATCTGCAAACAGTGACAGTATGTGCGATATGAGTCAGGGCTGATATTGAACCACAAAGAAAAAAAGTCCCTGTGGTCTTAGTTCACACACACACACACATGCACACGCATGCATATTGTCACCTACTCGCTATCACCAGCCACGCTGATAAGAGGTCACAAGCGCTATGTGGAAGAGTGGAATGTGTGGTATGACCTTCAACCCAAATGTCAATGTTTCACTGTGGTGAGTTGGTTGAGAGAGACAGAGAAACAGAGCAGCGAAATGGAATCTCAATGTGTTCGTAAATCACAGAGAAAATGCTGTTCGTGCGTGTCAGAGAGAAAGAGAGAGGAGGTGAGGCGGGAGACAACAGAGAGAGAGACAGGCGGCGTGTGTGTTCATGCTCTATCGTGACTAACAGCCGGTTGTTATTCATCCTGGCATGCGACTCCCAGCAGCCCCCACACATCAGGTGTGAGATTGACAGGGGTAGGGGAGAGAATTGGGAGGGGGGGTGTAATGGCGTCAAAACGCTCCTCCCTCAACGCAACAAATCTAGATTTCGTACCAGACACCCCCACACCCCTCTTAGCTCTGCACCCTGTAGCTTCCTCAATGGCTCTCTTGCTGGTTGCCTGCAGTGCATTTACATGCATTTAAAGGGATTGGCTCAGACTTTGAAAGTCTGTCTCATCTGCCAAGTGTACATTGAGAGTTGTTGGTCCCCCCTCACCGTGCTTTCCATTAAAGGTGGGATGAGTCATTCTGGAGAAAGATCGTTGAAATTTGAACTCAACAGCGAAACAAATACACTCTTCCCTTCCAGCGCTCCTTTAGGGCCATTTCAGACCAAATTAGGCATTACAGCGATCACAGCAGGTTTGTGCGGCAGCGACTCGGGAGTGTCAACCGACTTGCAAATGCAAATTAACATCTTTTACTCCCTTGCGGTAGGATTGTTCAGCTCTGCTTGGTCTGATTGACCATCGCAGCTTGATATTGGGTTTCCCCAAAAGTTGATTCTGCTTCAACTTTTTGCCAAAGAACCACTGCATTTTTTTAAGAACCCTCCTGTAGTCCATACTGCTGCAGCTTAAACAGACTGCCAACATGAAATTGAATTGGACTGCGTCGCCACAAAGTTTGATTTGGTCTGAATGAGGCCTCAGAAGCTACACTGCCCAAACTGATTCCAAATCTTCCTACCTTTAAAGGGAAAATGCCCATTTTCAACCTTATCTCTATCTGAATTAGGAATATAATGTAAAATCCAACTATATATATATACAT
>JAQFJA010000005.1:7195094-7217236 GCA_029874485.1 Naso brachycentron
TGGCATCCGAGCAGCCCTCTCCTGCCCGTCCCAGCCCCCATAAACATAGACCTAGAGATGGGGTACCTGAGCACCGAAGTGTAGGGGTTGAAAGGAGACCCAGCCGGTCACCCTCCAAACCCAGTTTTGAGAGGTCAGCTCACCAACCTCAAGCAACCAAAGACTCAGCAGAGAAACCCTTGGACTTGTCTGGAAGAATACTAGACTTTGGTATGCCTCCTAATGGATTTCCAGTTAAGATGGATGCTGTAACATCAGGCACACGTTATGGACTCCCCTCTAGCCGTGAACTCCTAAAGGAAAACCTGCCACTCTCTCCTTCCTCCCATCCTCACTCTGTGGTCAGCAGCACTTCCTCAAAGGTTCCAGAGAGGCCAGATATGATCAGCACTTTACCCTCCTCCTGGGTTGTACCCAGCCCATCTCCTTCCCATACACAGCACACACCTGGCTTGCCACCCTCTCCAAGATGTAACACAGACACCGGCCTTTCACAAGCCAAAGGCTCCTCACCTTCTGTCATAAAACACAAGGGTTTGGAGAGGGTACTCCCTCAGCAACGTAGCTCATCCTGTCCAAGGATAGGGGAGCCCAACCATAATGTTTCCTCCGCCCAACACTCCTCTCTGGTTAGCTCCAGGGCACATTCTCCTAAACCCAATGGTGACTGGGTCAAACACAGCCCCAGTCAATCAGAACATCCATCGGTTGTGAGCCACCACAGAGAGGGAACTGAGAAGTCCTCCCAGAGCACTAAGAGAGGTGAAACGACTCCAGATGTATCGTCATACAAAAGGCCTTGTTTGGAGAATGGCCATCCTCCTAGTCACCTTTACCTTCCTCAAAATGATGCTTATCTGAACCACAGTTTGGCCTATGCCAATAGATACCTGCACTACCCCATCTCTGACAGCATGGCGCTGCATTCCCTGCCAATTACAGGGAAAGGCCCAGTCTACCCTCACCCAGTATTGCTGGGCAACAACAGCCTTTTCCCGACCCACTTAGCAGCAAAACACCCTTTACCCTACCACAACCTCCCAGCTGGTCCAGGAGGAGAATACCTCACTTATAACTCACAGGAGATGGCTCATCCCCTGATGCAGACTCACTCAGACAACAAGTTGCCAGAAAGGGGAGATGCAGCTTTGAAACCTCGGGTACAAGACAAAGCCCGGGGATCTGTTGATGAACGTGTGGGCCACAGAGATCACAACATTGGTACAGACATAGGTGAAGGAAGCCAAAATAAGCCTGATAGGGAAACAGGAGCACATGGACAGGGTGGCAGTCAAAACAAAACCTCTTCCTCTATAACATCCAGAGAAAAGATTGTCTGCATTGACCTTGTACATTCAGATACAGATATTGAGTCTGTCCCAACAATCCACAAACAGCCCTCTGCTGAGACCAGTAACAAGGTTAACCAAAATGAATGTTGTCATAGTAACCAAAATCTGACAAAGACTGACTACGAGCCAAAACTCCAAAACCACCTTTCCCATTCTTATCCAGTCCACTCTGGACATAGCCCCACTCTGATGCCCAATCACACTGATAGACAGCCTGAAACCCCATTTGGGAAAGCAAAAGCTCTTCGGGACACAGACTGTCCTGGGGTGACATCCACTACATTCCCCACTTCTCCAGGGCAGATCACCCAAGCAGAGGAGAGCCCAGATGAGCCGAGCCCCAGCCCAGACTCTGAAGACCAAGACCAGAGCACCTTGCGCTGTGCCCGCACATCTGGGGAGCGCAGCTCTGGTAAAGACAAAGGGGACAGAGAGAGCCAAGCTCTTCACCCCACTCAGCATTGCACAGATGTGGTGAAGCAGGAGATGGTGTGTGAAGGGGAGACTGATAAGGAGGACAGTTTTGTTGACCTTGGGGAGTCTCAAGGAGAAGGGGACGAGGATGAAGAAGAGGGTAGCCAGACTTCATCTAAAAACTCTCGTAGATCGAGTTTGGCAAAGAGGATCGCTAACTCCTCAGGCTACGTTGGCGACCGCTTTAAATGTGTCACCACTGAGCTGTATGCTGACTCCAGCAAGCTGAGCCGTGAACAGAGAGCTCTACAGGTAAGACCGTTGACACTCGTGTGAGTGTGCGAGTGTGTGTGTGTACATATACAGAACAGGATATATTGTGCTCAAATTGGTGGTAGGCTGTAGAGAGGTCATAATGACCAGTTTTTCATATGTGCAGACATTTCAAACACTTTCAGTTTTAACATCCATGTAGGAGTAAACCCCCAAGGTCCACTGTCTTTATTCATTTGCTGCAATACTTAAAACTGCTTGTAGAACAAACCTTGCATGCAATTGGCATACTCTGCATTTACAACACAAAACAGAATAATATAATTGCTGTCATGCAACTGTCCTGGCCAGAGGCTTGACCTTCCCTTTAGTTTATCATTGTCCTCATGAACTGGTGCAAGGCCAGTTGAGGCCCTCTATCAGAGAGGGCAGTTCAAAGGTTAACCAGGGCTGCCATCTTTGTATGTTGATTTAGTGAGCAGCCATTGTAAAGGTTATTTCTGTGCGTGCGTGTTTGTGTGTCTGTACGTGCTCGTCCTTTTGTGACTGCCTTGGGGCCAAAGCATGTGCTAGTGCTGATTGTGCTATAGAGCTGTATACTGTAGCTTCAGAGCATGACTATGGCAGCCTCACGGCTCACACTGCCTTTGGCTATGCTTCACCTCAAGGTTAGTGGAAGTGGAGGGCTTGCAGTGTGCTTAAAACCGGCTGCTGCCCTCTCTGGGGGGTCCTCCTAGGTTTTCTGCATGCCCCCAGCTGCCAGTCGCTATCCTCACCTAACACTCCTCCCCCTGATGGCCTATGCTGGCCTGTCTGGTTGCTGTTCAAGTTTAGAATTTTCCTCATCCCACTGGCTAAAAGACCCTCTCCTAACACACATCAAACTACATCTATAAATGCACAATTACAGCAAAGTCCTCTACACTTGGCCATCATCCCCTGTTATTCATATACATATATAGAGCTATTCATTCTAGACAAGTTAACTCCGGTTCTTTGTGCTCAATGTTCAGTGTAAAAACACAAACAAATCCTATGCTATATTATCCACTAGCTCAGAGGCAGATATGTTGATAGGTTGCACATGTCTGTCTGTTGTGTGTGCACCCTAGAAAAGTGTAACTGTGGTTTTGTCTTTGTTATGCTTGTCAATGCACAGCTGCAACACAAAGCTATCAAATGCTTTATTTCTGGACATTTAAATATTAGAATATTATACTTACATATATATATATATATAATATATATATATATATGACGTTGAAATTGAATTAGCGTTGTCAATCATGCTTATAATGAACATATTGTTTTGATTATTTTTCAAATTTGTCATGCATGCAGTTCAGAAACTATTTGATGGTTTTGATGCAGTGTTAATTGACCTGTTGAGTCACTTTAATTTGATTGTGTTCTTTTGTGGGATTGTGGCTGCCTATTGTGAATAAAGAAACATGTGGAGAAACGTAACATAAATTCATTTAAAACAAAAAGATGAAATGATGGACAGATATATTGAGACCCCCCATTCTAATTGCTTAGATGGAAGTCATATCACGAGAGGGGAGTAATATAAGTCAACCTGCAGCTAACTGGGAGGTCAGTTCTTTACATTTCTTATCACATCTGCCTCTGATGGGCTCTGTCTCCTTTGTACTCTGTATCGCTGCACACTCCTTTTTTTTTCCCCACTCCCTTCTTTCCTCTTTTTTTCATCTCCTCTCTCTGCCTCAGGGCTTAGATGCATACGTTTCCTAGCCATGTTTATGTTTCAGGAAGGGAGATGCCAGGACTTAAGCCCCAGAGCGCATGGACTCACAGTGGCTGCAGTAGTCTAATCTATGTCTTGATGCCATACTTGTGATTTATCTGTCTACCTTTTTGTCCTGTGTGTGTGTGTGTTTGGGTTTAATTTCTTTGGCATTTTCTTTGATTTGAGACAATGTGATTTCTGACGCAGTTTTTGCTTCTGTAGCTGTTGAGGCCAGATTGAGGCTTAGAGAGGTGTATATGCGGCATGGGCAGACGATGAGTGGTTTTCATGGGTTGTCTTTGCATTTGTGTGTGTGTGTGTGTGTGCACAGCGGGCAATGATGCGGTTCTCGGAGCTGGAGCTGAAGGAGAAGGAGGGCGGCGGAGTGTGCGTGTCTGCTTCGGCAGCGGCAGCAGGACGGGAGCTGGCAGACGGCCAGCACAGAGAGCGAGCGCTGGAACACTGCCAACACACCACCAGGCAGGGAGAAAAGGAGGGTGAGTAACCCAGCACCACACACACACACACACACACACATTCACACACACATTCACACACACACACACACACACACACGCATCCACTCTGCAAATGAACACTCAGAAAGGGACACACACAAACAATAGGTCCGCGTGCACGCTCACATGCACTTGCAGCAAATGCTGAGGCAAGACCGGGTCACTCTAAAAAAAGACTCACTCTTCCATACAGACTCAGCACACACACATGCACATACTCTTACTCAAGCTAGGCAGCGCAAGCGAAAAAGCCAGCAAGAAAGACGGAGAGGGGGAGTTTTATTTTCAAGAAGTCTTTTGTGCTTATCTGCGCGGAGAGACGATCGAGAGGGAGAGCAAGAGGAGAAGGAGGGGCAGAAATTGCGTGAGTGAGAGAGGGAGAGTAAAAGCAGGGGGAGAGAGAGTTAGTGGGTGAAAGCGGATGGGAGAGCGCAACGGAAAGGGGTGGGGGGTAGAGAGGAGGGGGGTTAGTTACATTGGCTGGGAGCCCAGCTGTGTGTTGGAGCGAGGCCGCGGCTGACGTGTGAGCCTAATTATGGCATGGAGAGAGACAGTGAGGGAGAGGGAGTCGAGGAGGAGGGGGGGGTTTGGTTGGGGGCAGAGTCACGCTCAGTGTGAGAAGGGCGTGGTGCGGTCATGCCGTGGGGGAGGACAGAGGAAGGGGAGGGAGAGACATGGGAGTCGCCGTGCGCAGTGAGTGTGCAGGATGTTTTCTTGCCTCTCCTCGCTGGAAGTGCGAGCGGCTGCAGCGAACCCGTCAGCCTGCTGGCTCGGCTCACATCAGATTAAAAAGTCTTTACCCCATCAAAGTTTTACTGCCTGTCTTTAAAGCAGAATAAAAGCTGGCTGGTGTTTAACTGGCATTCTCCCTCTGTCAATCCCCCACCTCATCTCACCCCCGCCCCTTGTTTCCCTACTCTCTTTCTCTCTGTCTGTCTGTGTGGTTTTTGCGGTCTGTCTGTCTGTCTGCATTCTTTCCTCGTTTGTCTTGTCTCCCTTCCATCTTTGCCCCCTTTCTCCCTGCCTGTTTTCCATCTGCCCTTCTCTGCTTTGTTCAGGTGTCCGGCCGGCATATACAAACAACAGAGTTCCAGTCCTCCAGAGGTGTGGTGGCCAGAAGGAGCCTTTGTCCCCAGGGCATGGGGCCCGAGATGGGGCCAGAAGTGGCAGCCAAGGAGGGCAAAAGGATGGAGCCAGGAGAGTGACGAAGGAGAGTGACGGAGGTCATTGCGTGCCCCCTATTTTGACACCGGCAAAAGGGTACCCTGAGGAGAAGGTCAGCCCTGGCTTCGGACCCACCAGGAAACGCCCGCTCGTTCCCAAGGCTGCGCAGGCGGACACGGAGAGGGGGGAAGGAGAGAGGGTGTCTCACCCAGAGAAAAGAGCCAGGATTTCTATGGGTGAGAATTTCTTGAACATGCCTCATCACCCACATGCCACTTCAATTTTTCTCAAATCAACCCCCTCCTCTCCCTCCCTCTCTTCATCTGCTTTCTGCGCATCTCTCTAATTCTGCCCATTCTTTTCCCTTCATCCTGTGTTCTGCTGAGCCCTGTCTCATCCCTTGTTCTTTTTAAAAAATTGCTCCATTTCTTTTGTCGCTTCCTCCTTCCCAATCAATTCCACCTTAAACCCGCTCCATCACAATCCCCGCTCCCCTCCACCACCACCACTCTCTGTCCCATCTTTCGCTCTGTGTGGCAGCCAGCTCAGAGAAGTGTTTAATCCTGCCTTTGAGCGGAGTGCGAGAGAGAAGCGAGGAAGAGGGACAGCCATTCTCTCTCTCTCTCTTCTCTCCGCTCTGCCGTTCCTCCCCTGCGCTTACCCACCCTCTTCAAAGCTGCTCTTTTCTTCTCTTTTCATCTCCTTTCTTTTTTCCCTCATCTGTTTGGGTTCCCTTTTTTTTCTGGCATGCGGTATCACGCTTGCTCTCCCCGGCACTGGCAGACGAGTCAAATACCCGTCCCCCATGAATTTCAGGGGGGAAGAACTCTCCCTCTGCTTCTCAAGTCTTTATTGCTTTGTGTCTCCGCTCGATTCTTGACTTGTCTTCCCCTTTTACTCTTCAATCTGTCTCTTTCACATCCCGTTCCCTGCCTCTCTTGCCTGAGTGTTCGTGTGTGTGTTAAACGTATGGCTTATAGGGGGTTTTACAAGCTATAAGAATGTAGTGATTTATGGCCTTTGTTCTTGATACTCAGTTGTTTGCAGGTTGGTATGTATACACATACAGTAGCACTGTGTGTGGCAAAATGTGAGTGCCGTGTCTTTAAATGGCTTAACACTCTTTATGTACAAGAGTGTCAATTCAGAGATCCTTGAAGAAAAATGTGACATGGTTCAAGTTTCCTCACTATGCCTCTGAGTCTGTACATCAGGTTTTAATGACCTTTAGAAATGGGCAATAAGAATTTCCTTATCTTATTTTAAATAAGGTTGAAACTTTAGAACGATCAACTTTGTTACGTGAACTGTATTTCAGCGATGACAAATTATGTCTGTTGATTGCAGATGAGCGTGAGCACGCCAGTCCTGATGAAGATGACGACGACGAGGTGAGGAAGCTCAAAGTCTGTATCGAGCTGAAAGGACTGCGACTAAGCAAGCCTGCCTCTGGTGCAGCTTCACCTGATGGCTCTCAAATCAAACAGGAGAGGGCATGGCCCCAAACCCGAATGGTAGCGCCAAACCAGAGCCTACGGGAGCGTAAGATCAGGTCTGGTGAGCCAGAGGACAGAGCCACAGCGCAGCGAGCCGACATCAACAGGAAATGGGGCTGCGAGAAGCTACTTAATGGTAAGAATGAACTGCCAGTCGTGCAAGCGTCTGCTGAATCTCTGAGTTCAGCCGGGGTAACGGAAATCTATCTTTGGCTCACGTTTCGCTTTCTTGTTGAGCATTCTGTCTTTTGGGGATTTCCCGTGAGCCGTCGGGGAGGGTGCAGAGGAAATGAGGTAGGGGATACTTCCTCCTGCTAGTGGAAAGACTGGGGAATCAGAAACAGGACCTTGGGACTAGAAGCTAAAATACCCCTCTCCCCTGTGGTTTTATGCTTTTTGTTTAGCTGTTCTACAGTGGGTTTTGTGAGAACGATGAAAGTGTGAATAAGGGAAGTGGCTGGTGGAGATATGCGTGGGCAGGTGTAGTGTGACTAATGTGTGATCAATGATTTTTCTTTTCTTTTTCCCCTCTAGACCAGTCACAGGGAAAGGGATGTTGGTGTGTGTGTGCGTGTGTAAGGGGGGTAACTTATTAAAACCAGGGCTTTACCTTATTCATGTGCCCAAACTGAGGCCAAGGGAGGCACAGACGTAGAGAAAATAAAAGGCAGGAAAGAGATTAAAGGAAGTGAATAAAGCGGGGGAGATTTTGGTTTTATGTTTCCTGCAAAAACCACAGGCCTTGATTGGCTGCTGAATTATTTTTTTGGTTTCACCTTTTTAGATAACATCACCGTGGCAACAGACATGTTTTTTTTGTTTCGTTTTTTTAACAATGAAAGTGTTGTTTCACTGTGTCTCTTCTGGGTCTGGTTTTTTTTTTTCTTCTTTTTTTTTTTTTAAATCTGTTTTCAATTTTTCAATTTTAATCAGATAAAACACATTCATTTCCGTTAATTATCGCCTATTCTAAAGAGTTTTTTTCTGCCAGAGGCGTCACAGAGAAAGCGCTTATATAATTTAGAATCAGTGTGAGAAACAGTGTGATTTCACTTTGCTCCTCATTAGTTCTCAGCTTAGGACTGATATAATGTCCTGTTTATTCTAGAAGGTATATTGTAACACAGATTAGACACAGACCAGAAATGCTTTGAGGCAACCTATAGCTGGAAATGCATTTCCATTAAGCTATTAAGTAGCATTTTTACATTATGGTTTCAAGGGCAGGTTTTTATTTTTACTGTAAATATGTACTGTATGAGGCTGAAACCAGACAGTGCCACATTTGTTTAAGGAGATTACTCATAGCAGTGTCCTTGCTGCAGTGAATGAGTGCGTGCAAGTCACTGTGGGGGTGTTTATGTGAGCCTGCAAGTGTGTGCGGTTTATACGGTTTTTTTTTAATTTTCCTGAGCGAGCAGGCATGCTGCGCTACCAGACAGCTCTGTGCGCTCATTAATAAACCAACAGAGGGTGAGAGATGGCCTTGCAATACCTTCCCATCCTCCCCTTCAACTGAGCTCTCACACTATCAGCCGTTCACTCTGCCTCCCTCATCCCTTTCTCTTGCTCTAGGAGTAGCTGCGTCTCCCCTCCCCCCCAGCCAATTGAAGGACAGGGCGCAACCGCTGGGCCCCTTCTCAGGTGACCGTGGCCTCAAGGAGCCCAGGAGGGGCCCCCCCTCTCCAGCCCTGCAGCCGTCTGTGGGAGGCACACCTCCCCTCAAGCCCCGTCGCCATAGTGACACGGACAAACCCAAGGGCAAGCGGCCGTGCAAGACCAAACACACCAGTCAGAGGGAGCGGGAGAAGAGGAAAGAGGCCACACCTAACAGTCCAGGCCAGCGTTGTGTCGCTGATCTGGGAGCAGCTGAAGATGACAAGGTGAGTGCTGATAGGGTGTCTGGCCATGATGCGGGCGTCTGGGTGTTTGTTGCAGCGGAGTCTGTTTCAGTATGCCTGTCGGCGCCTCTGATTATGCAGCTGGGAGAGAGAGGGAGAGGAAGGAAGTATGTTTACAATGTTTAGAGGGCTGCTGGAGCTTTGACCTCCCTATGCCCTTAGCGACTCCCCGTGGAGCGCCTGCTTGCATGTGCGTTTGTCTCTGGCCTTAATTGTCGAACGTGTGTCAACGGTGTTGTTTTGTGTGTTATGTGCGTGCCAGGGCTGTGAGTGTCTGCGTGTTTGTGAGCATTCCTGACATAACAATAAAACCCTGGAGCAATTATACCTCGCGCTCAGTGGCGAACACAAGGCTGCACACACTCCTTCGCTCACACAGTGAGGAATGTTGCAGCCTTGGTCGAGCGTATGAAGGGTCTGAGTTCAAAAGAAGGGGTGAAAAAAAAAAAGAGCTTGGGGAAAAATTGAGGGGAAAAAAAGAAGGCTAGTTGTTTTCCGCCCGCGCTGCTCTCCTCCCCTGCTCCTCCTCAGCCTGACAGCTGCTTCGACATTGGAATTCCACTGAGAGGGCACACACACACACACACACACACAGAGGCAGGCAACTCCCTCTCTTGTGAGTTGCGCTCCAAAGGCTGTGTTGGTTTAGCGGTTAAAGAAAAGTGGCGTGCCAACCTGCAGTGTTTGGGGCGTGAACAGTTGGTGTGAAATCTCTGTGCATGTGTGTTTTCAGCGACTGGTAAAGTGTCTTCTATAGACTATAATCATACTTAAACACAGATGTTGTAAATGAATACTCTATCTATATTTTAAGCTATATGAAGGTAGTGTGCAGAAGAGCCAATTTGATATGAAGATGAGATTTTTTTTTTCCTTTTTTAGAATAAACATCCAGCTTTATTGAACATACAGTTTTTCTCTCTGGATGAATTTTGGCCTTGTGAGGCCACTGACAGAATGTGGAATACTTTTACCAGTTTTGTATTTGCCACTTCATTAATTTGTGGAAAAAATATTTGAGTGTGCATGCATATACACACAAGTGCATGTCCTGCTGAGTGTGTGTGTGCTTATGTCCGTGTGTAGTCTCCATGTGCCCTTGAGTGTCCGTGTGTGTCCCGTCTGCTATGTGGCAGGGGCTGTAACACTCTCTCTGTCTCTCTCACTCTCTCCTCAGCTGAGTGAGCAGCGCGGTGCTCCGAGGAAGGGAGCCGCCTCTCCTAATCATTATCCCTGCTCTCCAGTCAAGCCCTGCTCCCCCGCTGCGCTCTGTCCGCCCTGCCTGCAGCCCCAGGCGAACGGCAGAGCAGGCGGTGTCCCACCAGAGGCGCCAGGGGTGCACAGGACCCCCCCTGCCGAGCCCCCTGTGGTACGTCCGATCCCGCCAGAAGCTCGTCGCCTGATCGTGAACAAGAACGCCGGGGAGACTCTGCTCCAGAGAGCGGCACGGCTGGGCTACGAGGTAATAGGCTTCGCTCATCCTCCCTCCTTATCGCTTTCTCTCTTCATATTTTACGCTCTTACACTTCGTCTCTTTCAAATCTGCGCTCTCTCTTCTTAAATTGAGCTCATTTTCTCCCCCTACTTTGTTCCTGTCTGCAGCAGACATGGCTCGACTTTTTTTTTCCTCCAAAATTGTCTTTCTCGATATGATTCTTCTCTTGCATCTGTCATCCGTTTCTTGCTCCCTCTTTTGCTTTTTTGTATCATTTCCTCCTATTTCACCCTTGCTCACGCTGTGTTCTCACCATACTCCCATCTTTTTCTGCTCCTCTTGTCCGCTACTCTCGTTCTCTCTCAGGTTTCCGCTCTCTCCCTCCCCCCTCTTTCCTCTCAGCACTCTCTTTCTCTTCCTCTCTTTGTGACTCAGATTGTCGTTGGCACCCCTCCTCCTCCTCCCCGCGAGCGCACACACACATACGCACACTCCCCCTCCGCCTCCCCTCCTCTTGCCTCGCTCCGCACTCACATCTCATTAATTTTCCGTGAGGCGAAGTGTGACACACACACACGCACAAACACACAGTCACACATGCACGTGCGTGCGCCGACAGCATGAGGGATCGGTGGGATCATTATAAAGAGACTGATGCTCGCTGCCTCTCTAGCATCGGAAGTTTTTTTTTTTTCCTTCTCTTCTTTGTGTGTAGCTGCCGATCGTTGCCTCCTAAACCAGATCCTCTCATTTTCCACACATGCGAGAAAGAATGAGACTGGTGTATATTCTGCTGAATTTCTCAACTCCCGTGGTTCTGAAAGCTTTTAATTAAAGTTGGATGGCCCACCGTCTCGTTCTTCCCCATCCCTTGTGTTTCTCCTCGTGAGCCTAAACGTTCCTCCCCCCTTGTTGACTGATTTTGCAAATTGATTTATTGATCCAAGTGGTTTTAATGCCACTTGAGCAGCACATTGTGCTGTGTGTGTGTGTGTGTGTGTGTCCACCTTTTCTTATTCGCCTTTGACATGGGCTTTGTGTTTGTGTGCGCGTGATAATTTTTATCACCAGCAGAGGTATCTTCACAGAACTGTAAATAGGTGTGGGTATCTTTTGTTGCTCATTAACCGGTTGCTTTATGGTTGTGTGTGTTTGTTGTACACATTTATGATGATGAGGTGTGTGCGTGTGTGTGTGTGTGTGTGTGCGAGAGTCGGAGTGGGAAAGAGCAAGAGTGTGAATGAGAGGTAAGCACTGGGAGTATAATCGCGTTCTAATGGCCCTCTAATGTGCCGTGGTGACTGTGGTTAGCAGTGGCGGCGGCTGTTTTTCTCTCTCGCTCGCTCGCACGCACACACACACACGCACACACAAACACAGGGTGCAGCGCAGCAGCAGCAGGGTTCAGTCAGCCGTGCTGGAGAGAAGCTGGCTCGTCTCTCTGATTTATGCGTCTCTCTCGAACGTTTTTTTCCCTCCCTCTCCTTTTTTTCTCTATCCCCCCCTTCGCATTTTTCCCTTCCTGCGCTCCGCGTGTGGAGAGGGAAAGAGGGAGGAGGGAGGAGAAAACCTGAGACTACACAAACAAGGCACTGACCGCTGCGCAAACAACACCCCCGCCTTCCCCTTCCCCCCTCCCTCCCTCCCTCCCTTTCTTTCTCTCCCTCTCTCTCTCAGGAAGCTTGTCTCTCACTGCCTGTGTGTGATAAGCCTGGGGCAGACCCCTGGGGCTCCCACACACATATACACACACACACACACACACCCACGACACACACACACAAGGACGTGCGCAGAGAGACACACCAATTTATGCATACCGCCCCACACACACTTGCATACAAGCCTTTAGACGCACCGAGCGCTTGTCTCACGCTGGTGTTTTAGCGCCGCAAGCTCTGGGCTTATCACAAACAGGCAGAGAGATATGAGGGCCTGAGAGACAGAGAGACACACACACACACACACACACACACACACACACACACACACACACACACACACACAGCTCACATGCTGATTATGAGCACACACAGAAATATGCACAGTAAAACACCCGTTATGACCCAATAAGCACATGCACAGGCATCCTGACGTGTTCTTCTCCATATGCTGCACAGAGCGACGACTCTCTACTCTCGCTGCTGTCACACACCCACACAGACCTGCACATGCAAATTCAAAGTCACCTCATGCACACACACATGCACAGGCAGACAAACACACACATACAGGCCCTACGTGCTCACTACAAGTACACACGCACCGAAATACACAGTTTGTTACCCTGCAAGCACATGCACAGACATCCTTTCGTATACAGACTTGCACATGCAGCAAACAGAATCACGTCATGCACACATGCATGTAATACAACACACGCGCAACTATTCTGTGCCGTTCCCGATGCCCAGCTTACACTGTGCATATTTCATATTCGTTTAGTTTTGCGATCCGTGCCTCTGCACACGAAAGCCCACTCTCTCTTTCTCTCCCCCCCCCCCTCGCTCGTCCCTTTTTTATTCTCTCACCCTCCCTCGTCTGCCTCGCTCTCTGAGCATTTGAAATGGTAATGAGGAGAGATTCTGCGGATGTCTTCATCCCTCTCCCCCTCGTGCCGGGGCTTGAGGCGCCTCAGCTCTGCCCATTGAAAGCTCAGATAAAGGTGCAATCTGTCATTTATTCTCCCCACATGAATCACTTGTGATTTTCCTTCTCGAATCCATGTACGTTCCAAGCAAAGAGAGAAACTTAATTGCATTTTAAGTGCCCAGTCAGACCAGCGTCTATGATAGATGCAAAATTTTAGACAAAAATTGCAGCCAATAGCAGATTTGCTTGTGAAGTCAGAGTAAATCCACACTGACTTTCCAAGTTCAACTTTGGTGAACTTTGACTCAGATATGCTCTTTGTCCAGCGGCAAAGGATGTGTTGACCTTTGAGGAAACAGACTCACAGAGTCGAAATATTAGCTGCATCAACCCATTCACTTTTGTACATGTACTCTGCCTGTTGAAGTTTGAGCAGTCCCACAATAAAAATGTAACGATCTATGATCTGCACTCTGTGAATGTTCAAAATAAATTCATCACTGATTGAGCTAGCTAGATGCAAACTGGCTTGGTGAACTGCTTTGGCTGGCCGGTGCCTTTTGTTCAGTCTTTTTTTTTTATTATGTTGATGAAAAAAAGCAAAAATGTTTCCCATACATGCAAAATACAGGCCACAATATCAAAACTTTCTCTAAAATGCAGAATTACATGCTCAGATTAAGCGGTGTTATTGCACAGAGATCAAAAGAGTTTTTACCTCCATTGCACTTGTACCCGGATATTCTAAATCTATGGCCTGAGAGATGTGGCGGAGGTGGCTAGATCTGGTCAAAGACAGCTTTTAATGCGTCTGTAGGACACCTGTCACCTTCAGTAAATGACTTACAAAACAGAGACGCCATAGACATCTTCAGTTAGCTTCATTAAATACAATATGGAAGTACATATTTTGCTGTAGCCTCAAATTTGCATCAAATTTCAGGCTATTGTCAGGGACTATTTTAAGATATATAGGCACACATTTATGCCAATTCCTTTCATGGAGGCTTGCGATGGTAGGTGGGATGATTTCTTCCTCAACTCAATTCCACCATATGACAAACTCATACCAGCATCCCATGTTCAAGTTCATCTTCAGGGAGGAGGCTGATAATTGTATCATGAGCGAATTTCAGGATGGGCTGTTCGCCCTGCTGCCTTCTACCATCAATGGTGTAAAGAATGTAGAGCATAACGGACAGTCACAGGACACAGAACTCAAGAGAGCGAGTGCAAGAGGATTCAAACAGATTGACTCTCACCCTCATGTTAAAAAAATCTACAAGCCAGCCCATAAAATTTACATCAAGATTAAAATACATTAGCAAATTAACCTTAAACGTATGCCTGGATAGAACTGAATTTGATGAAAAATCCAAAAGTAAGTTAACCATTTGTGCCAGGACCTTCAGGATCACCAGGCTAGCTACTGTAGCATGTGTTATGCTAAGGCAGCGGTCAGCTAACTGCAAACATAGAAGTTATCTTACAAGTGGTAAATAGTCTCACAGGACTTTCTTAAAGTGAAATTTCCGAGGACTTTTGTGAAAAAATTTTTGCTATGTCACTAATATTTTTGTTTTGACTGTTCTTTCCTAAAATGAAGTGACCTGTTTTATCATAGTTTGTAATTAGCTGATGAATGTTAATATGCAGGACTTGGTTTAGACTCGAGGCATTCATTGCGATCCGAAAGGTAACAGGTGAATATTCCTATTTTCGTCTTTAGTGTTGGCTAACAGCATATGTGTGCTTCAGTGTAAGGTTAATTAACAATTTTAGATAATCAGATTCTGTGACCCTCAGCGCAGCCATTCAACAACAGCCTGCCGCTCGCACACGCACACCTACTTTAAAATATCCACACAATTCACTTGCCTAGGCACGCACCAACTTCACTGCTTTGACTGCTGCCCCTTCGTTGCAGAGGGAAAGCCACTCATGCATCACCTGCCACATGTAATACGCGTCTACATATAAGCGCACACACATCTGTTATATGCGCGGAGCATACAAGGCAGCTCTGCAAGGGGTTAAATGTCTGAGTAATGCATTGATTGCAGGCGAGCGCAGGGAAGCATTCTAGAGAGGGAGATTAGAGGACGGAGGGAAAGAGGAGGGAGGGGGGGAGGCGGCGTCTCATTTTACCGCACAGTGTTTGTGTGTAAGTGTGTGTGTGCGCTTGTGTGTGTGTGTGGCGGGAAGCCGGGGCTCTCGTGCTAAGCTCCTCGCTCTCTCCCAGCGATATTAAACACGGCTTCGGAGGTTTAGCGCTACGCCTCCTCCACAGCCACAAAAACACACATGCACACACACACACACAAAAACGCACACACACACACACACGCTCAGGCAAGCTGCATATCAACACTCTCTACCCGCCAGTCTCTCTAACACTTGCTCTCATTCACTCACACAGACAGACTCACGCATGCACACACACAGAGAGCGAGTGGAATCCCCCAGAGGGAAGCTTCGGCACAGCGCTCCTGAATCTCTCTCCAGCAGACAAACAGAGTGTTGGCAGCGAGCGAAAACCAGTTGGAGCGTCGTCCCGCTCCCCCCTTGTTTCTGTCTTCCTCTCACACTTTTCCTTGCTCACACTTGCTCATTGCCTTTTTCTCAATCCTGCTCTCCCTTTTCCGCATTGTAGCCCCTTCCCCCCACCAGTTTGATCGTTCTCCGTTCATTCCTACCACCCTCCCAAAACACACTCACGCGCACACACACACACACACACACTTAGCACTACCACTACCACTCATCTCTTGTTATTATCAGCTGCAGCCCAGAGGACAGCCGCGGCAGATTTCATCCACAGATTCATTAATCTGTCATCTGTTGGGGTGTTGCCTCTCGCTTCTTCCGCCCTCTCTGGTCCTTTTCTCATGCCTCCGTCGGTCTGTTTTCTCTCCGTTGCCTGTCTCTCCTCCTTCTCTCTTCCTCCCTCCATCCGCCCTGTGCTGAAAGAGAGAGAGAGTGGAAGAGAGAGATAAACACTTGGACAAGACGGCAGGCTAGAATTAGCATAGAAATGGAAGTTTGGAGTCATTCCCCAGGTTCAGATGAGCAGTTTCCCTCCCCTCGGCACAGGACTGTTAGCAGGACGAAGTATGAGTGTGGTTGAATGCATGAGTCTCACACTTGCATATATAAATACATATACTAAAATATATATAAAAATATGGATTTCTCTACCTGTTTTCATTTGCATAGTCCCACACTAGGATACAAACACATACCTGCAGTGTTAAAACACACGTCAGACTCAGACTCAGGTCCCATATAAAACACACGTGGCCGTGCTGCTCCCTATCTCTCAGTCCCCTCTCTGTTGAGTAGCAGCAGACTCTGCGCCAGTCCAATAAAAACCAGTCTGACTACTCAGTGCTGGATGCCCAACTGTCACAGCCCTAGACCAGAGGAAACGTTTCCAGCTCTTGAGCGCCTCTATCAAATCTCTTTGTTCCGCTTCCATTATGCTGTGTTCAGAGCCCAACCATCGTAAATAGCTGCCACAGTGGCGTCCAGGTCCAACCATGGCATACACACATTCACACACACACTCATACGTGGACAAGCAGAATCTGGCAGGCTAAATACAGTTGAGTCACACTTAGTCTCCTCTGTTTTGGCGCCAGCTCTAGTATTATGGAGCATTTGAGTGCGAGTGCGTGTGTGTTTGTGTCTGTCCAGCACAGGAACACACTCAGTTCCTCCTTTCTCTAATTTCTCTCCCACAGGAACTGTAAAGGGAAGGACTGTTTGCGTATGTTTCTCCTGTCTGACTCGCGTGTTTGATCTTGTGTTGCCGGGGTTGTCGTTACACATGCATTCATACAAACACACACGCACACAAACACAAAATCTCACACACTAAACCCTGCTCTCCCTGGCTCTCTTTAGGAGGTGGTGCTGTACTGTCTGGAGAACAGAGTATGTGAGGTGAATCACAGAGACTACGCTGGTTACTGCGCTCTCCATGAGGCGTGCGCTCGCGGCTGGCTCAGCATAGTCCAACACCTGCTGGATTACGGGGCCGACATCAACTGCAGCGCACAGGATGGCACCAGGTAAACCACTACATTAATTCATATGCACACAGTCGCTGCACCTTTAACTTGCATAAACACGTCTCGCTTTTAGTGCATATCTTCTTAGGGCAAAAAAGGGCTTAGTTATCAAGTTTGCTCTAGACTTAATTTCAGGGGGGTTGTTTTTTTGCATAGTAAGAGCAGTGATTTGTCCGATGAGCTGAGTTTTAAAAAGCTCGTGCTTTCAATGCCATGTCATTAAAATTAACAGTAGGGGGTCTGTTTCAGGAAACTGCATAGATCATAAAGGTGTATGGCACAGCACTAAGGCTTTTATTAACCATTACCAGATAACAATATTAGCTAGAAAATTACCTGTCTTCAAAATCTGCAAATTCCATTTTACTTTTTGTGCCACTAGGTCAGAATTTAGAGGAAATCTAAAAAGGTAGAAGCATGTGAGT
Organism: Naso brachycentron; assembly: GCA_029874485.1. Lineage (NCBI taxonomy): Eukaryota > Metazoa > Chordata > Actinopteri > Acanthuriformes > Acanthuridae > Naso > Naso brachycentron. The sequence continues at coordinate 7,212,488 of JAQFJA010000005.1, forward strand.
TATCCTTTAAGTTTTACCGAATGGGAGATTAATTTAAGTCAAACACCAAAGTGCACATGGAGAGAGCAGGAAACCTCCATCAGAGAAACTCTAGCATCGCCTACGGGTCTTTTCAGTGCTGAGAGTTATTAATAAAATGAATGTATATTTCTGTGCATCTAGACCGATTCATGATGCTGTGGAGAATGACCACCTGGACGTGGTGCGGATCCTACTGTCTTATGGCGCTGACCCCACGCTGGCAACATACTCCGGCCGTGGCCTGCTCAAGATGACCCATAGTGACAGCATGGAGCGCTTCCTCACTGGTAAGAGACTTTTCCATCTTGTCATTCAGCCAGGTCATTCGTTCCAGTCCACATTCTCACCTTGCCCCCCCTCTGAACCTTGTCTGTCTGTGAGAATTTTAAGTTGAAATCTGTGGTTTTGAGAGCAGATATAAATGCCAAGGACAGATTTTTTTTTCCCTACATTCAGTCATCAGACTCATCCAGGTTCTGAACCTCAGGTTGGTTTTGTCGTTTCCTGGCAAAAAGTAAAGTAAGAACTGGGGGAATTGAAGACTTCTGTTGAAATCAGGATTTCCCTTCCCAAGTGATGTCAATCAAAAATAATGTTAATCTTAAATTTCCCTCAAAATTAGAATAAATTTTGTCAAAGTGCTCAGAAGTAGTAATTTCACAGCATGCATGCATCTTTTATGGCTAAGGCTGGTTTTGTTCAGTGTGGAAAAAAGCTTATAGTTCTGTCACAGCATATGTTAAAGTTACACATTTATTTAAAATCTACATTTTTTAACCTTCAGCCACTTAAATCCGAAACCTGGACAATATAATAGAGGTCTTGATTTTATTGCCTAAAATTAACAATAATATTTATAATATTTAATGATAACGATGCATTTAATAGGGCTGGGAATCGCTAGAGGTCCCATGATATGATATTATCACGATACTTGAGTCACCTTACGATATTGTCGCGATATTGCGATATGTTGAGTATTTCGATACCGTATATTGTGATTTTTTTTCACCGTTCTCAACTACAAATCATTTTCCCAAAGTAAATCTTTGTCACCATTGTCTATTTCATCAAATTAAAGTTTTTAGTTTATTCATTTCACTTCAGTAATTTTTTTATTGCATTTTTTACCTCACCAGTGAACACTTAGCACAACTCGTGGACTGAAAAATCAATTAATTTTTATTATTCTATTACCCAAAAAGTGTAGTTTGTATTTTCAGCATTACTTAAGAATTTATGTAAAAAAAAAAAAAAATCGATACTTGGTGTCTGTGTATCAATATAATACCGTCATGCAAAATTTTGCGATATTATGCTGTTTGGCTTTTTTCCCCCCTACCTTTAGCAAGTGTTTTGCCACAAGAGCAATAGATTTTTTTCTTCCCCCATGCAGACAAAGTGGAATGCAAAAGCCAGGAAATTCAAATTTTACCATGTCTTTTACCACAAAACTTAAAATTATAAAACACTACAAAAGGAACAAATCGAAACCCTCTGAGATAAAGAGGTTTTCAGACAGCAGGTACACCACAGAGTGGATATCGGGGTGGGGCGAGGGTAAATTGTTGAAAGGACTGGGCAGCAACCCAGTTCCCAAATGCCAGAATCTTGGCTCATTCACTGTTTGCTGTTTTTGCAACGCTCTGACCTCTGTGCAACCTGTTGTCTCTCTCTGTAAATCCCCACCCTCCAAATCCCAAACGCCGTTACAAGACATGTCCGTCTCTGTCATCCCATTTCCCCTCCGGCACCCTCCCTCCCTGCTCCTCTCCCCACTCCCTCGACCACCTGTTAGACAGGGAGTCTCAGCCCGCCGGGGTGCGTGCTGCTGCCTCTGAGCTCCTCTATCTGGTTACTTAGCAACGCCAACTGTGTTTGCTCAGCGTACGTGCGGAAATGGGCTTCGCTCTGGCTGGAGACTCTGCTTTTGTATGCGTGCGTGTGAGCGCCTGAGTGTGTCTTTTCACCAGGCTGCTATGCCAGAAGCTGACGTTGTCTGTTCTTTGAGGCGTGTGTGTTGATCGGGCTTGCCTGAATGTTTGTAGTTAAGTTGAGACAACACAAGTTTGTTTACAAGAGGAGGAAATGAAACATGCACACACTTCCTCTGCAGCCAGCTGCTTAATATTACATGAACATCTAACTAGTTAAAAGCTGCGATCTGAGTCGCACGAGAGAGGAAAAGAGACGAGATGCAGGAGAAAGGATGACAGATCAGGGTGAAAATGAACAGGTGTAAGTTCAAGCCTCGGCAGAAGGGTGAACAGGTTTACTGCGAAAAAAAAGGGAGATTTATACGTAGATGACTTGGAAAGATGGTGTTGAATTTTGAAAAGAGCGTGGATGGATAGATCGATTGCTGCAAGATTGACAGAGCGCAGAGAGAGGGAGATCGAGCACTGGAGAAAATGAGCGAGTGCGAGCGATTGCTGCCCTCCCTCCACCTGGTCCCACTCATCTGGAGGCCGTTAATCCCTCCAAACACACGCCAGACGCCCCACGCCTCAGCACTGGCACAAAGCCCAGCTCTCACTCTGTATATGTGTGTGTATGTGTGTGTGTGTGTGTGCGTGCATGCTGAATACACACTTTGCTCTCGCTGTGTGTGCTTATCCAGCTCCCTCTGCTTGTTTGTTTCCAGCTCTCTCGCTCTCTCTCTCTATCCGTATGTGTGTGTGTGCACACTCAGCGACTGTGTGTGGTTCTTGTTTGATTCCTGGCAGCCTTCTGCAGCCCTGCTCTAAACCGAGCCAGCTCTAACCCAGCGGAGACAGTCGCTCTCCTCCCTCGTGGTACAGCCGCTGGCCCCTGACCATCAACCCCCCTCAAAACATTTGCTCTGTTTGTTTCTCTTCTCTCTCTTGACACTGCCCCTCCTCCTCTCCTCTTCTATTTTACTGTGCTCTTTATCCATTTTTCTGCTGTAGTCCTAAAGGCCAATTGTATTTGCCTCGTTGCCTGTCCCCAGGGCTCGGGCTCTTGAATAACAGGCTCCTCTCCTCTCCTCTCTCCATAGATTATTTTGCTGACCTTCAGGGCCGCTCAGATGACGACCCAGGGCTTTATTGGGAATTCTATGGCAGCGCTGTGTGTGGTGAGTACTGATCAGCACTCTGTGTCTCTGTGTCTTTTAGTGCTTACAAAGTTTCTTCATTGTGCAGTACTATGTAGCTCTAAGCGATTCACGTCTTTACCTCCCTGCGTATTTTATGATAATGTGGATGCCACTTAAACTACTTGTCTATATTTTTTTTTTTTTGTCATGTCAGAGTCAAGCGAAGAGGGAGGTGTTTATGACATCCTGGCTGACCCTCCAGGCCCGGATGATGAGGATGAGGAGGATAAAAAGGAGGTGTTTGAGTTTGAGTTCTCTGACCGACCTCTGCTGCCTTGCTACAACATCCAGGTGTCGCTCTCCCAAGGGTGAGCTTTGATCTCAAGAGCAGACACACCTTTTTACATTTTTATTGACCTCGCTGCCGGCGCTTATTCCTAAACCTTGCTTGTTTTCCTCTTTCAGGCCAAGAAACTGGCTGCTACTGTCCGATGTGCTTCGTCGCCTGCGGATGACTGCTCACAGTTTCCGACAAACCTTCCCCCACATGGAGGTGGTTACAGTGGCAGAGGCGGAGTTTTACCGGCAGGCCTCTCTGTCACAGCTCTTCTCATGCCCTGAGGAGCTGGAGGGCTTCCATCCGGACAGCAAGGACCTGCTGGACCTGGTGGAAGACAGCGCTGAGCTGGCTGCTCTTCTGGGCTCCACACTGGAGTGTCTGGACGACCACTGGGACCATCCTGCAGACAAACTGAAGGACAAAATCAAGGCTGTCGGCAAGTTGGGCTCATCGTGACCCTTAAAGCCACAAAACAAGGCCTGGATCCATACAGACTGCAGTTTACTTTAGAAACAACCAGAGGTTATGATGATATGCCTTAGCCTGACCCTTAGTTCCCACGCTTCGGCCCTGCCCTGGACCAGCACTGGTGCACTGTACAGATGAACTGACCTGCTGCCTGACCAGGCTGCTGAAATGTTACCCTCCGTTAACTGAGGATCAATAAATTTGTGACTCAATAGACTTAATAATGGTCTTATTTTTATAAATTAATATATGTATAAATAAAATATAAATATATATATATATATATATATATATAAAAATATATAAAGAGTTTTTTCTTTTTGTTTTTTCGGATGTTGCTCGCGACTCCTCTGAAAGATTTTATATGGCAACAGAGTGTTGTCGTGTTATCAGCAATTAGATGGAGTATGTGAGTGTGCAGCACATTGTGCCTGTGTGTAGCTGTACAGGATAGTACTGAGACTGTGCTATTGAATGTGGTATTTGTGTTTATAGGAAGCACATGATGTCTTGGTTTTTTTTTTTCTCCTCAGACTTTAGCGCTCGCTTGAGCCTCAGGGGCTGTTCTATTGTATCTTTATTTTAATGTTAAAACGTCGCTTCCTGTTCAGTCTGTAATTTAACCTGCAAAACTACAAAAGTGTTTGTATGATAAAGTTTTAAGATAATGTTGATATTCACCCTTCAGCACAGAGCTTGTATATAACAGGGAGGCTACTGCAGTAAAGTAATTTTTTGTGCGTTCATTTTTGTTTTAACTTTGTAATTAAAATATCTCATAATTTGTATTTATATTTTACAAAAGAAGTTGCTTTAAAATAAATATACAAACTGCAAGAGGAAACGTGTTCTGCGTGTTTTT